>OX467713.1:11068989-11436489 GCA_950111635.1 Agelastica alni
ATATAAAATTTTACCATATATTTATTAAATATCAATTTATAAAATACATCAATTAGGCATTCAGTAAGTAGACAAGAATAGTTATCATGAACCACTTAGCGCACTAAAGAGAATAAAGTGACCATTGTATGTCACATATTATTTTATTATTACCTTACACTTTTCTTTCGTTTCTTATTCCCTCAAGCTGAATTTTATTTCAAAGTAGCAGCTGACATTCATAGTATTTTTGTTAAAATATTCAAAACATTAAAATTTTATTTAAAGAACATTTAAACTGAATATTTTGTGCACAATTTTACAGTGAATCTTCTGTTTAAGTTAAAAGCAAAATGTTTTTAAGCAGGTTTTCTGATATTCTCAAGAATAAAATTCATCATACAAGTGTTTTTATTTAGTAACTTACCAAACATGATCTGGCTCACTAATTTTGTAAAAACGTGTTAATATGCTAAGAAAACAAACAATTGTGAAAATAAACCACCAGTTTCTAAAAAAATAAACGTTTTTATTTGGATATAGCATTTTAAAATTACTTACGGTGAGTTTTTGTCTTTAAATTTAAACATCTTTCTAATATCTCTATTGATAAGTTATGTAGACGTGGATGAAAGTCCCGTTATTTTACAAAAACATAGGAATAGAAATAACGTATTAATGTACCACTTAAAAGAAATGACATTTTTTTATAATGTATCAAAAATATAATATAGCATTGGTAAATAAATCTAAAATTCCCTCTGGAATTTGTATCTGTTTATCTATTTTGAATATGGGTTAGGTTATTTTATATATGTCAATGTCAACCATTTATATGTAAACATTTTCGTTTCTTCTTTTTTGTATCTTTTTACTTAGACAAAAGAAACTTATATTTATAGGTAGTCATAAAAGAAAATGATGAACAAATAAATACTCTTTAAATCCTTTTATTTTATGGATAACGTACAAATAAATTGTCAAAAATAATTATTTTAAAAAAACAAATTAACAAACTAATATATGTAGGTACATAAACTAACATTTATAAATACTTGGCATCTTGTAAATAATTTTATTTAATTGTAAAAAAATAATTGGATAACATTTATAACATAACTGAAACAACATCCACTTGTCACGTTTAACACAAATAATAAAGCTAAATTATTACACGAAGAAAATATACTTAGTAGTAATTGTTCATAGCGTTCCATCCTAATAAAGAATGAACTACATAGTTCAACTCGTTTTCCCACATCTTGAAATCCTGTTGACTGTCAGCTGACAGATAATACTTTTTGGTTTCTCGAGCCTTTTTTATAGGCAAAAAAAGAGTTTTAGGTCGAGCACAAGTACTTCTATCGGCGATTTCAACGTTTTTTACCATACAATCTTTTAAATTTATTACCTCGATCGGTTCAATGAATTCTTCTGAAGGGTAATTCCAATATTTTAAAAGGAAACCATTTAAAATGCACCATCTTCTATTCCAAGTTATGGCTCCGATTCCTACTCCAACATTTAGAAATCCCGAGAGTATGTTAGTTAATACAAAACTCGAATTTATTTTTAAATCGAAATTTGACTGTACAGAAGAATGAGCAGAGATTTCACGCCATTTTAATTTTAAATTTCCATCAGCGCCTACTCTTAATAGCTCATAGTTTGTTATATTGCACTTTAAGAATGGAAAGAAAGCACTAGCTTCCGCATAGATAAAATGTTTATCTGTGGTGCTTTTGAAGTTTTTTTTACATCCTAACAAAGTTTTTGTATTTGAACATTTTACTTCCTAAAAACAAGATTATTAAATGACTAAAATTAGTATGTCTGTAAATGTTATATATTTATAAATTTCTCGGCCTAACTATGTTTTTCTCTACATACAGATTTTAAAGTTTTGTGTCAGGCTGGGCCAAGATATTTCTTAAGATATAGTAATAACACATTAATTAGTATTGGGTGCTTTTCATTTTTCATTTAGATGACACAGTTTGATATGCGACGGTTAAAAAAGAGTTATAATGTTGGTTCCCGCAGCAGTTAGAAACAGTCCGTGATTTAAAATTAAAAGCGTTCCTCTGATTATTCTGCACACAATTCTTACTATCTCAAAATGTTTCTGACTAATGTGGGAACAAACCTATAGAGTTAGGAAACGTTCTGTAGTTTATATAACAGATTGTATTTACTATTTAATACTTTTTATTCAAATAAAGTATTTTTTTGTTACTGTTGTTCACTTCAAAAGGAAAATAAAGAAATGGTTCTACATACATACATACATATAGTCACGCCTTTTTCCCGTAGGGGTAGGCAGAGACCACTTCCTTCCACTTGCTGCGGTTCTTACACACATATTTTGCTTCCTCTACTTTCATCAGTGCTCTCATACATGCTCGTCGGTTGTTGGTACTCTTGACCTGGCCTTTCTTCAAAACAATGTTGATCTGATCGAGATATGTTTGCCGAGGTCGGCCTCCACCGACTTTTCCATTCACACTCGCCTTATAAATTTGTTTCGACAATCGACAATCGACAGATAAGTCCAAAAGAGAAAAATTCAAGTTTGACATTCTATGCCAGAAAACCGATACTTGAAATAACTAGATGCAAGACCTTGCAAGTTACTCACCACCGAGCTTTTATCATTGAGCAAAAAAGAGACGAGGAGAATTGTGGGGCTTCTTACTGGACACTGTCTCCTACGTCATCTCCAACAACGTTCTTTTTGAATGCGAGTCTCTAGCTTATAAAATGCTATCAGGCTCCTGTGTCCTCGAGGCATCTGAAAAACACGGTGGCAAAGGAACCACCAGTGTCGACGCCATTTTAGGCCTGGCAAAAAATTAAAAAATTATATGCTCCTTCCAGATGTTTTATATTAAAAAATATGAATTATGTAGACGACCAAACGTAAAAAATATTTTTGGCAGCAGTGACGCATTTACATTTACACACTTAAACTCAGGTTCTTGCAATTCCACCTTATCGTGTGGCTTAAAGCGAAGGCAGTGTGCTGTTGCCGATTGCCAATTATGCATTATTGTGCTTGCATTGTATCCTTTCTAGTACACATACACTAGGCCAAACACAAAACTTTAAGATGTGTGTATGTCACGCGATGTATAGTTACTCACCTGACTAATGTAGTCTTTTTTTCTTATCACCAAACAGTAAACATCCAAACTAATGTCGAAATTCGATTGCAATCCTGAAAATTTAAAAGTACCGCGTACACTGATTGTGTTATTATCTTTTCTAATAACATCTCCAGAAAGTACAGTTTTTCCACACTTTACTACTGTTAAATAATATTCTGCGCAGTCGTCCGATGTTTTTTGAAAGGTCTTTGCAAAATGGATGGTGATGTCCGAAAGTTGTATTTCTCCTAAACAGCGTTGGTCAAAAATGGTTGGATTTGTATCGAATTCTATTGCATTTATTTCCATTACCAGCGAATGCTTCTTAATTGCTGAAACAAGTATTACTTATTAATTACTGGCTGATTACCCGTGCTTATCCCTACTGACGTTAATAATAAAAAGTCTAGTAACATACACACAACACAATTATTTGATAATCTAGAATATATAAAAAAAAAACGATACAAACACTATAAAACAACGACTTCTTCAAGGTTCTCAGTGCCTGGTGAGGTACATATGGAGAGGCTAACCTCAATACATGTAGGAGGAGGAATATGTTGAACCAAGAGAGGCTTAAAGTGGACACTCATCATATACCCAATACACTTCAATCGTAATATGTGCCTTCCCTATTCATACTTATCAGGCTGTCAAATTACCTCCCCATTACGATAGAACATCATATTGCTGCTTAAATTTCACTGTGGGTGGCATATAGAAGGATATGTGGACACAGTATTCAGTCAAAGCTCTGTAAATGTTGCCACATGGCCGCTGCCAGTTATAGCTCAGTTTTCAATTGAATTCAGTATAACTTACAAAGTAATGAATGCTTTGAATACTCCAAGAACTTTCCAATTCTTATATCATCGTGACAAGAATACAAATCTATAGACTACTTAACCATGATAAGATGACACTTATTCTGTGTTTGAATAATTCGAATAAAATTCCGAAATACGAGGGCGGGTCATATAAGAACGAGACTTCCTTCTTCATAGTTCTTAAAGTGATGACAGGTCAGAACGGGTTTGATGCTGTGATGGTGTGAACCTTCAGGAGAAGCCTGTACCTGTCTCAGTGGAGCAACGCATCATTGTAAAGTTTTTGGCGCTTAAGGGCGTAAATTCTCCAGATCAATTTCAAAAACAAGAGTATTTGCATGGCAAACATTATTTACTGAAGGGCAAGAAGAGGTTGCAAATGTAAGTCATCGCCGTCGCACAAGGACTAGTGTAATGATAACAACGTTAACGCGGTCAGAGACCTCATTTTGGGATATAGGCGCGTCAAAAAAATTGTTTTTAGTGAGTAAACATTTGTGCACGTTGGATTCCACGACTGTTAACCGATCAACACAAAAAAATTATCACAATTAGGATGGGAGGTACTAAAAGACCCTCCATACAATCCAGACCTCACCCTGTGATTTTCATCTGTTCCAGAGCGATGATGAGGTGGAAGTGTTCGTGCTCCAATGGCTCAGCGACCACCCACGAGCTTTCTACAGGACGGTATAAAAAAAATTGCCTATACGTTTGGAAAAGTATGTATCCAGAGGAGGAAACTATGTAGAAAAATTATTATTTGGCAATACACTGAATACAAAAAAATGATATACTTACTAGCAAGAAGAAGAATTTTTTCTGCTTCCACCCTTTCTTTGCTGGCGAAAAGATCTTTGGATGCTTTGCAGTAATTAAGTGCTTTTGAAATTTGAAAAATAATAGAATGTTGCATCGATAACTCTTCTTTGAATTTTTCTACGATCAAATTCTCTTTAGCTTCATGGTAATTTGGCTTGGAACGTTCTTTCAATTGATTTAGTTTCAAAGTTCTTGTCAAAAGATGAGATTCTCCGGACATTTTAGATGATAATAGAGAAGATAAACGAGAACTACCGATGCTTTCTTCGCATGTGTAGGCAACAGTATCCTGAAGTGAAAACAAAAAAATTAATCAATAAAAAATGAAAATATCATGTTGTAAATAAATTTTGGGAACGTAAAATTTTATATTTATTTTCTACCTATGAGGCCTGAGCATAGAGTAGCAATATCTTAAGAGGTGGCAAAATTAAAAAAATTATTAAAATTTTAATTTCGCTTGGGCTCAGTTTTTCTATATAAAAGCATGTTTTTTTTTGGCAGTAAGAGAAGGTGAAATCTTGCATAAGACACCCAGGTAGGGGTCGGATTAATCCCGACTAAAACCCCTCCTCTCTCGTCTCGCTCACTACACCGGAATCCGCTTTCGCATTACTTCAGTGTAGAGGCAGTCTGTTTCAGTTTCTACTTTCTCTCTCTTAGTTTTCTAAAATATACCGAATAACTGAATATGCTTCTTTCCAGGTTTTTTCTGATTCCATCAGGCTTCTCATCATATTGACTGCATCAAACGTTCTTCCAGTTCCTCTCTGGTATTCCAACCTCTTTTTTTCCCAGTTGGGACATGCGAGAAGGGAGGGGATAATTTGCAATGCAAACTTGTTACTGAAGCCGTCTCGGTCGCTCTCCGCATTATTATTTACAATAATTCAGACCGACGGCTTACCGAGCAGTTCAATTGACGCGGTCCCATAGACCGTGTTGGCCTGGAGTATTAACTCGGTCTATGAGACCGAGGTGGTACGTCAGGATATTTCTTTCTCGGTCTTATAGACCGACATGGCAGTTAACGTGTTAAAAAACCGTCTATGAATAGGTGTAACGGCCATGGCGAAGCCACACACGCTTGTCTTATACCTTTTTTTATTAAACCAGTCAGTGTAAGCTCCGTTTATCCTGACACAAGCATTGGAATCCTCGTAATTTGTTCGAACAAGAAATAATACATGATTCCATATAAGTTTGGTTGTGTGTACAGCATTTTGTATAAATGTAATTGAAGGTTAAAATCTTACTAATTTAATTTTGGAAAGTATTAGTGTGCGAAAAATATTATTCATATAATCAGTTTGAAATTTACAGGATAAATTAAGGCGTACGAAAATTGACATATTTTATTATCGCAGTTTGTATTGTAGGCCAGTCTGATAGCGATTACTTATGATCCGAAATAAATATGCGCGCATACTCACATCACGATTTTCCACAAATTCTAAATTAATATCTTCACCGAGAGCATTCACTAAAAACTCTCTCGGATCATATTCTGATGTCGAAACGTCATCTGTATTATTAGTTACGTCTGAATCATTTGAGGAATCGGCGTTATCATCTTCTTTGGATTCAAGCAAGTCGAACGTTTCGTAACATTCCGTATCATCTTCGAAGTTTAGCGTATCTATTGAACTAAATTCTGTACCAGAATGTTGGGCCGAGTCTGCACTATCTTCTTCTGTAAAACTGGTACGCGAGATTCTTCTAGTGTACATTCTGTTGAGGTAGTAATTCAGCACAGTCTTGTATTTGTTAAAAATAAGTTGATGAATTATACTGGAATCGGAGGAAATGTCGATTTTTTGTAGTAAAGCTGTTTTACCCATTATGGGATGTTTTTTTGTAGTTTTTTGAGATTCCCGATAAAGCGAAGAGTCTTTTGTATTCTTTTTATACGAATCAGGAGATTCTTTAGTCAGATCGTTTTGGACAAAAGACTCACTGTAATTTGTACTAGTTATTATGGCAGTTCTCTTATTATTTTCGTTATTAAGAAGGTCCAGTGTATTGGATTTTTTGTTGGACGAATCGGATTCGTTATTGAAATTGTTGAGAAGATTTTCGTCTTCATTTTGTGTCGTACCATTGTCAGAAGTTGGTTTTTGGACGGAAGAATCACCAGTACTTGAACGATATGTGTAATCCGAAAGATCTGACATCATAACTGCTATTTTACCTGAAACAATACGATAACAAGAGTTTACATTTATTGTGCATACTTTTCTTACATTTAAAGACTACTACAGTTCATGCCAATTCGGTCCCAATTCGGTTTCCGTGATGCACTGAGAACCAGAGAAGCCCTATTTGCCAAAGTTTTAATCCAACGGTGCAGAGATGTTAACTGTGATGTATATATACATATGGAAGGATGAAAGGAGAACGTACAGATACCATATCAATACAACGGGGTGTTAGACAAGAGTGTATTCTTTCCCCCCTACTGTTCAATATATACTCCGAACAAATCTTCAAAGAAACACTGAAAGAGATCGAAGCAGGAATACTCGTTAATGTGGAGAAAGTGAATAACATTAGATATGCCGACGACACTGTAGTTCTCGCAGATAATCAGAAGACCTTCAATATCTCATGACGCGAATAACTGAAACTAGCCACCAATATGGGCTTGATCTTAACATCAAAAAAACTAAATATATGGTCATTAGCAAATCCCCTATCAATAATGTACAACTGACAGTTAATAATGAAAACATCAAAATAACAAGAAATTCACTGCCGTATAGAGAAAGCGAGAACAATATTTCTAAAAATGGCATCACTCTTCAAAAACAAAAATTTACAAATGAACACTAAAATAGGGCGTCTTCTCTGTGTTGCTGTATGGAGTAGAAACATGGACGTTGACGTAGGCTACACACACCACACAAAAAACTACAATCCTTTGAAATGTGGCTGTACCGCAGAATTCTGAAGATTCCATGGACCGATCATGTGACCAACCAATCAGTATCTCGGAAAATGAAGCAAACTGTCATTATTTTTTTCATGCAGAAACACCCCTGAAGTTTGACGTACTTATTTACTAATACCCTGTATATTTAATATTCAATAATTGGGCGCCAATTGTAAATTAAAAATTTTAATGTATACATAAAAATATAAAAAATTATTATTATAGTATATTTCAAAAATACATACATAGTCACGCCTTTTTTCCGTAGGGGAAAGCAGAGACCACTTCCTTCCACTCGCTACGGATCGAACACGCATCTTTTGCTTTCTCTACTTTCGTCAGTGCTCTCATATATGCTCGTCGGTTGTTTGTACTCTTGACCTGGCCTTTCTTCAAAACAATGTTGATCTGATCGAGATATATTCACCGAGGTCGACCTCTACCGACTGTTTACACTCGCCTTATCTCTTATCTCACTATTCTTTACTTTATCCAACCGAGTAACTCCGGCTATACTTCTCAGACTACTCATCTCCGCAGCATTTATCCTATTTTCAAGCTTCTTCTGCCAAACCCAACATTCACTACCATACATATAGGTAAGTGTAGGAACCAACACACCTCTATGCACAGCGAGACGTGCCTTTTTTGACATTTTCTGGCTGTGCCCCATTAACTTGTTTTCCTGCCAACACCCTTCGCTCAATGTCAATTTCATACTATCCATCTCTCGTAAACTTCGAACCCAAGTACACAAATTCATTTACTTGTTCCACTCTTCCTCCCTTAATCAGAACTTTAGTTTGTCATGCTTTCTTTTTTTTCAAAAACCATTACTTTCGTTTTGCTTACATTTATTTTCAAGCTGAATCAAAGATTTAAAACTGTTTTTGCAGCAGTCAATTTAGAAATCATTTGCAAACAGCACACAACTGCACATGCACATTCACAGTAGGTTGTTAGCTGTCCGCAGTGTCCTTAAACTGCTACAGAAACAAATTAGTTTGAAGTTGTTTTATTTGTATTAAGTTTACGTAAAGCTAAATAAAAAATGTATAACTGTCAATTTACAAACCATTTGCAAACACAACCGCAAATGCACACACTGTAGGTTGTTAACTGTCCTTAAACTGCCGAAGAAACAAATTTCAGCATAAATATTTCTTTATTGTACATTTACGAGAGAAAGACGGAATATTAAAACATGTGTTTGGGATTAGACAATAGTTGTATGAACTAGTAGGTAAAGAAACGTCCCTGGACCCTGCAATTAAACAAGTTATACCCTTTTGTAGATATTTGCTCTCAAAATTTAAGATAAAAACGTTTTTGAGTGCACTTCAGAGAGTCCCACTTGGTTTGGTTGATTAAATTTTAAGAATAGAAAGTTAAATTAGTAAGTATGTACCACGAATAAATGCAATGTTCCACAAAACTATTTTTGGTACAATTAAATAAGTTTCCAAATAAAATAATTATATGTAATAATATTTTTGCAGGCGGGGTCGAGTTTGATCCGATCTTTACTACCTGCGATCGAAAAAGGTTAGCACAAAGAATACCCCAGGTATCCTTTGGTTAGGTTTAAATTAGAAACGAGTTATTTATCAAACGATTTCACCCACGATTATTATAATACTGGAAAATTTTGTCCGGTTTTTAGTCCGGTCAAAAAAGACATTTTAATTTACAATAATTTGCATAAAGCTGAAAATTGGAACGGGTCTTAGGTACACTATCACAAAATAACAATATTAAAAACCCCCACCTACTAAAAAAAATATTCAAGGTCAAACTAATTAATGTTATGCATAATGCACTGAAAATCAAAGGGATGAAGAATAGCCGGAGTGACTCGGTTGGAAAAAGTAAGGAGTAGTAAGATAAGAGAACGCTGTGGTGAAAAAGAAGATGTGGTTACAAAGATAGACAAAGGAATGCTTAGATGGTTTGGACACGTAGAAAGGATGGATGAAAGAAGATTGACGAAACAAATTTATAAGTGTGAATGGACAAGTCGGTAGAGGTCGACTTCGGAGAACATATCTCGATCAGATCAACATTGTTTTGAAGAAAGACCAGGAAGTAGAGGAAGCAAAAGATGTGTGTAAGAACCGTAGCAAGTGGAAGGAAGTGGTCTCTGCCTACCTCTAAGGGAAAAAGGCGTGACTATATGAATGTCTATTCCTGAGATATCACAATTCTAAAAGTTGAAGAAGTCGTATTCTACATAATATGCCCACACTTTCGCACCTCCTGTGAGAGTGTACTTGTACTCTTTATGCAATGGTGTAACCCTACCGATGGTCTGTATTAAAGCACCCACTACCCCCCTAAAAGTACCATTAAACATCCCAGGGGCATAGCTACCAACGTATCAGCCATATCAATGATACAGGGGCTCCGACGTGGGAATAAGAAATCAAAATTCATTCCCTGGTTTGCTAAACGAGTCCAAAGATCTAGCAAAAGAATAAGGGATAACAACTATTTTCAAAAATAAAAGACCGAAGATAACAAAGCGTTTTTTATGAGTTATAAGAAGATGAGAGAATTTCACACCCAGAATCGTACTTCAAACTCAATGTGTACAATTGCTGTTTAGACATATTAATTTCTCAAACCAAACAAAAATTTTAGAGCTTCTGTGACCTGAGAATGGTAATACGTTTGAAGTGTTACAACCGAAAAAACTCTTATCAAACGAAATAAAAAATGGTGCCGGAAAACTGACTGAAAAATACAGTTAAGATACCTATGTTAGTTGATCTGTATAAAAAATGAATTGCTTTGATAACATGCTTAAATTCTGAAATTTTAGAAAATTTATTCCATTAAGTAAATTGCGGAATTATTACAGATAAAATTCCTTGCATCCAATTTTCCGGAAGTAATAACAGTATGCTTCCTATTTTTTATCCTTCCGGTTACAACTGCAACAGCTGAAAGAAGCTTTTCAAAATTAAAACAAAATTATTTACAAGAATGAAGAGGCTTTTCTGCTGCAGAGATTTAAACCTTGATTTAAAAATACGACTGATGAGATGCTATGTGCTGTCTATACTATACTATGGGATGGAGGCCTGGACACTGAAGGTAACCGACATGAGGAGACTGAAGGCATTTGAGATGTGGATATACCGGAGAATATTGAGGATCTTATCTGTAGAGAGAATAACCAACGTATGAAACGTATGCATAAGTAGAGAGAAATGATTCCGACAATTAAGAGAAGAAAACTGCTGTACATGGGACATGTCATGAGGGGAGAAAAATATCAAATGCTATAAATAATTATGCAGGGAAGAATCCAAGGCAAGAGATCTATAGAAAGTAGACGAAATTCATGGCTGAAGAACCTTAGGGATGGTTTGGATGCAGTAATAATGAACCATTTAGAGCTGCGGTCTCAAAAATAAGAATTGCTATAATGATTGCCAACCTTCGAAGCGGATACGGCATCTAGAGAAGAAGAAAAATTATTTTAGGACTTCTATGGGACAAGAACGGCTATCAGACTTGTCAGTACTATCTATAGATGCAGAAAATCTCTAAAAACTATTATCGTCTTCAGCTATGGATGATAATATGAATTGCTGGGCTAATTTGGCTCCTAGGAGCATTAATTGTAAGTAATTCCTTATAATCAATATATATTTATTTTATTAAGTGCGAGCGTTTATGTTTCTTTTGTGAAAAATCTTTAATTGGGCTTCGCCGCAGTCAGGTAGAAGGCCCCCCCCCCGACAAATTTTGATACAGGGCCCGTCTAGGGCAAAGTATAGGAACAATTTTTGTGGATAATTGAATGATCTACATGAAAAATACAAAAAACTGATACTTTTCTCTTTGGCCCTTAATACATTTTTTAGCAGTCGTAGGATCGGTGGGGATTTTTAATATTTTATTTGTAATAATGTACCTACGACCTGCACTAACTTTCAGCTCTATGCGAATTATTGTAAACTTACGACTATTTTTTTTGTCTATTTTAACCGGAGTATTTCTTATACTATGTAGAAACCAAATAAAATATCATACTACCATTTATTTATTCGCAAATAAAAGGCATATTTATAAAGATATCTTGTTACAAAATATGTCTTTAAATTCCTATATCTTCGATTTCATTGATATTTTGGCATGCTTAAAGTTCAGCACGCTAAGCAAGAAAATATACATATATTTACTAACATTGTATTTATATTGCTACTAAAAAAAGAGCTATCTAAAATTTTAAAAAATATGAACGCACTAATAGGTGTAATTATAAAAAATGTTCGAAGTAGAATATCCATCTTATGGGGTTCAGCCCTGCTTCATTTGAAACTAATTTACCCCTATGAATAAAATTGCTGGTATACGGACCCGTACGTAATTGCATAATTAATCATTTTTAAAAACTATTATTGCCAAAATGTCTCAGAATAAAAATCAAATTGGCCCACTAATTTTAGAATTTTTCGAATGTTTTGCAGAAAGTATTGTGATAAATTCGCAAAATTTTAAACTTATCTTTATTATAATTTATAAATAACTATTCACGTCCCTGGCTTAATTGGATTTTGCGTAAATTTATTTCACTTCTTTCTTACAGGACTACCCCAATCATTGATCTAGTAAAACGCAATAAATAAAAAGTGTAAGATTTTCAACCATTTTTAAGGGCATCTTAATAAGTTGCGGCAGTTATAACCAGTAGGTACTTCCCCTTATAAGTACGCACCTAATTAAATTTTGTTTAAGTTGTGCTTAATAGGTGGAAAAAAATTGTACAATCCCATTAAATATTCCAACTTAATTAATTATTACCTACGCAGTTTTAATACTTGAAGTGTGATAATTATTTTTTATAAAATATATGATTTTTACTTACAGTTTTAATTGTTATTTTCTTAATTTTTATTGACCATTACTTTTACTCATCAGTTATCACTTTCCAGTTATTGTCCATTAAGTAGCAATTAATGTCGTCCGATTAAAAAAAAACAAAATAGTTTCTCTTGTAACAATAGCACTGCTTACTTCGTTTGTTGATTGCCGAATAAAACATGTTATTCGGTTTATAGATTATGTTGACAGATGGAGCGTCGGTGGTTCTGAACTTTGCCATAACAAATACGAAGTAATCTACAGGGTGAGTCAATACTATATAAAAATACGAGGATTGAATCAGGTTTATCCCTTAATAAAATGTTGCCGTTAGAAAAAGATACAGAGTGTGAAAGTTGAAATTTTTCCGCTTTTTTTTTGGAATAATTTTACATAATTTTACAATCGGTTTCGAGAAAAATGCAGTTAAATATCAGAAGGGATTTTAAATATTATTTAATTAATGAAATTGAATTTTTTTAAAGAGAAAATAACAAGGTTATGTCAACAAAACATTCGATAAAGTCTGGCACGAATGGTTCCTGTATAAGATGAAAAAAGTCCCCCTGATACAACTATACTTTTGACTCTTTCCTAAAGAGCCGACAAGCAAGAGTAAAGAGAGCAAACAATAAATACAAAACAATACAACATAAATCTGTCACTCTTCACCGAAGATATCCCTTGGACAGAGTCAGCCAAGTATCTTGGTGTCCACATAGATAAAAGATTAATCTTCAAGAAAAACATCGACTATGTGGTTAACACAGCAAGATTCGCTAGAGGTCAACTTCAGTGCATAATAGGAAGGAGAAGTAACCTTTTCCTACAGACATAATCCTCCCGGTGCTAACATATGCCTCTGTAGCTTGGGGTCAAACAAGCAAGACGCACAGAAGGAAGATCCAAACACAGCAAAACGTAAGCTTTAAGACAGTTAGTTAACGCATCATGGTACGTCGCTAATGATGAAATATTTAAAGATCTAGAGATCACACTAGTTCTGGATACAATGAAAAAACATGCGAGAAAAACCTTTGACAAACTAAGAACACGAACTTAACGTCACAGTGCCCTACACTGTGTTGGGTACCTTGTGCGCTGACTTCATCGGCCACCTCTGGACCTCAGTGACGGCAAAAGGGCAATCCACCCTTTTGGCAAGATCTCCTAGCTTTGAGTCTATCACAGACGGGAAAATCATCTCAGTAACACATTTTTCAACGATGGATCAGCAGAGAAAGTGATTTTTAAACGGCCACCAGTCCTGAGTATACTCCACCGATATTTTATTTTTGGAGATATATTGGGATTTTTGGAGACATATTGGGTCCTTAATTTATGCCATTAAACTTCATTCACGAGATGAGCTCTGGGGAAAAATACAAAATGCGACTAACTTTATAAGGGGGTAGATTAATATTTCTTTTGTCAGAAAGTCCTTCTTCAAAAGAAGCCATACAAGTAGGAGGAGGCCACGTATAATATTTAATGTTCTTCTTCTTCTTCTTTAGGTGCCCTGTCCTCCTCGGACGTTGGCAATCATCAGCGCTATCTGAACCTTGTCTACAGCTCGGCGGAACAATGTGGTAGTGCTCACTCCATACCATTGTCTTAAGTTTTTTAGCCAGGATATCTTTCTTCTACCCGGGCCTCTTCGTCCTTCGATCTTCCCTTCTATAATAAGCTTTAAAAGTCGATACTTGTCATTTCTTAAGATGTGACCAAAATACTCCAGTTTGCGCTTTTTTAGTGTAAACAGAACTTCCAGCTGCTTGTCGAGGCGTTGAAGTACCTCGGTGTTACGCACTCTTTCTACCCAGGAGATTCTTAATAGCCTTCTGTACGTCCACATTTCAAAGGCCTCCAATTTTTTGCACATCGCATCTGTCAAAGTCCAAGCTTCCATTCCATAAAACAGTATGCTAAACACGTAACAGCGAAGCACTCGGACGCGCAGAGGCAAGCTTAAATTTCTGCTGCAAAGTACTTTACGCATTTTCAGGAACGAAGCACGAGCTTGTTCTATTCTGGCACGAATCTCCTGCATGCTGTCCCACTTCTCATTTAGTTGACACCCAAGATATTTAAAAGTTTCTACTCGCTCAATTCGTTGACCGTTAATTGTCAGGTGTTTAATGTTAGTTTGTTCTTTTAAGTTTTTTTTTATTATTCCAAATTATCAACCAAGTAAAAAACATTTACAAGTTTTTCTGTTCTTTATGAATTAAAATCACTTGCTGACAATCTACAAATATAACAATATTACAAAAAAATGACGTTTATGTCATGTTTTCTATTTAAAATTACTAAAAAGTTTCCTAACAAAAATTACGACTCAAATTCATCATCGGCAATCGCTCACACAACAAAATATAAAATAGTAAATAATATTCATTGCCTAAAGCTACGCCCCAGTGCCAATTTTAATATTATTTAATTTATGTATTGTGAAATTGTTTGGCAGAAGAAGCATGAAAATAGGATTAATGCTGCGGAGATGAGTAGTCTGAGAATTGTATAGCCGAAGTGACTCGATTGGATAAAGTTAAGTATAGTGAGATAAGATGTGATGTAAAAGAAAATGTGGTTACAAAGATAGATAAAGAAATGCTTAGATGGTTTGGACACGTAAAAAGGATGGATGAAGGAAGATTGACGAAACAAATTTATAAGGCGAGTGTGAATGGAAAAGTCGGTAGAGTTCGACCTCGGCAAACAAATCTCGATCAAATCAACATTGAATTGAAGAAAGGCCAGGTCAAGAGAACCAATAACCGACGAGCATGTATGAGAGCACTGAGGAAAGTAGAGGAAGCAAAAGGTGTCTATGAACCGTAGCACGTGAAAGGAAGTGGTTTCTGCCTAACCCTACGGGAAAAAGGCGAGACTATATGTATATATGAAATTGTAAAAACGAAAAAAAATTTGAACTTTTACACCGTGTATCTTTTTCACAGCAATATATTATTAAGGTATACTTGATCCAAATAACCTACACTAACTTTATATTTCAGTAGTTATGGCTCACCCTGTATATTCTAGTCAATCAGTAAAATAGTAGAATATTGATGTATGAGGCTTTGTTGACTGATTAACCAGATTAACCAGAATGTTGTAAGCGAATATTTGGGACAGAGAGGTAGGATTTGATGATAAGAGTGTAACCTTCAACCCTCTTACAGGGTTGTTTTCTCGTTTCGCACCGGAAACGTAGAAATAATACTTTCTGGCGATGGTGAACACAAGTTTTACTACAAATATTTTAAACGTATTTATTTTTATTTTTGTGATTTATGTTATTACAAAAAACGTGACCTAGGTATAAATAACAAATCCAAGAGGCAGGAACGTATCGTATTACATTTAAAAAGTAATATTTTTGAAATATTGTTAACAGATGAACATTTTTAGTCTTATTAATACGAAGAGAAGCGAATATTTACTGTTACCGATTTAATGTTTTAAAATATATACATATTTTGTACATATCACAAAAATTCGGTATAATTAAAAAAGATAGTGACCGTTAAATAGGATTTTGATTGTAAATTTTGCACGACGTAAGTTAAAATATTTAAGAAGACCAAGTTCCGAAACTTCATTGTTTCATTTTCATGACTCAGAAATATAAAATCAAGAACATAAAATTAAAACGGAGTTCTTAAAATTTAGACATAACGAAGTAATTCATGTAACATTTTTGAGAAAACAGTATACACAACAATATTAATAAGTGCTTTGTTTACTTTAAAATTCTAGAATTCTATTTGACTTTATATATGTTCTTATTTTTATACTTCAGAGTCCTGAACATGAAAATAATTGGTTTTCTTTAATATCCTAACCGAAGTTCTGCCGATTTAACACCAACTACAGGGGCGGTTTTAGGAATCCTTTTAGCCTGCAGTCCATCGACTGGTTCAACGAAAGAGCCTCTGACATTGTCAATGAAAACAGCAATCAAAATTCTAAAACAAAATGGGCAACTAAAAAGTGTAAAGTGTTAAGTTAATAGTGATAGGATTTGACTGATACCTAGAATAAACTCATCAAAGCCTGAGGTCGCTATCCACCATCGCACTATCGGAAACTATCGGACCAGATAAAATTCCGACAATTGTCCTGAAGACCTGTGCTCAAGAGCTCACCCCAGTTCTCTGTAGATTTTTCAAGCTATCATACAGCAAAGTATGTTTCCATGTGGAAAAACGCTGGAGTCCAACCCATTCCGAAAAAAGGAAAAAAGACTATTCCTGCGAATTATCGCTCTATTGCATTGCTCTCAGTCATATCCAAAGTTATGGAAAAAGCGATTAACATAGAACTCATCAAATATCTGGAAAAATTTGAGATAATTTATGACAGACAATACGGGTTTCGACAACTTCGGTCTACTGGAGATTTGCTGGCTTATGTCACTCAGCTATGGACAAACACTATTGAGAAGTTTGGTGAATCCCGTGCAATAGCCTTGGATATATCTAAAGCCTTCGACCGCGTTTGGCATTATTAAGCAAATTATCTGCCTACGGCTTCCCAACCAAACTGCGCCAATGGCTCTTGAGCTTCATGCAAGATCGCTCCTTACATGTGGCAGTTGACGGTATTTCTTCTGATGCGCCCCTGTATTTGCTCCAGTAATAGTTTCCTGCCATCTACGATAAGTCTCGGATAGAGAAATGACAGTGAAAAAGCAGTAATAACATCTTCTGAAAATCTAGTTTTCAAACCTCTGATATAGAGAGTTAAAATTAGGAAAGAAAATGGAATTTATCGAATATTCGAATATTTCATTAAAGATATTAACAATTTGTTATTTTTTTTAATTTTTTCAATTTACCCCATGTTTTATGGGGAGCCTATTAATTACGTGAGGCGATTTGGGTGATTTTTCGATCCCTCTCCCCCCTTGGTGTGATATCGTGATATTTGGCTCGACTCGAGAAACATGTTCTAAGTATAACCCAGTTATCTCTTAATTTTACACTAGTGTGAGATAAAATTATGTGATATTTGCCGAGACTCCCCTTAAGGGGTGAATATTTACCATCAAGTGAGATTGGGTGAGATTCAGCTCGACCCTCTGCCCCCCTAAATGCCTCACGCAATTAATGGACGCCCTTTTAATACATTTTGGCAACAATTTTTAATAATTTAAAATTTTTTTCAAAATATTTAATTTGTGAGGTGTGTTTGGTCATTGGTAATCCAGATTTACTTCTATACGTAGAGCCTAAAATATTGATTTAAGAAGAGTAGTAGTAGTAAGGAGAATGTTATTTATTACAATATTGTTTTTGTCCATTAATAAGTTAAATTTTAAAATAATCCGTACACAAAAACGTAAAAAAACCGACCTCAAAGACTTATATGGTTTTCTTATAGATGATATTGTCAGAACTAAACCAAATTGAAATGGTACCACACGGGAAGCACCAGCTTTCAAATAAAAAAAGAATCATCAAAATCGGTTCACCCAGTCGAAAGTTCTGAGGTAACAAAGGATGAATCAACATCAATATGACTGTCGAGAAATTAATAGACATAAGTCGGAAAAAACGGCATTAAGCAATCATCCTTTCACTACTGTCCATAATTTTAATTTTTCGTCAATAACAGTTTTGGATCGTGAGCCGAATATCAAGAAAAAAGGGGTTTAAGCAAGATTTTCATTTCCTTTAATGATACCATAAATTGCAGAACCGATGTACGGGACCTTTGGCGTTGATGGTATGTAGACAATTAGCGAGAAAAAATAAATAGTTCACTAAAGGAAAATTAACATAAACTCATATTCTTTTGCCTCAGTTTGTTTGTGCTGTCTGTATGTGATTTTAATATTATTGAAGGAATAGAAATTATTCGTTTTTAATATTGTTTTGTTATGTTATTTATTCATTTGTTCAATGTTAATTGTAAATACGTTTGCCCTGATTCTTACAGATTTAGGACTTCCACGAATTAAAAAGGTACCTATGTAATTAATTTATTAAAACTCTTCATTTGTTAACAAATATTATTCTTGTATATTCGAATCTAAGGGACTAATACGTGACTAAACTGACTTTGAAATTGCTTTTTATTAATATCTTATGCATAAATAGTCAATTGTTAAACATAAGAGTAAGTCTACTGATGATGTTTATTAATTTTACCTATTACAGAGTTTTTTTTCCGCCTTGAGAAAGATTTAAAATAAAGATCGAAACATCGTAATAGTTAAATATCGTATAAATCTAATTTAGCATTTGTAGTCAAAAATTAAAAAGTTAGGTTAGGTTACGAATTCTCCTTAAATTAAAGATAGTCGAAAATTTTAATTTAGACAACCAATGAGCCCCTTCAATGGTTACAAAAGAAAATTTGTGTGGACAAATTTGTTGTTTGCAAATTCAGGTACCTACATGACATACATAAATGAAAATATGATAAGTAATTTTATCGCAAATTAAATAATTTTTTCTTTTTACTTACTGCTGCACTCATCAATTAAAACCACTAATCACATTCAAAAATCCAACTGTTTTGTTGTTACCCAAACTCTATTTTATTCATTAAAACCAATTAGTACAATATTTGGTACACAATCATCAACAAATCAAATATTTAAAAAGCTATTAAATATTAACAGCAAATTGCTGAGTAATTACCTCATTGTTAAATGTAATAAAAGCTTAAATGTTTTGGATAACATAATTTTAAATTAAGCTGATTACTACAATAAACTAACAGAGGAAAATATACGGTTTGTGATGTCTAAACATAGGCAATCTTAATGAATAAATAAATGCACTAATAACGATGCATGGACATAAGTCAGGATCTGTACACATGCTTCATAGACTACAACAAGGCTTTCGACAGGGTAAAACACGACCATCTCATCACACTTTTAAAATAAAACAATTTAGACAGAAAAGACATCAGAATTATTGCTAATTTATATTACAAACAAAAAGCAATGTTAAAGGTAGAAGAATATACCACAGAACAAATGAAAATAGAAAAGGGAGTCAGGCAAGGGTGTATTCTGTCACCATTAATAACTTAAGGTATGCATCATTGATCTAACTTTCATGCTTTTATTACCAAACCCAACATTTATTACCATACATAAGTGTAGTGACCAACACTCCTCCATGCACAGCCAGTCGTGACTTTTTTGACCCGTTCTGGCTGCTCATACAGTTATATAGGACACCATTCATTTGTTTCCCTATCAACACCCTTCGCTCATTATCACAGTCATACTTTCATTCATTCTCAATCTTTCAGCTTTTGGAAATACTTATTTCATTTATTTGCAAACATCAAATGATCTATCTATTTAGCCTTCTTCGGCCCATCTTTGGACATAGGCCTCCCCCAGTCTTTTTCACTCTTCCCTGTTTGTCACCATGTTCATTCATCTAGTTCCAGAGTGCTTCTTCAGGTCATCCGCCCACCTCATTTGGGGTCTTCCTCTACTTCTTTTATTTTACCAGGGTCTCCAGTTTAGAATACATTTGTTACATCGGTCGTCTTTTTGTCTGATATAGTGACCGGCGAGTTTCCATTTTAATTTTGCTACCTCTTTTCTAACATCTCTTACTTTCGTTTTATTTCTCACCCACTCGTTTCTCTTTCTATCAGTTTTACATGTAACATTTGTCTTTTCATTGATCTTTGTACTTTTGTTACTTTATCCATGTTTTTCTGTGTAAGTGTCCATGTTTGGGATCCATAGGTAAGGACAGGGATTACACATTGATTATATACTTTGGTTTTGAGGTATTGTGGATATTTTTTATTTTTTAGGGTCTCTTGATTTCTGCCGTTGGGAATAAAATATTTTGAAACAGTAAGAATTTAAGTTTTTTTAAATAATTACCTAATTAAGTTATAAACAACAACACGTTTAAAATTTACTCAAGTAAAAACAGATACATTCTTTCAAATACAAAACTTTCCGTCTTCACAATTTTTGGAGATAAACGAAAATTATTAATGAAGAAAAAATAATCGATGACTTAACCAAATATTTGAGCATTTAATGAAGAACTAAATATCAAAATATAAATATTTTCCAAACAAATCTCTCCGTAACTTAACGAGATCCGATAGTAGATTAGAATATTTTAAAAGTTTTCACAAACGCTGATTCACATCGCAAACTATTGTGAGATTAGAAGTTCCTTGGGCCGCGTGTAAGTTTAAATGAAAAATGTTGATCTAACATTTAAGCAGCGATGTCGCCAAAAATGATACTTTGTAAAAAATCTAAACATATAATACAAACTCTTAAGCGTTTTTGTTACATAATCTTTGAAGCACAATTTAAATATCCAGAGTGATTCACATCCAGCTTCGAAATCATGTAAGATATCCGCCGTATTAGTCGATTTTTAGAATCTGTAGGTACATATCCGTTATTGTGGATTTATGCTGCGGAGATGAGTAGTCTGAGAATTGTATAGCCGGGGAGTGACTCGGTTGGATAAAATAAAGAATAGTGAGATAAGAGAACGCTGTGGTGTAAAGAAGATGTGGTTACATAGATAGATAAAGGAATGCTTAGATGGTTTGGACACGCAGAAAGGATGGATGAAGGAAGATTGACGAAACAAATTTATAAGGCGAGTGTGAATGGACGGAAGTCGGTAGAGGTCGACCTCGGCGAACATATCTCAATCAGATCAACATTGTTTTGAAGAAAGGCCAGGTCAAGAGTACCAACAACCGACGAGCATGTATGAGAGCCCTGATGAAAGTAGAGGAAACAAAAGATGTGTGTAAGAACCGTAGCAAGTGGAAGGAAGTGGTCTCTGCCTTCCCCTACGGGAAAAAGGCGTGACTTTATGTATGTATGTTTGTATAAATTGACTGTCAACTGCCAGCTGGCACTAATAGATCTTCAATTGGAAAAATCGTTTTTATTAATATATAATAAAACTTGAACTGTGTGTAATATTTAATGAAATATTTAAGTATAATATCTGCAATTTTATATACAGTCTAAAATAATGTTACAAATCCGGTCCTGTCAGCAACCGAAAGGTCGACGGCGTCGAGGGTCCGTGTTCGACCGCTCTCCTTTGTAGCTGCCGACGGGCACTAGGAAAGTCGCGCAATGTCTCGAATCCGCGTCGAATATTGGGGGAAACAGGTAGAAAGATCTGGAACTATGATATCGGGAATATAAAAGTGAAAACGATTAGGAGTATTAGCCTATGTGTTTACGAATTATTAAATGTAAATAGTTATATAGAGCTGTAAAAGTTGTATTGCTAAGTTAATACCTAAGTGGTTAATGAAAATAGAATTTATTGTATTGAAATAAACATTGTTTTTGTTATTTGATCGAGAGTTTTAATCGCCGAACTCAAGATAGAACTATAAAAATCGTATCAATAATTTAGAAATTGTAATATTTAACAAGACATTGACTTGATTAATGCAATAAAATATTACAAACGGAGTGACCCGATGTGTTCGAGATTGTATAAAACGAACAATGATTTTTATTATTGTTGGTATTAAGTTTTGAAACGAACAGAGCATTGATGACGTGCACGCACATTTGTATTGTATGAGCTTTAAGTGCACTTTTAGTGTCACCGGCTCCCCGCCTATTACCTAAATGGTCTGAAACTGTGTAAAACAACAAAATGATAAAGCTAGAATTTTTTAAATTAACTTTTTTGGAATTTTCTGGAAAGCGCACCTTAATATTTTCACCTTTTAAAGTTCCAATCATGAAGTACAAATGAAGTAAAAATTATTCTTATCGATGAGGAAAGGTTCTGATTCTCCCTATAAAGTATTGTCATGATTTTGTCGAAAATAAGAAAAATCGGTATGCTGATTTCGTCAAAAAATGTCAGGTTCGATGCACTTACATAACATTATAAGCACGTCACTTATGTGTGTCAAAATTTATAAGTCTAATGTCTTTAAAATCACTAAGATAGAATTTTTCGATAATGGGCGACCCCAATTTAGTAACAACTTGTAATTTTCATGGACAAGAGTTCCTTTTTAAAATGAACATTTTATGCAATAATTTGGAAATATTAATAACTGATAAAAGTTCCGGTGAAGAATGGCAATGCAGCTATGACGCTACATGTATGTTAAGTTAAATCTTTTTATTCGATTACTTTTCAGCGACAATTTATTTTATTAGAAATAAAATTGTTACATAAAGTTTAAAAAAACATCGTTCTTGAGAATTGCTGCTTTAATAATTGTGAGATAAAGGATATTTAATACAACAAAAAGTTTTTACACATTTTATGTAATAATCATGATTTCTTTTAAAAAAATTTAAAAATATTCTACAAAATGTCTTTACATTCATACAAATAAAGAAGACTTGAGATTTAGTTGAACTTTTTCACCTTTTTTTTCTTTAACTATTACTGGAACAATGGTAATTAAAACTGTCTTTATTTTATAATCAGTTACATAAAAAAAAACAACTTATATAAGTTATTATTCATGATTAGATCCTTCTCAACCGTGAATAATTTACACAAAGCCCACACAAAGCAATCATAAAGTATTGTTAAGCTTCTGGTTTCTATATGTGACAATAAGAACCAAAAGGAGGCTCTAACTGTATGAACCCGTACACAATGAAGCTTTTTACTTCTTCCTAAAGTGCCATGCAGTCATTACTATGTAGGCGTCCTCCATATTATATATATATATATATATATATATATATATATATATATATATATATATATCTGTTATTTGCAGCGTCTCGAAGTGATCCAAAGTCATATCTGTCTCCTCTCATTATGTGTTCAAAATATGCGATTTTCCTCTTTTTGACTGTCTCGAACAGTTCTCTGTCTTCTAGTTTTGCTCTTCTAATGACTTCTTCGTTTCTGAATCTTTCAACCCATGATATTTTAAGCATTCGACGAAGGGTCCACATTTCAAATGCTTCGAGCTTGTTAATTGACGAAGCCTTAAGAGTCCACGCTTCTATGCCATATAGAAGAACAGGCCACACATAACATTTAGTCATCTTGAGTCTCAATTTAATGTCTAGTCGGTGGTCAACTAAAAACTTACGTAGACGTAAAAATGCGGCTCTCGCTTGTTCTATACGGCACCTAATCTCCACCTCCGGGTCCCACTTATCATTCAAGTAGCAGCCTAGGTATTTAAATTTCCGTACTTATTCTATGTGGTTAATACCATTGATAAATAATCTGAAATTTGGCAGGACATTGTCATGAACTTGGTCTTAGCGGCATTTATTTTTAGACCCAACGCATTGCTCGCATCATTTACGGCATTCAATACCGACTGTAAATGATCTGCTGTGTCAGCTAAGATCACAGTATCATGAATCTTTATGGACTCAAAATTATGGAGTGGTTAGTTGACTACGAGTCACCAAATTGTGGAACCAAATTTCCAGATGTTTTTACAACCTATTTTTACCTATTTTTTTTCTTCTTCATGTGCCCTGTCAGTATCTACTGACGTTGGCGATCACCAGAGCGAAGGCTTCACGGTCTTCTGCCATGTGTAGGAGTTGTCCTGCATTTTGGATCGGTCCAATCTCTAAAATTTTTAAGCCAAGAAACTTGTTTTCCTTCTACACCTCTTCGACCTTTAATTTTTTCATTCATAATCAGTTTCAGGATTCTATAACGACTTCCTCTCAACACATGACCTAGATAAGACATTTTACCATGTTTAACAGTCCTTAATAATTCACTATCCTTATTGATTCTCCTTATCACTTCTTCGTTGATTATGCGTGACGTCCAAGGTATTCTAAGCATTCGTCTATGTGTCCACATTTCTAATGCTTCTATGCGATTCATTTTTACCTATTACTTTTCAGTATTAACAACTTAACAATCAGATACCGTTTCTTTCGTGTTTCTATTCCTACAATTTTTGTGCTCATTAAATTTTGTCTTTTTAACGACAATTAACAAGCGTCATTGAGGTTAGGTTAAAACGGCGGTTCGGAGGAAACCCACTTGGGCCGTTTGTGATACCGCATTCAACGGCGGTGTCCTCCCCCTCTACCACGAGAACAAGTTAGATCTTTCAATGAAAAGCGTTAGGTATTTAATGCTGAGCTAAGATCAGATAATTCATCAAAGTTTGGTTGCCCTAGTATAGAAAGTAGTTTTCTGCATAGGCCAGAGCAGTGGCAGAAAAGATGTACCATTGTTTCCTCCTCTTCCTCATCGTGACAGCTTTTGCAGAAGTCGTGTAGTAACACTGTGGATCCCATGCGCCGTGCGTTGGATCTACCTGCCCACCGGGCTTGGCGTCATCATCGGCAACCACCTGCGTAACACATTTCCAAAGTCCTTCCAAGATTAGGAAATTTTCAACTGCAAATGCCCAATCTGAATAATTTTCACGTCCCATGAGTTTCGCGACATTTACTAAATAGATGAAAGCCATACTTATGCTTTACAAATAAGACAATGCCGTTTCACTATATAACCATAACCTGTTAAAATGAAACACGCAGGTTACATTCTTAGCACAGACTAACTTTTAATGAAGAAGAATGTCGATACATACATGGTTGTCACCATCATCGACATAAGACACCAATACCTACTCTCTTCTCTAGTTTAGAGCAAGCGTCATTTTAGTATAAAATAATTAAAGTAAAACCGGGTAATTTAAAAATTACCTTGCAGACTGGGTTTTCTTAACATTTTCGTTTCTTTTTTTCAGATATTGAAAATTTAACACATAAAACCGGAAATTTTAAACAGTTTGAAATTTTTGTAGCTATGATAAAGTCAGGTCTTCTAAGAGTAAGTTAAATATTTTATCGAATATTCGTTCTGTTATTTATTTTTAATTTCAGCAGAAATGTGCAAAAAAATATTTTAAGACCGATTAGACGAGAACCTTTTTTATAAAGTTAATACAAAACAAAATTCGATGCACGTCTCATAATTTGGTAGCGTCACAGCTGCGCACCGTTGTCAAATTGTTACAATTATAGGAGAATATGGGAATTGCAGGAAATTTAAAGTTGTTCGTTTCACTGGAACATCTCGCCGTTTCGAATATAAAATTAAGTTTTTGTCAAAAAATAAAAGTTATATAAAAACAACACCGAAAATAAAAGATAAAACAAATAGCTTGTGAACAAAGCAAACCACACCAAACTGCACAAAAACAAATTAATGTTGGCAACAATGCACTTTGATCGCCAACTTATAAAGGCGCGTATTCATACGATACCTAGAATGCCTGAGGTCACTATCCGCCATCGCACTATCAGGAAAATTCTACGAAATCTTGACTCTAATAAGGCAGTAGGACCAGATGGAATTCAGACAATTGTCCTGAAGACCTGTGCTCAAGAGCTCACCCCAGTTCTCTGTAGACTCTTCAAGCTATCATACAGCAAAGGAGTATTTCCGTCCATGTGGAAAAACGCTAAAGTCCAACCGATTCCGAAAAAAGGAAAGAAGACTTTTCCTGCAAATTATCGCCCTATTTGCATTGCTCTCAGTCATATCCAAAGTTATGGAAAAAGCGATTAACACAGAACTTATCAAATATCTGGAGAAATTTGAGATAATGCATGACAGACAATATGGATTTCGACAACTTCGGTCTACTGGAGATTTGCTGGCTTATGTCACTCAGCTCTGGACAAACACTATTGAAAAGTTTGGTGAATCCCGTGCAATAGCCTTGGATATATCTAAAGCCTTTGACCGCGTTTGGCACCAGGCATTGTTAAGTAAATTATCTGCCTACGGTCTTCCAACCAAACTGCGCCAATGGCTCTTGAGCTTCATGCAAGATCGCTCCTTACATGTGGCAGTTGACGGTATTTCTTCTGATGCGTTTAAAACTAATGCCGGGGTCCCCCAGGGTTCCATCCTGTCCCCCACCTTATTTCTTTTACACATCAACGACCTCTTGAAAACCACCACGAACCCCATTTACAGTTTCGCAGACGATAGCACACTTGTCTCAACTTTCACATCCTATCGATCACTTTCGATGAATGATACAAATAGACTCAGGCAGGAACAGGTTGATTCCATCAATAGAGATCTTAAAGCAATCGTCTAGTGGGGAACCAACAATCTTGTTCAGTTCAACGCCCTAAAAACACAAAGTGCCACGTTTTCCAAGAAAGTGAATTCCTCAATTCCTCCCATCACAATGTCCGGAAATACCCTTGAACCAAGTCCCTCCATCTCGATTTTGGGAGTCACGGTGTCCAATAATATGTCTTGGCATGACCATGTTGCTAACATCGAAAAGTCGGCAAGCCAGAGGCTAGGTTTTCTGTGGAAAGCCAGAAAGTTTTTTACTCCTAATTAACTGTTGACGACGTACAAGGCTCAAATCCGACCTCTACTGGAGTATTGCTCGCACATTTGGGGTTCAGCACCAAGGCATTCTCTTCGTCTTCTAGATTCCATTCAGAAAAGAGCCATTCGCTTGATAAACAGCTCAACTCTCACAGATACCCTTCACCCTCTAGAACATAGAAGAAGAGTTGCAGACCAGTCATTGCTCTACAGATATTTCCATGGCAGAGGCTCCAGAGAAATAAAAACTCTTGTATCACCATTGGCCACATTCGGCCGAAGAACTCGGCACGCTGATCAATCTTACCCATTTACTCTCAAGATTGACACTACAAGGACCAATCTTCATCAAGAATTCTTCTTTTACAGGGCTGCTACGGAATGGAATAAGCTTCCAAAATCAGTTTTTCCAGAGAACTATGACCTGCAACTTTTTAAAAAGCGTGTCCACAATCATCTCCTTTCTATAATCCCTTCCCCTTCTAATAGTCGCAGTGCGGGTCGTCCGCGGCCCACACGATAGGTCTACCCTTTTTGCGACTATTTTCATAAAAAAAAATACGAGTACGGACGGGAACGAGGCAAGGCGAGGCCGAACGAATGCCTCGTTTTTCTACCGCGGCAACAATCGCACTTATCCATGTGCGCGGAAGGAATTCAGCAAGATGGAGGACGTCGATTGTTTAACAGTGGCGAGTGCTGCGTTTATAGTTATACCTGGATTATTAAAAAAGAAAAGAAAGAAACGCTTGTAGACGACATCCTAATTAGCCCGGTCAATATAGACATTTAAAATAACAAAAATTCCCGGAGAGCCAAATATTGGTGGAGAGCTGGGGTTTACCATTACAAATAAAGTTTTAAAAATACCCATCGATCCTATGTGTGCTACAAAAGTTATTCGGGGTCAAAGGTCAAAATTTGAGGTTTTTTGGATTTTTATCAAAAAAAAACCTTAAACCAAAGTTGTAGATCTTAAAATTCTCCACAAAAATGGTTTTTTTCCTAAGAGTTACCATTCCTGAGATATCGCGATTCTAAGAGTCACATTATACATGATATGCACACATTTCCTCGCCACCTGTGAGGTAGTGTACTCGGCGCGTTTTTTTTACCGTGGTTTCCCCTGTAGGCCTACTCCACTAACTGTCATGACAATTTTAGGATAATTTAAGGGAACAATACCAGTAAAGCTCTAGATATTACCTTATTATTGATATTGATTATTGATATTGCTATTGATTATTGGGTTAACTATTGTTTTGATTTCTTTAGATATTTTAATCAGATTCATACTCTTGAAAGTCTACTTCAACAGTCATGTCTTCTTTGATTTCTTCTTCTTCCTATTCCTCTTGCTGGATGTTCATAAATTGTTCAAATGTGGCTGAGTCATTGGTCTCATTAAAATCACAGGAATCTTCCACTATTGTACTCAACTGGACATTTGAGCAAGACTGACCTTGACAATTGGTACACGCTGGAGAACACAGCAACCCGACTTTTTTACAGCCACATTTGGCACTACCACCTTTTTTGCAATTGCAAAAAATAGTGTTGAGGAGTTCGGTTCCAGAGTATTATCTATCAATTTCCAACCCCAGCCTTCTGGGTTTAGTTGATTGCTTAGCCATGTTTAAACTTGATAGTAAATTCGATACATGTGTTGAAGTTATCAGATGTTAAAGGAAGACATGATAGTTGTTTTTGTTTCTTGTTTCGCGT
Source organism: Agelastica alni (assembly GCA_950111635.1). Classification (NCBI taxonomy): domain Eukaryota; kingdom Metazoa; phylum Arthropoda; class Insecta; order Coleoptera; family Chrysomelidae; genus Agelastica; species Agelastica alni. The sequence continues at coordinate 11,097,617 of OX467713.1, forward strand.
ATTTTTTACAAAAGTTAAGAATCGGTATTTATCAATGCAAGTAATTTTTTTTGGAGCTCCATAAACCGCAAGAAGAAAGCGAATTCCTTCCGTAATTATCGTTTGAGATGTGGAATTAATTTCTTTAAATACTTTAGCGCAGTCAGTCAAATATTTTTTTTCGAAAAAATTAAATACTGATGTTTTGCCACTTCTGTACATTGCGACGAAGTGTCGCAGCCGGTTATCGTATGTAAAAATAAAATATAGTTTTGGCATTTGGGATAAGCAGATGAACTTTTTGAAGAATATATTTCTGTTCGCTGCTGAGCCTTTCCAGGTTTCAGTAAATAAATAATTTTATCCATTGGAGTCCTTGCAGTAAGTAGTACTAACAAATCAACATCTTCACCAACTACAATTGTTGTGTTTGTTGTTAACCTAACCAACTAAATTGTTGTGTTTGTTGCATTAAATTTTTCTATTGCTGTTATGAGGACATCTGCGTCTTAAGTGCCTGATTATGTATATACGTGGCTTATATGTGCATATACACCTAGAAAGGATGGATGAAGAAAGATTGACGAAACAAATTTATAAGGCGAGTGTGAATGGACAAGTCGGTAGAGGTCGACCTCGGCAAACATATCTCGATCAGATCAACATTGTTTTGAAGAAAGGCCAGGTCAAGAGTACCAACAACCGACGAGCATGCATGAAAGCCCTGATAAAAGTAGAGGAAGCAAAAGATGTGTGTAAGAACCGTAGCGGAAGTGGAAGGAAGTGGTCTCTGCCTACCACTACGGGAAAAAGGCGTGACTATATGTATGTATGTATGTGTGCATATCATGTATATGTGGCCAATGGTGATACAAGAGTTTTTATTTCTCTGGAGCATCTGCCATGAGAATATTTGTAGAGTAATGTCTGGTCTGCAACTCTTCTTCTGTTCTAGTGGGTGAAGGGTATCTGTGAGAGTTGAGCTGTTTATCAACCGAATCGCCCTTTTTTGAATGGAATCTAGAAAACAAACAGAATGCCTTGGTGCTGAACCCCATATGTGCGAGCAATACTCCAGTAGAGGTCGGATTTGAGCCTTGTACGTCGTCAACAGTTGATCAGGAGTAAAAAACTTTCTAGCTTTCCACAGAAAACCTAGCCTCTGGCTTGCTGACTGCGATGTTAGCAACATGGTCATGCCAAGACATATTATTAGACACCGTGACTCCGAAAATCGAGATGGAGGGACTTGATTCAAGCGTATTTCCGGACATTGTGATGAAATGATTTGAGGAATTCATTTTCTTAGAAAACGTGGCGCTTTGTGTTTTCTGGGCGTTGAACTGAACAATATTGTTGGTTCCCCACTCGACGATTGCTTTAAGATCTCTATTGGTGGAATCAACCTGTTCTTGTCTGAGTCTATTTGTATCATTCACCAAAAGTGATCGATAGGATGTGAAAGTTGAGACAAGTGTGCTAAACTGTAAATGGGGTTCGTGGTGGTTTTCAAGAGGTCGTTTATGTGTAAAAGAAATAGGATGGGGGACAGGATGGAGCCCTGGGGGACCCCGGCATTAGTTTTAAACGCATCAGAAGAAATACCGTCAACTGCCACATGTAAGGAGCGATCTTGCATGAAGCTCAAGAGCCATTGGCGCAGTTTGGTTGGGAGGCCATAGGCAGATAATTTGCTTAACAATCCGTATTGTCTGTCATGAATTATCTCAAATTTTTCCAGATATTTGATGAGTTCTATGTAAATCGCTTTTTCCATAACTTTTGATATGACTGAGGGCAATGCCATAGGGCGATAATTTGCAGGAATAGTCTTCTTTCCTTTTTTCGGAATGGGTTCGACCTTAGCGTTTTTCCACATGGACGAAAATACTCCTTTAGGTGAAGACGCGTCGAAATGTGGTCTGGTAACGAGCGTGAATTGGAATTTTTGCAGAGTTATCAAAGGGATCCGGTACTATGGAACTCAAAAGATACTAAACAAAAGGACAAGCAATGTATACACGATGATTATTGGGTGCGCATAAGCTAGCTTATGCATATACCAGTGGCAGATTTAAAAAAAAAAGCGGGATTTACTCATGGCCACACACCGTGGCCATAAAAAAAAGATTATTTTATCGACACTGTCTGGAACTAACAGATACAGAGGGTCTCGGCGAGTTTTTACAGCCGCCATAAGTGAATACGCGCGTTAAGTCGCATGGAAATGTGTCATGGGCGCACATTTTATAGTTGATGGATATCGTGTTTTTACGAATATTTGGGTACTAATATAAACAAGTTTAATTATGTTATGAAGAAATACAATAAATCCAAAGAAGACGCAGACTGGCAGAATCTCTGGTATTAAACTGATTCTAAGCTGAAAAGTTTAAAATCAACAATTAAAAAACGAATATTATCTTTAAAATTGACAAAAAGAGAACAAGTTGCTCTTGCACGCCATACCTGCGTGAGCAGCAACCCATTTGTGTTATAGTCAAACTCCCCTTATAGTCCAACACATACTTATAGAATGTCCAAAATACGAGATAAGTAGAAGGCAATACGAACATTTACCATAGAATATGAGAAATGATTTTACAAGTATGCGGCTAATCGAAAAAAAAATGATGTTACTTTGTCCTATTTGTTAATAAATACGTAGTTCAGCAGCATAAATCATCGTGGAACGATATGTTCAAAGTACTTTAAATAATATATCGTAAAAAAATAGCGCAAGCCGATGGACGTTGGCCAAACTAAACATTTTTTTATCACGGCTTTGAAACATCTAAATTGGATTTTGTTTTTATTCACTTTAGTTTAATGCTTTCAAAATCGTAAGATTAATGAACACATATTATTGTACGTAAAATAAAATATTAAAAATGATACAAGGCTTATTTTCTCTAGCCTTTTCTGCGATGTCTAATTGAGGCTTTATTTTAGACTAGCGAAAGTGTTACTTTGGACTTATTAACATTTGAAGATTTAGAACTTCTCAGATCAAGAAAGATAACTAAGACAGTGGGATCTACCAATAACAATAGAAGATATTTGATAGTTACTTATATAGTGGAATTTGACAAGTAAGATTTAATATTTAAGTTCTATTCTATAGCTTTAACAATCTCTTACGGTTTAATTAAAACATATTATGTCTATTTGACTCATTTTTTCGATAAAACTTTGGAATTTTTCGCTTTTAGTTTCTTTTATGAATATTTAATTGCAGAATTCGTTATCCTTTACCATTGGAATATTGCGGTCCCCCGGATCCCGTCGTACTTCAATCCACTATTAGAAGACTAGAGTTAGAATTGGCCAGAACCAAAGAGGAACTGGCTGTTAAGTCAAGCAAATGCGACTCAAAAAGAATTTATTTTTTGCAAAAACGGTAAACATTTTAGCCTCTCTAAAATTTTTTATTAAAGTAGGCATACATTTGTAATCCGATTGGATTTTTGCAGACGTTTCGCCAAGGTCTCACTTGGCATTTTCAGTGCTTAGTCTTCGCTGGTCGGCTAAGAACCAAGAGTTTTTGTCGTCAAATCAGGTAATATTTATAGGTTTGGCATTTTTAATGCGTAGTCATCGCTGGTCGGCTAAGAACTGAAAATTTCTGTCGTCAAATCAGGTAATATTTATAGGTTTGCGCCGAAGATTGTAGCAAACCTATAAATATTACCTAATTTGACGACAGAAACTCTTAGTTTCTAGCCGACCAGCGAAGACTACGTATTGAAAATGCCAAGCGAAACGTCTGCAAAAATCCAATCGGATTCTAACTAACGAACGGATGCAATCCTGGATCGATATTTCATCATATATATATATATATATATATATATATATATATATATATATATATATATATATATATGATGAAATATCGATCCAGGATTGCATCCAACTTTAATTGGATGTATATATATATATATATATATATATATATACATCCAATTAAAGTTCGACGAACCTGCCGTTGACTAAATTCTTTGCCGAATTTGTTAAACAGAAAAAATTATATCTGTCTTCCCCTATACAATCTTTCTATGCCCTCCTTTAATGTATTTCACCCAAGCTGTCAAATCTAAAAATAAAATTATATAGTAGTGACCCACACGAAAAAAAGGTTCGTCATCACTGTATGTATCTAGAACCGACTTTTTTTTCGTTTTGTGGTGTTACCAACTACGATTTTATACCGAAGATATATTTTGAGTTACGAGTTGCCTTAAATTATAGAATTGATGAATTAACAGAAGAAAATGTAGATCTACAAGAAGAAATAAGACGTTTAAACAAACTATTAGAAAAAAAGCCAAAACATCAAGTTTCGTCTTTACAAAAAGCAGTTAGCACATTAGAGAAGTGCGTTGTAAACGAAAGAAATTCACATCATGAACTAGTCGAAAAACTGAAGACCGAAAAAACTCAATTAGCAAAGGAATTGGCGAAAATTAAATATTCCGAAAAAAATCTAAAATCCAAATTGCAAAAGATCAGCACGTCATCAAAGTTAGTGTTATTTTTAATTTTAAATGTCTTTAAATTGATTTATGAACAGCCAGAAAGTGTCAAAAAAGGCACGTCTGGCTGTGCATAGAGGTGTGTTGGTTCCTACACTGTATGGTAGTGAATGTTGGAAGTGGCAAAAGAAGCATGAAAATAGGATTAATGCTGCGGAGATAAGTAGTTTGAGAAGTATAACCGAAGTGTTGGAAAAAGTAAAAAATAGTAAGAACATATCTCGATCAGATCAACATTGTTTTGAAGAAAGGCCAGGTCAAGAGTACCAACAACCGATGAGCATGCATAAGAGCACTGATGAAAGTAGAGGAAGCAAAAAATGTGTGTAAGAACCGTAGCAAGTGGAAGGAAGTGGTTTCTGCCTACCCCTACGGGAAAAAGGCGTGACTATATGTATGTATGTATGCATGTATGTTAAATTGAATAATAGAGAGCACAAAACAAAATCCGGTGCGCGTCACATAATTTAATACCATCACAGCCACACATCGTTGCCAAGTTGTTATAATTATAAGAGAATCCAGAAATTGCAGAAAATTTAAGGTTGCGTTTTTATTTGAAAATCTTGTCATTTTAAAAATGAAAATGAATAATTTATTTGCTACATTGCATTAGGAGACTAATTATATAATCGGAGTGTGCTTATGATAACATTTTTTTGAGGTGTGTATTATATGCTGACAACTGACTATAAAGATGTAACACGGAAAGAAACATTTTAAGTTCGAAACTTTAATAATGACTCTCTGATTCATCTATACCGGAATTACTGTCTTATTGTTGATGTTTATGATAATGGTGTGATTTTTTGCATTTGAAATATTCGCTTTTTAAAAATAAAACAATGCGGAAACATTGTATCTTGAACGACAATGCTGCCAACTGTTTATTTTTTCGCACGAAATGTATCATGGGTGCACGTACAATGCAACAGAAGTAGCTTGGCGGGCAAGAAATCACAAATTCTGCGCACAACGAACACATTCGAATAACGATCCGATCGGCGACGACGAAATTTTCAGTAATCGTGAGTCTCAAGTACAATCGAAGGAAGAAGGTAACGAATATGAAGTATATTCAACCGAATATTTGATATTTTAGAGGCTAGTCGCCCGCCAAGCTACTTCTGTTGCACTGTAATTGTATTTTATAGTTGATAAATATCTTATTTTTTGCGTTGAAACATCTACCTCATGGATTACTTCGCATTTACTCTTTCAAATATCAAGCATTTATAAAGTAAAAATACAGAAAAAAATCCTTGTAGAAAATGCGAAGGTTGTTAATAAACAGATTCTGTGTAAATAATGGGCAGTCAGTTAGTCGCAGAGAATTTCATAGGCTACAAATCAAAAACATATAGTCACGCCTCTTTCCCGTAGAGGTAGGCAAAAACCACTTCCTCTTGCTACGGTTCTTACCCACATCTTTTTCTTCCTCTACTTTCATCAGTGCTCTCATACATGTTCGTCGGTTGTTGGTACTCTTGACCTGGCCTTTCTTCAAAACAATGTTGATCTGATCGAGATATGTTCGCCGAGGTCGACCTCTACCGACTTGTCCATTCACACTCACCATATAAATTTGTTTCGTCAATCTTCCTTAATCCATCCTTTCTACGTGTCCAAACCATCTAAGCATTCCTTTATCTATCTTTGTAACCACATCTTCTTTTACACCACATCGTTCTCTTATCTCACTATTCTTTACTTTATCCAACCGAGTCACTCCGGCTATACTTCTCAGACTACTCATCTCCACAGTATTAATCCTATTTTCATGCTTCTTCTGCCAAACCCAACAATTATTATCATACATAACACTCCTCCATGCAGTGCCCCATTCATTTGTTTTCCTGCCAACACCCTTCGCTCAATGCCACCGTCATACTTTCCATCTTTTGAACCCAGGTATACAAACTCATTTACGAAAACAAGTTCCTTAAATAATATTTTACACTTTTCCAGATTACAATACAAAATAAATTAGTTTCCTTTAGGATCCACATTTCCATTTGCTGTTAGTTATTTTTAAACAATTAAAAACTAATATTATCTTTACTTTATTCTTGGGATTAAAAACAATTATATATTTTTTCTATTTTTAGGATGGGCTTAGGTGACCATTTGAAAATTCCTCCGAGTAATAAATTTTCAAATTCAAGCATAAAAACAATGTACAAACGAAGTTACTCCCCAATAACTGAGTTCGAAGTCAACAGGACAGGATCAAAGAAAACCGCAAATTTATGTAAGATTAATAATCCCTGGGAACAACCGAGGTAGGTAATAGTAATAGTGAGAGAAAAATAGAATCGAGTGTGTCTGTTTCATCGGAAAATAAAATGAGTGAAGAAGATTTGAGTTGGTAAGCATTAGTTTAAACATAATGATGACAAGTGATGTGATAAGTGCACGTGTTTCGATAGATCGTTTATACTATTTTATGATATTTATTATGGATCAGTTATATTATTTAGCTTTATTATAAATTTTAATTAGGTACTCTCTAGCCTTTAATTACCTACCTTCCAATATCTCCACCAATGGAATTATAATTTTAGTTTGAATTATGAAGGGTAGGGATAAGGAAAAGTATCTCTGTGTCACAAAAATGTCCCTAAAAGATTATTTTAATTAAGATGGAATTACTGTACCAAAATATCGTTTTTAAACAGAGCGCCCAAAGTTGTGAGAGTCGATAATAAAATTAGGATTCATCACAAACGGTGTTGTGCATTTTTAAAGCGCGTTGGGCAAGATTTTGTAGGAGGCAAACTTATGGTTTTGCGTCACCTGACGTCAGCGACAGCAACGTTTTGCAACGTTGCCGGTTAATTAGATGCATGCGGTGTTGTAAGCTTAAAGTCCATGAGATATTCCATTACCTATACAGATATATTAAAAAAGGCAACGGAGTTTACACAGTCTGTTTTAATATCAAAAAAGTTGTTAGATAGGAATGTGTGGCTATTTAACTTATACCTAGATTGTTGTTTGAAATATTGCGTGTGGATTGAGAATGAATATATATATATATATATATATATATATATATATATATATATATATATATATATATATATATATATATATATATATATATTAGCATCATCTGAGGAGAAAGTTGCAGGTGATGGTTAATATTATGCATGATGCCCAAAAAAACAAAGGGATTAAAATAAATGTAAGCAAGATTTCGTTTAGTAATGGTATTTGAAAGGGAAGAAAGCATGACAAACAAGTAAAAGAGTTTGTATACTTGGGTTCAAAGTTTACGAGAGACGGAAATTATTACTGTGATATTGAGCGAAGGATGTTCTCAGGGAAACGAATAAATAGGGTCCTGTATAACTTTATGAGCAGTCAGAGCGTATCAAAGGCACGACTGGCTGTGCATAGTGGTGTGTTGGTTCCTACACTTATGTATGGTAGTAAATGTTGGGTTTATCAGAAGAAGCATATGAAAGTAAGATAAATGCTGCGGAGATGAGTAGTCCGGAAAGTATAGCTGGAGATGGATAAAGTGAGGAATAGTTTGAATAGTGTGGTGTGAAAAAGAGGTAGTAGCAAAGATAGATAAACGAATGCTTAGATGGTTCGGATACGTAGAGGATGGATGAAACAGATTTATAAGGTCAGTGTAAATGGGCAAGTCGGTAAAGGTAGATCTAGGCGATCATATATCGATCAGATCGAAATTTTGAAATTGTTTTAAAGAAAGGCCAGATGAAGAGTACCAGCCACCGACGAGCATGTATAAAAGCGCTAATAAAAAGTAGAAGCAAAAGACGTGTGTATGAACCGTAGACAGTGAAAAGAAGTGGTCTCTGCTTACTTATACGGGAAAAAGGCGTGACTATATTTATATACAGGGTGGTGGCCAACCGAAAACGAAACAGACCCATTTGCAGGAACCTCGTCAACATTTTAGAAAAACGCTCAGGCGCGTCGATTTTTGATTAAAGGGGGACACTCTTTTTTGGTATTTTTGACTCCACTACTTTCAACCCCATGCGAGGGTAAGAATTACCCCAAAATTTTTAAATGTCATTGGGGAATACAGTACACGTCAATATAATATATGGATATAATTTCGCTTTTCTTTATGAACAATAAATGTGCGAATAGAACAGCTCAGATATTCAATGCACAACGTCAAGATCGAAATGTCAATAGAAAGTATGTACTAGAGTTAGTAAACAAATTGGATTGGGAGAAGAGGCAGCATTGAATGGCCTCCACGATCGCCAGATATATCGACCCTCGATTTCTTTTTGTGGGGACATCTGAAAAGTAAAATCTATAAAACACAACCAGCGTCGTTGGAAGATTTGGGACAAAGAATCGTTGACGAGTGCCGTCAAACTACTCCGGAAATTCTTCGGAATGTGCGTGTACGTTTTGAACAAAATATTTATTATTGTATGGTTGGCCACCCTGTATGTATGCTGGCAATTAGCCACAAGGATAGTGATAAAATTGACATATTTCAAATTAAAACTAACGATTTTTCTAGAAAATCAAAAAGTTTGACAAAGTGCGTCGGAAGTAGAGACAGTTCTAGCTCCAGTACAAAATATGGAGATCCAGAGTGTTTGGATCTTTGCGAAAATAATATACCATTTAGACCGCAGAGTCCCTCCCCACATAGAACTAAATCGCCCTATAAATCTAGATGTAGCAGTCCAGATTCCAGAGCAAGTTCTAGCTCAAGAAGTTCCCCTAAAGGAATTAGAAAGAACTTAGATTATAAAAAATTGGAAGAAAAAATCGCTAATTTACAAAAAATGTTAAAGAACAGCGGTATCTGTGATAAGGAAACATAACATATTTAGTCAATTTATCTATTAAAGTTTTCTATAATATACACTACAAAAAAAAATTATTTATTATTAACACATCATTAGCTTACTTTTTTCATTTTGCTCATTTAAACATTTAAAAATGGGTAAAAACGAGTTGTAACGGCAAATATTTACAAAGTTGCTCTAAAAAAGAGAATTAAATTATAAATAATTGTAAATGATAATAGAAAATTGTTTTAATTATTTATTTTTGACTTAGTTTTAATTAAAACAATACTTAATTACATAGCTGGTAATACTCATAAGAATACTAGCTTTAAGTCCTTAGTCCTAATAAGTTTTCCAAGTGATTTAAGCTTAAAAACAAAATATTATCTTCTTCTGCTACAGAATAGTTCCAAAACTCATTTTCAACATCATTTACTGCTCTTAAAATAATGCTTGCATACTGATCCCTCTGTACATGTGATGTATTTGAAAATGTAGACGGCTCATGAGTCAACTGTAAACTTCTGTGGTAATCTTCACTTTTATCGTTGAAACTTACTGAATTTAAAAGGAATTGGTTATTTTTTTCTTGTGAACCAGAAGTTGATTGAGGTTTGTAGGTGTTTTGGTTATTGCTAGTTTGTAGTTTTGTCTCTGAAATAAATAAAAATCTAAAAGTATTTCCTTTACCATCAATATAGCAGATTTCACGAATATACGGTGGCTTCGGATTATCGTTAGAAACTCGATAACCAGTATCCAACTGTACATGGAAATAGTGAACAAAAAGTTAAAAAATATAAACCCCGCAGAAATAGAAAGACTGTTGACTTTCCCGAAGCTTACAAATTTGAAATGAACGAGTCTTTGGAGAATTTTGAAACATATATGGTTTAAGTTTAAAAATGAATAAATGAACGAATGAAGGCAACCGAAAGGCTGTGTGTGAAAAAGCTAGAGTCATGCACAAAAGAATTAAATTTTTAAGAAATTATATTCACTGTTTTATTCATTTGTTTATCTGGATGAAACTTTGATTTTTACTAAAGTGGAACAAAAAGAATTTGGCAGGACGAAAACAAAACGTGTATAAAACACACCGACGGTGAAGATAAAAAGACACAATATTGTGCATGTAGGTGAAAATCATGGTTTTGTTGATGGGGCGGATCTTTTAATTTCATCAAAATCGGCCGATTATCATGACAATATGGATACAGAGATGTTTGTGAAATGGTTAAACGAGAAACTTTTACCATCGTTACATGAACCATCTGTCATTGTATTAGATAATGCTCCGTACCATTCATAAATTTTAAATACGCAACCAACATACTCCTATATGGTACAGACAATAAAAGAATGATTAACGAACAAAATATTTCATTTTCACAGTATTGCTTCAAGCCGGAATTATTAACGATAGCTAAAAGGCATGAAAGAGAAAAATTTTACTAAGTGCATCAAATTATACTTAGTTATGGACATCGTGTGCTAAGATTTCTGCCTTATCATTGCCAATTTAATCCCATTAAGTATATTTGGGAAATATGCAAAACTTATTACGACAATCACATTGGATCTAATGGTGAAAATTTAATAGAGGAATGGTGAGTTCGTGAAAACCGCATCGAAACAGTTAATCCTGTTGTCATTTACAATCCGAATGAGGATAGCGACGACAGCGATTCCGATTACTATAAATCAATCGGATGCTTGATAATACCGTAAGTACTACATGATTAAACATATTTATTAAATTTGTACCGATAATTTATTTTTGTTGCATTCCCTTTTAACATAATTAAATATGTGCCTATCTCTAACCAAAAAACTCATCGAGAGCTACAACAACAAATTCTGTTTACAATAAAGTAAAAAATAAAAAAAAAACCTCTCAATAAAAGCATAATAATAAACAAGAAATTTTGGGGTTTAAATCTTAGCGGAATTTACTAATGTACCTCTCAACACAGTGCACCCGTTAAGTCAATGCCACGATTGGTGAAATGAGCTATAATAAAACTGTATCAATTTTTGGTGACAAGTGTTACTTTAAAATTTATAAAAATACCTAAATCAAATAACTTTCTTGTCATCTCCCGAAGATGAGCCGATTGCTCTTCAGTTTGAATAAATAACTCCTTTATGGTGTTTTGTAAATCAATCATTTCTTGTTTTTTTGCTTCTTCCTTTGCTGCTTCTTTGTTTAAAGATCTGTTAACATTAAATATATCTTTAATAACTATAATTTAGACCCAAAAAACATTGTTATAAAACTATAGATTTGTTTTAATTTCTGGAAAAGATAAAGAATAATAACACAATAATGACATGGTTAGTTTCATTTACCTGTTATATTCAGATAAAAGTACTCCTGCTGCAATAATAAAAATAATTCCTTCTCCTAATAAATTAGCTCCTAGTTCAATGGCCATTGCCTCATTGAGGACTGGTATATTTACAGGTTTTCCTAAGTTTAAAATCCACATTTTGCATTTTACCTCACACCAATTATAAACTAAAACAATTTTCCTTTTCAATATAAATATCTATATTGTTAGTATTTTCTTTTAATTTCTTTGCTTGTGAGCTAACTTTAATAATATTTATTCATAGCATTATATTAGGGTGACTAAGCCTACTTCTTTTGTGCTTCATTGTTTCATTTTGTACTTATAGCAACATAATATATTATTACATAAAATTTTGCATACTAAATACAAGCCCTTAAAACCAGAAAAAATATTGTTTGGCTCCTGAACCAGATTCATTTGGATATTGTTAAGGGGGCTATCGTTCTGCGGTACTCCGTTCATGCTAAAAATAGTTGGTAACCTTAATTAAGTGAAAATATAGGAACCTTCACTTTAATGATATTTAAAAAAAAACACAAAATATAAATTAAAACTATGGTCTTCACCTAATGAACAGTAAATAGTAGGATTTATTAAAATGAAAATTATGGATTAACCGGTGTAACATCCAAGATAATTGGAATTAGTACAATGAAGCAAATTTGTATAGCTGAATTGGAACTTTAAACAAGCATTAGTTGCTATCATAAAATAGTAAATTACATACATTGTGCTGGAGGCATACAAACATATTTTCTAAAGACAGGTGAATTCTTTGCTTGTTCTTTGACAGCATTTGCTATTGGTTTACTTATTTGCCTTAGTAAAAGTGCTCCTAATTTTGCAGCAGGAAAAGCTCCAACAACCATTTTTTAAAATGAAAATGATTTCATAACATAGCTAAACAAAAATATAACGTCAAATGAATAGGTTAACTTCAAACTTCAAACAGACAGAACCGGTCTTATGATATGTGACTCACAGAATATAAAACAGTTATTTTAGTAAACTAAATTAAAAAATTCTAATCTCATAAGCTTAATTTTTGACGCTTTTAATTTAGTATAACTATTTTTTAAACTGCTATGGATCAATTTAAAATTTTATAAATACAGTTAATACATGAATATTTAAGGATGTGTATAAGGTCAAATTACGTAGTAGGTACATCTAATTAATTTTAAACTTAATAAAATGTAGTAAATTGTATACAGCGACATTTCCTGATAATTATAATGAGTTTCTATAATGGATTTTTGGAAAAAAAAATTTATGATTAAATATTTAACATTGAATTTAACTACCCCGTTTGTAGTCGGAAGAAAATCTGGCAACACTGTAGGCTGCGTGGCGTACGGACACTCCAAAAGTTATATATTTGAATTTATAACCCTGAAATTTTGGCAGTCAAGGACACTACTAGTGATGCACATAAAAGTGTTATAATATTATATTATTAATATTTATGTCAGTAATATTAATTTCAAATAGAGAGGAAAATAAAGAGCACGTTATTATCAACATGGTGCCGTGCAATGTTGTCAGATTTTTATATTACAAACATCTACACCGGTAGTGAGTTCAGAACAAATAATATCATGACATTCAAAACAAAATATCTCTCTGCAATTATCGGAAACCCCGCTTGTTTTTAGGCTCGAAAAATCGCCAATCGGCTGAACTTACTAACAATAAGTTTTTTAACCGTACAAGTTTTATACAAAAACATACATTTTTCGATTCTTTCATAAATTATTCCACTTCCGGTTAAAATAACATTGAGTAAATAATGACTTTAAAATGAATTATTTCGCTTAAATTATCAGAAAGGTACCTATTTCTTTATCCTAATCGATGCAGAATCATTTACTCTAACATATTTTAAATTCAGGCAGCCATCTAAAAATTAATAAATGTTGTACACATCATTAAAATATAAATAAGAATACAAACACAAAAAGAGCTCGATTGGTTAAAATTGACAAAAACGAAAAAAAGGATAAAAAATTTCTAGGTGTTTGGTAAAATAGGGATTTATCGGGATATTTAAATCTACACAAACTGTTCTGGTCTAAAATTGTTACAAATTAAATTAACGTTAAGGACGAATATAATTATTTCGTTCGAAAACGACAAAAGGTCGAACATTTCGTGGTTTTTAGGGTATTTCCGCGTTCCGCCTCTTAGCTAAGGTAAAATAACCAAATCAGAACTACCACATTTTATACAAGAAACCACTTTTTTATGACAAATGACTAGACATCCAATTTCCTAGTACGATACTGGAATTGCTCTAACAACCAATATTTTATTTGCCACTCCTGAAATTAAAACAGCTGATTTGTAATAGCGCGATATTTAAAATGTAAACTTCAAAATTGATGTACAATTGCTTAAAATAATTTTTGAAAATTTTTTACATTTAAACGTGCTTTATCTAATTCCATACTTAAATATAATAAATTCAAACATATTCATGCGAAATGGATTTAACGTGCCCCAAACTCAGTAAAACATGCCAAGGACAGTCCAGTGCTGTCCCCGATATGGAGCCGAAACCATTGTTAACTACTGAACCTTCTTGGAGTAATCTTCAAAAATATTATGACTGTAAAGGAAGCAAATTAGTTATTAAAGACTTATTTGCCAGTGATCCTAAAAGATTTAATAAATTTAGGTGAGTACTGCTTTTATTTTCTTTCAAATAATGTAAATCTTATTGACCTTAGTCGACCTTGTTAATTATTTTTCACTTTTCACACCCATTGATTTTTATAAAGTTTGTAGGCACCTAAACTCATCTAACTTAATTATGTAGGAAGAAATTTTTCATATTTTTTAAAATAAATATTTATAAATATTATGTAATAACATGAAATCGCTCCTTATAAAATTAGTATTGAATTATCATAAAATAAGTTTTCTGTGTCAAAAATAAATCATATAAGTTTTAATAATTATACATTTGTGATTTTTTTCTACACATTAATTAAGTAGTAACATTTTTCATCTCAAATATTTACAACATCCTTTCAAAACGTTACACACCTTAAAGTTTTTGAACAAAAATAAATTGTGGATACATAATTTTTTTTTTAATTTTAATTTTTCATAAAAATATGTAAGGCACTTGTACTGGAGTTACTATAAGTAGATAATTACAAATTCACTTTTGCACTTTTAATACAAAAGAGTAAGAAAATAAAGACAATGGTATACTTTTTTAATAATTTCTTTTTTGTTATGGAATTTTTAATTAATAATTTTGTATGTACCTATTACAATAATTTATTTATTTTAAATTTTAAAACAGCACCTTTAAAAAACAACGTTCTTAGTACCAAAGTCAGCAAACAAAATGTAATATATTTTAGTTTAACAATCTCCACTCCAAATGATGGCGATATCCTTATTGATTTTTCAAAAAATCGCATCGACTCAGAAGGTTTGTCACTCCTTTTTGAATTGGCACGTGCTAGAAAGGTAGAAGATGCTAGAGATGCTATGTTTAATGGAGCTAAGATTAATTTCACAGAAAATAGAGCAGTCTTGCATATTGCTTTGAGAAATAGAGCAAATAGAAAAATATTAGTTGATGGAAAGGATGTAATGCCAGATGTCAATGCTGTGCTTGACCATATGAAAACATTTACAGAACAAGTTTTGTCTGGTAAATGGACAGGGTAAGTAATCCTAACAAACTATTTGTACGTATATTGGATTAGTTTTAATTATCAAACATGATTTAAGTAACAATTCAGTAAGAAAAGATACATTTTTGTTTAAAAAAATAAATATCACTACTTCAAACTCTTAAGGGATGGTAAAGATCATATTAGCTATCAAAAATAATACTTAGCAAAGGGAAATTGTATCTTATTTTAGTAGTTATGTAAAATTTGTTGCACAGATCTGTGTTTCATAACTGATAAGAGTTATCAGTTTCCTTGGTGTTTTTTTATGGTAACTGTATTAAAAGTACTCCGACATATTTTAACCAAACCACATTGTTATCAAACATGAATAAATGATTTTAAGTATGGTAAATTATTCTATTGTGTGTTATTACCTAAAAAGTAAAAGCTTTTGAAATAATTTTGTTTCAACCTAAAAAATCATTAAAAAGTATAAATAAGACTAGTCTGCTATTTAGATTATTTTAATTATTAAGATTTGGTATAATGCAGGAAATTTTTACCAAATTCCTTTAACTTGCTACAGTTCTTACACGCATCTTTCGCTTCTACTTTCATCATTGCTCTCATACTTGTTCATCGGTTGTTGGTACTCTTGACCTCGCCTTTCTCTAAAATGTATCGAGATACGTTCGCTGAGGTTGACCTCGACCTCTACCTCATCTATTTTAGTTACCACATCTTTCCTACCACAGCGTTCCCTTATCTCACTATTCTTCAGTTTATCCAGCAGAGTCACTCCGGCTATACTTCTCAGACTACTCATCTCTGCATCATCATGCTTCTTTTGCCAAACATAACATTCACTACCACTCTAGTAGCAGTATTATAAAATCTCAAATTTTTATGAATTTTAATTCATATTATTTAAATCGCTATTACACACAATTATAAAATAAAAAAATTAATAAAAATATAATGTTCCCATAACTTGAAAATAATAAGTAATAATAATAATAAACTAGGGGACGGCACTCATACAACATCCATTGTGTCTCCAAAATAATAAGTAGTAAGCTGTATAATTTAAAAATTAAATAGTACCGTTATAATTTGTTTTTGCTAAACTTTTAATATCCCTTATGTAAGTATTTAATTAAAAAAGGATAGCAACTGTTAAATTTGATTTTAAATGTTAAGATTAGACTTTTTAACACCTGGTTTTCTTCAACGTTTTAACCAAAGTCCTAATAATTTAACAATCAAACAAGTATTTAAATTTATTTTAGTTATACTGGTCAGAAGATAACTGATGTGGTTAATATCGGTATTGGGGGCTCAGATTTAGGTCCTTTGATGGTTACTGAAGCTTTAAAACCTTACAATAAAGGACTTCAATTACATTTTGTGTCGAATATTGATGGTACTCATCTAGCAGAAGTACTAAAAAAACTTAATCCTGCTACAGTACTGTTCATCATTGCATCAAAGACTTTTACCACCCAAGAAACTTGTACTAATTCCAAATCTGCAAAAGATTGGTTCCTGAATACTGCAAAAGATGTAAGAAATGTTTTCTTAATTTCATCTCCTAATCTTTAGAATTATTTTGTCAGAGTATATAAATGGTCATGTTTTAAATTAATGTTTTGAAAAAAAATCGTGATAATTATTTGACTATGCAATAATTAAAATATTGATAAGCAATTTTTTTAATTGCATTTTATTATGTAATTTTAGTGACTTTGTGAAAGCGTGATAATATTTAATATAAACATGTTAAATATTAAAATTCAATTTTTTTGATAAATTATAATCTTTCTGGTGGAAATAATATATTTTTTAAAAAAGTAACTCATTTAATGTAATTAAGTTGTCAGGGAAGAGCATTTTTTAAACTTAAAATCAAAATTTTAAAATTAAATCAATATTATGTATCATATCTACAAATTTGTATTAAAAATAAAAGTTACAATCAAAATATTAAAATTTTACAATAGCTTTTATTTTTGTGTTTATTTAATAATTGTATCTATATTCATAAACATAGCACCATCTACCAGGGAGGGTTAAGTGTTGCTATCTCTGTCCCGCGACATTTCCTATAAATTTTACGTATTAACGCGCACTCTTCTGGCTTATTAAGGAACTATATTTCAAAGCTCGAATAAATTACATTAAGTTGCGTTACTAGGCTATATAAATAGACCAAGAACCAGTCGTTCAAAATCTTACCTTATCGAGTTACCGGAATTTGTAGATAAAGTAGACGATTGGTAATCCTAAAATAAGTTGGTCTGCCAAGGCTGCAACCTAGCACTTTCTTTGCAACAATTTTTTTTGTAATGATCTTTTACTTACTTACTTACTCCGTAGGCTCTATAACCCTTCGTGGGTTTTGGCTGACTGTGCAATTAGTCTCCAAGCTTCTCAGTCCATCTTTTGGCTTAGAAAAAATATCTCATGCAGTTACCAAACAAAACTAATCTGCTGGAATAAAGACTGATAAGTGTAACTTAAAGCTGTTGGTCTGCCACACCCGACGTTGGCGAATCCCGCTGGCAGACCAAATTTGGGAGACAGTTAACAGCTCTTTATGATAGGTTAGACCAAACTGTTTACCTATATTTTGGTCTCTGCCAGCATGCAGCCTGGTAGTTTTTGATATATGAACAATTTTATCACCGACTTATTAACTAAATTTAATTAGCTATATTTGTGCTTTTTAGAATACTATGTGGTATTATTATATACCCAATACTTATTCATTATCCTGTTGTCGTATACTGGTAAGTTGTGTCTGTAAGTTTTCCTAAAATTAAATAATTATTTTAATTACCAAGGGTTAATAAATGATAAATAGTTGTTTTTTTCATATTTATAATAATGGACATAATTCAAAAGTAAAAAGAAATAAGTCAAACAAAGCAGCTGCATATTAACTGCTTATTACATATACATAATTGATTTGGTTAATGTTATGATGCCCTGAAAATCAAAGGGACGAAAATAAATGCAAGCAAAACGAAAGTAATGGTTTTTGAAAGAAAAGAAAGCATGACAAACTGTGAGGTTCTGATTAAGGGAGAAAGAGTGAAACAAGTAAATGTGTTTGTATACTTGGGTTAAAAGTTTATGAGAGATAGAAAGTATGACAGTGACATTTAGCGAAGGGTGTTGGCAGGAAAACAAATGAATGGGGCACTGTATAGCTGTATAAAAAGCCAGAAAGTGTCAAAAAAGGCACGTTTGGCTGTGCATAGAGGAGTGTTGGTTCCTACACTTATGTATGGTAGTGAATGTTGGGTTTGGCAGAAGAAGCATGAAAATAGGATTATTGCTGCAGAGATGAGTAGTCTGAGAAGTATAGCCGGAGTAACTCGGTTGGATAAAGTAAAGAATAGTGAGATAAGGGAACGCTGTGATGTAAAAGATGTGGTAACAAAGATAGATAAAGAAATGCTTAGATGGTTTGGACACTTAGAAAGGATGGACGAAGGAAGATTGACGAAACAAATTTGTAAGGCGAGTGTGAAGTCGGTAGTGGTTGATCTCGGCGAACATATCTCGATCATATCAACATTGTTTTGAAGAAAGGCCAGGTCAAGAGTACCAACAACCGACGAGCATGTATGAAAGCACTGATGAAAGTAGAGGAAGCAAAAGATGTGTGCAAGAACCGTAGTAAGTGGAAGGGAGTGATCTCTGCCTACCCCCACGGTAAAAAGGCGTGACTATATGTATGTATGTATGTATGTGTGTAATTGATATTCATAATCAGAAAAACTCTCACAAAGGTTAACTACTAAGGAGCTTTCTGCAACGATGTCCTCCAAACGCAAATAAATAAATTAATAAGTATTATATTTTATTTGGTTCCCACCCGCAATCTTCAGCCATAAATTTAATACATGTGTACCACACAGCATTTATGTAAATTGTTGGCAGATTTTTTTGTTTTAAATATTTCCGACACGGGGGGAGGTATTCAGAATAAAAGTTTTGAAATTCTGCAATTGAATATTAATGGCGGACATGACAAAACTGCTCAATTTTATATGTGGTATGTAAAATGTATGAAAATGTACAACTGGTTGTTTAAAAACATCAAGACCAATGATGTTTCTTGTTTAACGAATCTTTGTTTAAAATAGAGAACATTTCATTTTTTTATAAAATTTTTCAAAATTTCCCTCAGTTATTAAAATAATTGTTTATTTAATTTTCGGAAAACTTACAGACAAACTTAAAGTATACAAAAGCATGATTATAAATTAGTATTTCCTAATGGATAATAATTTATTTATTTACAGATGGCACAGCCATTTTAAATGTAGGTTACAGGTAAAAAGTACAAACAATAACTATTAAAATATAACTAAATTACATTGCTAGCACATTGGGAGAAATAATTACATAAGTAAGAAATATTTAAGAAAGATGAATAAAATGATTAAATGTTACAATAATACATTATTACACTATTTAATCATAAATGATTTAAAGAAATTTTTAAACTGTAACAGAACAATTAAATATATCCATTGTTTCCTGCATGTTGTCGATTTCGTTTGCTTCTCTTAAGATCCCAGAAATATGGTTGTTTTTTTCATAGTTTGTAGGGTGATATTTCATATAGAAAGTGCTCCTATCAGGTACATGTAATAGAACTAATTCTAATATGTCTGGAAAGTTAATTTTACAGTGAATAATTATCCTTTCTATAATGTTAATTTTAAAAAAAGATGTTATCTCCTCTCCTGCTATAACCACATCCATAGCCTATTAAAAATTAAAAATTTATTTTGAATTCATTCAAGAAAGTCTATGTATGTTTTATACTCTGGATTCCATATAGCTGAGCCATACTTAAGTATACTTCTTACTAGAGAGCAATAAAATTCTTAATGCAAATATTGTAAGTCATTAGAAAATCTGGAAATACCACGTAGTATTGAAAAAATATAAATAAAGCTAATTAAATTTAGTTAAAGTCAGTGATAAAATTGTTCATGCATAAAAAAAAACTGCCAGGCTGTATGCTGGCAGACCAAAATACCTATAGGTAAACAGTTTGGTCTAATCTATCATAAAGAGTTGGTTGAATTAGGTTACTCGATGAGAAAAATAGGGCTGTCAACTGCCAAAGGCCTTAAGTGCTGCTTATCGGTCTTTATCTCAATAGATTAGTCTAGTTTGGTAACTAGATGAGATATTTTGTTGGCCAAAAGAACGTTACAAAAAAAATTGTTGCAAAGAAATTGCCAGTTTGCGGCTTTGGCAGACCAACTTATTTTAGGCCGGTTCTTGGTATAAAATAGAATGAATAAATTTATTAAAAAATTGGTTAAGAAATTTTGAAACAATTTCAGATTTATGGTCAATTAATATTCAGTAAATCTTAGCACTATTGTCATATTTTTGGAAAACTTACCTGGTAGTAAAAATGTACTTCAAACGATTATTTTGAATTTTGTGCACACAATTTAAATAATTTGTCTGCAAAATAACTTTTACTGATCAAATTTCATAAATTTGTTTTTCTACATATTTTATAATTACATATTTTAAATTAAATTGTGTAAAATTTTATTGAATTATTTATATTTGATTAACAAAAATTAAATTATTGGGGATATTAGGTGTGGCTACAAGATTTTTAAATGCTTTCCTTAATCCAAACCAGAAGAAAAATAAAAGTTGTCCAGGAATTTTCCTATTGAAATTGTTAACATTCATTGAAATTTTACACATCTGCAAGCCAAACCTAATATTTTTATAATAATAATTAATTAAGGGTAAGTTCCTGTAAAAAATTTTTAGTGTCTATCAGTTAAATAAAACTTTAGATACTTTGGTAAAAATTTAATAAAAATACTCTCTTTAGCCATCAGCAGTTGCCAAACATTTTGTGGCTCTCAGCACAAACGCTGAAAAGGTGTCCGAGTTTGGAATCGATACTGCCAACATGTTTGGATTCTGGGATTGGGTAGGAGGTAGATATTCATTGTGGTCGGCAATTGGTTTGAGCATTTCATTGGCCATTGGTTTTGACAATTTTAGTCAACTTCTCGAAGGAGGATTCTTTATTGACCAACAATTCCAGTCGACACCATTGGAAAAAAATGTGAGTATTTGTCTTAATGTAAACGTTAAACACTTCTATTTAAGTATATATATATAAAAATTTTAAAAAAAAACTTTGTAGGCTCCTGTAATTTTGGCTCTATTAGGCGTCTGGTATGGTAACTTTTTTGGAGCAGAAACTCATGCTCTTTTGCCATATGACCAATATCTTCACAGGTTTGCCGCCTATTTTCAACAAGGTGATATGGAAAGCAACGGAAAATACATTACTCGTGGGGGTGAGCAGGTAAAAGTAACATTTATTTGGTATTAAATATTTTATTGTCCAAAATTCTGTTATTAGTTACAAGTGATGGTCGTTTTAATTATTTTTATTAAAATACGTTTTCCTTAGGTTAATTATAAAACTGGTCCCATAGTATGGGGTGAGCCTGGTACTAACGGTCAACATGCCTTTTACCAACTCATCCATCAAGGTACTAGAATTATTCCCGCCGATTTTATTGCTCCAGCTATCACTCATAATCCCATTAGTGACGGAAAACACCACAAGATACTTTTGGCCAATTTCTTGGCTCAAACTGAAGCTCTAATGATGGGAAAAACGCCAGAGACGGCCAGTGCCGAGCTCGAGAAGCAAGGCTTGAGTGGCGACGGATTGAAGAAGATCCTGCCTCACAAGGTGTTTTTGGGAAATAGGCCAACAAATAGTATTGTTGTCAAGAAAGTTACTCCATTCATCCTTGGAGCTCTAATTGGTAAGAAATTAATTTTTTAAGGTTTTATTTAAAAAGAAATAACAATTCAAAATTTTTTGCTTCCCATTTATATTAGTTTTAGGTAAAATATAAATATTTTTTTTAAACTTTTCAAAATTATTACTGTATGAATGGGGGGTTTATACTTTACCTTTTCTTACATGGGAGAAATGATTACTCAACTTCGATATAGTGGACTGGAAGTAATCACAATTTGGCTGGGTTTTTAAAGGTTTTTATTTAACACAAAATATGGATATTTCTATCTTCAAAAACACAATGAACTTGTACCGACTAGTGAACTACTGCAAGTAATGAAATTAATTCAAAGCCGTGGAAAAATAGGAGTTTAAACTAACTAATGAAAGAAAACTGAACGAATACAACTTATTGCAAGTAGCAAGCGAGGTTTAATCGCCGTGAAAAAAGAAACTGTATAACAGCCGCTCACTACGACCGTCGTTCTCGACGGTTGGAGGAATACTACTGTTGCGTCGAATCGAGACGGCGCGTTGAGAGAAAACTTACTACTGCGCCGACTCGAGAGTGCGCATTGCAAACAAAAGGGGAAAAAGCCAGCTGGGGTGCCAGCCGGAGATATCGCGAGTTCTGCCTGGGGCAAAACGGTTTTAAGACAATTACCTATACTACTTTTTTAATTTATGAAATTAAAAAAACCCGTAGAATATGTTTCGTCTAAATAAAAGCATTGTTTGTTTTATTGAACCATTAACAAGTTCTTTTATTATTAATGTAAATATACAATCATTTCAGCGATCTACGAACAGAAGATCTTCACCCAAGGAATAATCTGGGACATAAACTCCTACGATCAATGGGGTGTGGAATTGGGTAAACAGTTAGCTAAAGCGATAGAGCCCGAGCTACAAGACGCGACCCCAGTATCCTCTCACGATGGATCCACAAATGGGCTTATTAATTTTATTAAGGCTAATCAAAAATAACTTGTCAGCGTTGATTTCTTTATGGCTTTAGAAAGTATACATGTACCCGTATTGGTATTGTTTTTATTATTAAAATTTTAAGTGTTGCCAGTTTTAACGTTTTAACCTATTCTGCGTGTTGAAAATTGCTTGGCAAATTTGCGTTATTTTTTAGGTAGATAGTAGAGGAGGAGTTAAAGGTATTTGAATAATGAATGTATAAGGATAAAAGGGTATATAAACTAATGGGTATAGGAATAAACCAGCATGTGAGCATAAAGTTCTTTTTGCTGGAAAAGTTACTTACTTTTTACTCTACACTATTTTTAAAGGAAACATTTTTGGAAGGAGAAAAAGAGAACCAATAGGTATGGGAATAAATAAGCTGTTAAACCAGCACGTGAGCAGAAAGTTTTTGTTGCTTGATAAGTTGTTTACCTGTGATTGTGCACTGTTTTTAAGAGAAACATATTGGCTCAAGGGCCGAAGTAATACATTATATAATTTGAACGAGTGGTGAATTCGTGCAACATCAATTAATCCTTAGAAAATCGGACTGTATCTGGGAATTGACTGGACGCTTGCAATTAACAGAAAAACGATTCAAAAATATTACAGCCAACTTGTAAAGAAAATCGACTTACCATAGAATGGATTTTTGTGGATTTTAAAGTTGAAGGGTGGATAACAGAGGCCGGTGAAGTTTCCGAACTTTGCTGGGAGAATTGAATGTAGGAAAAGACTGGTGATAAAGTTTAAGGCTCAAGTAAAAATGATACAAATAATTTTTTTAGCTTATTTTCTACAAAGTTGTCCAGCACTTTATCCGAGTAGCGGAAATGTAGTCGAATTGACACCAAACAATTTTGATAAATTGGTTATTAAAGATGAAGTGTGGGTTGTTAAATTTTTTGCTCCCTGGTGTGGACATTGTCAGAGTTTGGTACCAGAATATACCAAAACAGCCAATGTTCTAAAAGGTATTGTTAAAGTAGGTGCCATTAATGTAGATGAACACAAAGAGTTAGGAGGACAGTATGGAGTTAAAGGTTTCTCCACCATAAAATTGTTTGGAGCTAATAAACGAAAACCAGAAGATTATAATGAAGGTAGAACTGCTAAAGATATAGTAGATGCAGTTTTAAAAGCTGTTAAAATAAAAATCAAAGATAAACTTGATCTGGGTGGAGGATCTTCACAGTCTGATAATGCTGATGGCAAAGATGTAATATAATTGACAGATAGCAACTTTGAAAAGCTGGTATTAAAATCTGATGAGATGTGGTTAGTAGGATTCTTTGCTCCATGGTGTGGGCATTGCAAGAATCTTGCCCCTCATTGGGCAAAAGCAGTAGCAAAACTTAAAGACAAAGTAAAACTTGGAGCATTAGATGCTACTGTGCATCAAGCAAAAGCATCTCAGTATGGAGTACAAGGCTATCCAACTATTAAATTATTTGGTCCCGACGCTAATTATTCTTAGTAGACATGATGGTGGTCGAACTTCAAATAATATTGATGGATTCTTTTTCTCTAAATCTCCTTAATCGCGATTGAATTGATGTCGAGTTGGAAATTCATTGCTTGTCCAAATTGATAGAAAATTTGGCTGAAATTTGAAAGTTTTGCGAGAACAATGAAAGTTTGTAATTTACTTTTAGCATTAACAAAACATAATTGGAAGCAAACTATCACAATCATTAGCGTCGGATTCTATAGTAGACATGATGGTGGTCGAACTTCAAATGATATTGATGGATTCTTTTTCTCTAAATCTCTTAAATCGCGATTGAATTGATGTCGAGTTGGAAATTCATTGCTTGTCCAAATTGATAGAAAATTTGAAAGTTTTGCGAGAATAATGAAAGTTTGTAATTTACTTTTAGCATTAACAAAACACAATTGGAAGCAAACTACTTTAAACAAAACATACACCAGAAGACAAAAGTCTTGAACATGTGGCGAAAATTGCCAAAAACAAAATTTGAGACGTACTGTCTCGAACGGCGTTTGGAATGCTAATATGTTTTTTATCTCCATATGTATAGCTGGTTCACTGTGTAGAGAGTCTTTTATTCTTTGCACTTCTTTTATATTTTTGATCACACTTGCAATAAAACAACCTATTTTATCACTTTTTTAATCAAAAACAAAAATGTAACAACGAAAAATAGAAAAAGTCCCAAATCAATTATTATTTTGATTCCAAAAAGAGCACTTTTGGGTATTTGAGAGAGAAATATTAATTTTTAAGCAATGGAATTTTTTTATAGTAAAACTAAAAGTAGGTACATTATTTCTTAGGTTACAAAACAACTTAAAAACGTTTACCTTCGAAAGTTAAATATCAACGACTTATTTTGATAGGCTTTCATAGGCATTGCAACAAGAATTCCAGGCACAACAAAACTCAAAACAAAATTGATACCTGGACACACCTGGTCATTTCTGGCATTTAACGAGAATCCAGCGACAATAAAACTGAAACGTCGAAAACAAACCTTACAAGTGATCAAATGACAGAATATTTGTTGTTCAAACTTCGATCCGACATTTTGTCATTGACAGCGCCATCTCGCGTTACGTGATTTTTCTCTGTGAGTTTTCTCTGTGTCCACACAGGAATGCTTCTCTCTCTCTCTTGATCTAACCCTCGTAAGGGTGTAGTGACATCATGTCACGACTCTTTGATCGAGCTGCTTCCAGGACTTCCTATCTTGGGCATGATGAACGGCTTCGAAATACTTAGGTGCTGATTTTTTCGAGACTGATATTGTACAACGGATAGATTGTGTTTCCTACGTAAAGAAAACGATGACCTGTCTGTAAATCAATATGTTTTGTAAAAAAATATCATTTTAATTTTGATTTTTCATCATTGTTTCACAACATTCCATGATTTACAGTTTTGGCACAAGGTCGTTTATTTAAACCTTTATTACATTATATTTGTTTTTTTTTGAGTTAGTTAATTTTTAAAACATAAAGTTATGCTTCTTCATTCGAAAAATATTAACTTTATTTTCAAAGCCGTTATGGTCAAAATGAACACATTTTTAGGAGAGAAATTATTTTATCTCTTGCATACGTCGTAGATTCTTTCCTGATAAGTCAGAAGTACACACCGTCGCTAACAGTTTTATACTGATTAGTAATAGAAACGGCTCAAACATAAGTCGACGAAGTGGGGATAATTCAAATTAGAGTCGTGAGGTTAATTACTTGATTATTTATCGCGAATATTTATTATATTTTGTGCTGGTCGGCTGGTTTTTGTCCAGCTCTTCGTTTGGCATTGAAATTTTCTTGTACTTCATTGTCAGTCTTTGTATGTCTTATAATTTTAACACCACAAAGAGTACGTAATACAACCGCGGTTATGTCGTATAATAATTATGCAAAAAATATACCATAATTATTCAACCTTTTTTCGATAAACAAAGCGGTACAGATTATTTTAATGAACGTCTGGATCAGGGGTCGCCAACCTTTTCAGTGTACTGAGTGACTTTGATAATATTAAAATAGAAGGTGAGTTATCCAAAATTGAATGATGAAATAATACACGTACAAGTTTCTATTTTACTATAACTTTAGAGTAAATTACAAAAAATATAAGAAATATATAATATAGGATATACATGTCATCGTAAAACATATCTGAAGAATAATCACAAATTTTATTTAAAAAAAAATCGCATGTCCCATGTAAATAACACAGAATTAAAACAAAAGCAATTGTAGATCAAAGTACAATTTTATTGAGAAGGCTGACGCAGACTGATCAGCAATTTTTTTAATAAAAACTTCTTTGGGTTCGTTGAGCAATTTTTGGTAGGTGGAAAACTTATGGTTTCGCGTCACCTTGGAGATGTCTGCGTCAATGAAGTAAAATGTTACTAATAGATGGGTGATTTCGATGTGAAAAGGTGAAAGCAGCTGTCAAAATACCGGTGTCGTCATAGCTTCTTCTTTTATCTGTCTGTCAAAAAGTGGCTTTGAGCTGGCAGCCCACTTTTTTTAGTTTATTTATTATTTAATGATCTTAATTTCCAAATTATGAAATTTTAGTTTTTAATATCAAAATTAATTTGAAAATCCATAAAACCACTGTTGTTTTATAGTTTTAAGTTTTCACTTTTGTCGGCAATTTTTTTTTATGCTGACGATATAATTCGTAGTATTTTTAATATTAAAATACCTGGCGCTCAACTAATCGCTGTTCTTTCTCTGTTAAGCCTATTTATTTACAGATGTATAGACATGAACGTGTTGGATATATATTTTATTCATAGCACAGGATAGGATTTAAAATAAAAATATGTACACACATACATAAAGTCACGCCTTTTACCCATAGGGGTAGGCAGAGACCACTTCCTTCCACTTCCGCTACGGTTCTTACACAAATCTTTTGCTTCCTCTACTTTCATCAGTGCTCTCATACATGCTCTTGCGACCTGGCGTTTCTTCAAAACAATGTTGATCTGATCGAGATATGTTCTCCGAGGTCGACCTTTACCGACTTGTCCATTTACACTCGCCTAATTAATCTGTTTCGTCAATTTTCTTTTATCCACCTTTTCTACGTGTCCAAACCAACTAAGCATTCCTTTATCTATCTTTGTAACCACATCTCCTTTTACACCACAGCGTTCTCTAATCTCACTATTCTTTACTTTATCCAACCGAGTCACTCCGGCTATACTTCTCAGACTAGTCATCTCCGCAGCATTAATCCTATTTTCATGCTTCTTCTGCCAAATCCAAGATTCACTACCATACATAAGTGTAGGAACCAACACACCTCTATGCAGAGACATGCCTTTTTTGACACTTTCTGGCTATTCATAAAGCTATGCAGTACCCCATTCATTTGTTTTCCTACCAACACCCTTCGCTCAATGTCACTGTCATACTTTCCATCTCTCGTAAACTTGTAAAATATGTATAATAAAAATATAAATTAAATATATTATTGTATATTGTGAATTGAAATTACAATTTTACTCTTCAAGCTTTTTGTTCAGCAAATAAATTTATGGTCTTGTCATAATTTAACTCGTGTGTTTGTTTTGTAAAATAGACTCAACACCAGTTTTTCAGCAACTTCTCCAGCCTCTTTTATCCAATATTTCATTGTATTTGTCTCAGTTTTAAGCAGACTATCGATTAGTGCGACGAAACTGGCAAGGATATCTTCTTTTTTAATTTCTCTATTCACTCGATTGATTTCGCGGAGAATATTCGCCCAACTAGTTAAATTAAGAATAAATTTAAAATTTCTTATAGCAGTTAAGAGATGACCTGCCTCGTACTTAGCTTATGGAGCATAAGAAGTTTGCTTAACTTCATCTAAGGATTCCTCTATTTCTGGAAAATTATTTAATAGGGCATTCACAACATGTTTCGTCGACGAGGGAGTTTTCAAATATAGCTTCATCCCTTTTGCACGCACGGTAACCAGACGCGTGCTGCCGCGATTCCTGCGGGCGAGCGGGCGCGTATTTTGAACTATGTATGTCTACGCGCCTCGCGAATAATAATGTTCGTGCCTAGTGTAGGTTAGTAAGTTAAGAAAATATCAAGTTGTCCATTCGTATGTAAAGACTGAATTTAGCCGCCCTCTGAACTTGCCGCCCGGGGCATAGGCCCCGTCTTACCCCCCTAGATCCGGGGCTGGAGCTACAAGTGAGCTACCTAAATTGTTCCGGTAGCTCGCGATCGACGGGTTGGCGACTTCTGGTTTAGACCATTGATTCTTCTGTAACTATAAATAAACGTTATTTTAATGTTGTTACTACTCGAGCCAGTAAAATTCTTCAAATGCCTATCGCCTATCCTACTGAATTCGTAGTTTTTTGCAAGCGAACAGTGATCGTTTAAAGTGGTAAAGAGAACCTTGTGGACATTCAGAATTAACGAAAATAAATAATTGGATCTATAAATAGGTATGTGCGTTTGTGTAAACGTTTAACATAACATACGTTAACGAACACGTGTAATGTTGTCAGACACCATACACAATACCACTTGATAGATTTTTAAATTATTGTATTGACATATATTCTTGTTCCTTTATTTACTGACTGGTAATTTTAGCATTTTCAAAAAATTTTAAAAGCCTATATTCCTATATAAATATTAAAATATTTTTATTTTTATATTTTCACGACGGATTTTTTGACCTAGCGTTTTGTTTTTTTTAAACAGACGTGGGATTATTAAAAAAAGCAGTTCGTGTTTTAACATTTAATTATTCTTAAACGAGTTTTTAAATAGTAAAGTCAATAAATACACAAAATTATATATAGTTTTAAAAACAAAAAAAGTATCTTACCAAGTATTTTGAAAGTACGCCAATGGTTAATAAATGTTCATTCATGTTATTTTATCAAGTTTTGAGAGAATTTCTTTCTATGACTTCTTTTTTTTTTTCTTCTTCTGTAGTTTTTGAAAAAATGTTTAAAAAAGATTCTGATAAAAAACTGCATATCTGTAAATCTGACATCTTGGCGCTTTTTTTACAAAATAAATAACCTGGAACGTGTGCTGTTGTTATAAGCTTTCTTCGGAGAAGGGTTTAGCCTAGTTCAAGTGGCACAACGCATGGGAGTAACACAATTAACAATTTCCAGTGCAATTAGCAGAGAAAAAAATCAGAAACCAAAGAAGACCTACTGAAGTCATACACTTGTGAGTCTAAGCTGACTTAGGACATGAAACAATCCCTGAGACAACTGGCAGCAAACAATCAGGTTACTCTGATGTGGGTTTCAGGTCACAAGGGAGTTAAAGGTAACGAAGAAGCAGACTGCCTTGCCAAAGAAGGGGCAAATACACAATATTCCGGCCCAGAACCCTTCTGTGGACTCTCCAAAGCCCACTTATAAGAAGAGGTTCGACGTTGGAAACAAATGAAATAAAATTTCACTGGCATAAAGTGCCAGGACAAAGACAAGCGAAAAGGCTAGTAAACCTTTCGCCAAGGAAAGCTAAACACCTTCTCGAGTTGGACAAGAAAGACTTGAAACTGGTGACGGGACTCCTCACTGGACACTGCCCTCTGAGGTATCACCTGAAAAAGATGGGCAAAACAGAGAGTGATAGTTGCCGCTACTGCGAGAACTTCGCTGAAACTGCAGAACATTTGCTTTGCGAATGCCCAGCACTTTTCTGCAAGAGGCTCAAGTTTCTGGAGGGGCCTTCATAAAGCCCTACGATGTCAGGAACTTAGCTTCCAGGAAACTGATAAACTTGTACGAAGTCTCGGAATCCCGGGCCTCGAATAGAATAAGGGTTATGCACAAAAGATCTGATAGGTCAAAGTGCTTGAGAGACAGCAAAGCCTTCACGACCCCTCCTACAATCTACAATCTACAAAGAAGACCTAGACAAGGTTGACAAAGAGTTACCACAGATCGTCAAGATCGCTTTCTGCCTCTACTTCATTACAACAGGAATTTTTTCGCCGCTACCACTTTTTAATTAGTCGGGATTCAGTACGAAGAAGATTGGCAGAACATAATTTAAGACCTTGTAGAGCTGCCAGTGGTCCGCTACTCACCGCAGATCATCGTAGAAGAAGGCTCCAGTTTGTCCGAGAACACGTAAATTGGGAGGAAGTTCATCAGTGGACTAATGTATTGTTTTCAGATGATTCCCGATTTTGCTTATTTACGAATGACCGTCGCATGAGGGTGTATAGACGTCCCGGAGAGCGATATGCTCAATGGAACATTGTAGGGACAGTTAGCTACGGCGGAGGGTCTGTTATGGTTAGGGGAGGCATCAGTTTTGAGGCTCGTACATAGTTAGTGATTGTTTGTTTAGCTACCAGATACATTACGGACATTCTAGAGTATCATGTAGTACCATTTGCCATTAGTCACACGTTGCTAGAGTAGTACTTTCAGAAGGTTCAAATTCCAACAATGGATTGGTCTGCAAGACGTCCAGACTTAAACCCCATTGAGCATTTATGGGACAGCATGGGACAAGGTATTCGAGCTTTACAACTACCTCCAGCAAACTTACATATATTGTCATTGCGACTAGTAGAGACGTGGGCAAGACGAGATTAGAAACCTGATTTTAAGTATGAGAAGTCGATGTCAGGCAGTTATTAGGGCCAGAGGAGGCAATACCACTTATTGATATTGCTACCAGTTATTGAAATTCTTTTTTTGTATTTTTTAAGCATTTACTAAATTTAAATAAGTACAGATACATTTATCGCAGCTTTTTTCCCTGTATATTTGTTCCGAGAGTATATTTACATTAACATAATGTTGCACTCAACCTGAATAGATATTTTGCAAAGTCATTGACTAATTACAAAAGGTAATAAAATAATTATTTATACAATAAAAATATGCGTTTGCGGTTTATCAAAACAATAAATAGATAAGCTTAAAAGCTTAATTTAAATGTAATGTGGGTTTTTCCTTAATTAATTTGTGTTGATATCCGATATCACTGGGGGGCACTTTGGTCAAATTATAATATTAATACTAACAAAAAACACTATCATTAATTTTATTACATACCTACATACATACAGTCACGCCTTTTCCTGTGGGGCTATACAGGGACTACTTCTTTCCACTTGCTACGTTTCTTATACACGTTTTTTGCTTCTTCTAATTTCATCAGCGTTTTTATACGTACCCGTCGGTTGCTGTGCTTTTGCGTCTTCGGGAAATAATCTAACCTCTAGTGGTGTTACAAATGAAAATGTTAATTCTACTCTTATACTTTGTTCGTCATACCTACCTAATTTTTAATGTTGTACACAAACGTCTAAAAATCCTACTAGTATTATAAACGCAAAAGTTTGTGAGTATGTATGTATGGATGTTTGTTACTCTTTCACGCAAAAACTACTGAATGGATTTTAATGAAACTTCACAATAATGTAGCTTATACATCAGAATAACACAAAGGCTATAATTTATATGGATATTGTGTGAACCTACCACTATTATAAACGCGAAAGTTTGTGAGTATGTATGTATTGATGTTGGCAGCAATCAGAATCAAAATGACATTAGTTAAAATCACATTAGCTACATAAATTTCTAACTGGCATTAGTCAATTTCAAAATGGCATTAAACGAAATTAAATTAAACAAGTCGGTAGAGGTCGTCCTCGGCGGACATATCTCGATCAGATTAACATTGTTTTGAAGAAAGGCCAGGTCAAAAGTACCAACAACCGACGAGCATGTATGACAGCACTGATGAAAGTCGAGAAAGCAAAATATGTGTGTAAGAACCGTAGCAAGTGGAAGGAAGTGGCCTCTGCCTACCCATACGGAATGTATGTATGTATGTAATGATTAATAATTCTCATTTGTATTTATTAAAAATACCGCATTTTTAATCATTGTAACGATTTTTATTTTTGGGGTGACTTTATTGTATTAGGATCGCCTTGTATTGTTGGGACCCTTGCTCGTAGGTACTTTAAAGCTTTCGGAAAAACTCTCGTTAAGTAAAAGATCGTTTAACTTAAAATACATTTAATTTAGTTTGTGCGATTCAACATTTCTGTCGTGAACTTCACCGTCGCTGCCTAAAGTAGGACAGCTTATCGACCGGTTAAAGTAAAACATCAACACTCAATCTTTTTCGAGACGCTTGATTGCGAAATAAATACGAATGATTAATAAACATAAACATAAATATGTGCGACTAGCGGCACATTCTAAGTAAGTTCAAAGTAATTTCCGTGAACGGTCAACTGC
This sequence comes from Agelastica alni, assembly GCA_950111635.1. Lineage (NCBI taxonomy): Eukaryota > Metazoa > Arthropoda > Insecta > Coleoptera > Chrysomelidae > Agelastica > Agelastica alni. The sequence continues at coordinate 11,130,457 of OX467713.1, forward strand.
GTTCGTTGGGCCTTTATTAAACCTTTTTTACATGTTTTCCTGGCTAAGGGCACTACAGTGACACCTCAATATCCGCTTCGGGTGTTACCCACGAACGCTACGCCACTGCTTGTTCCAAAATGAATAATTTAGTGTCGCCTACAATTAGTTGTTGATACGCGTGATGTTCATGCTATTAAATATAAAATTTTACGGCGAATTATCTTGGAAACTGGTCCCTTCTTCGGGCGAGCTTTCGTTTTGTCACAGTATATGCTATGCGGTCGTAAACAATGCTGCTCTCCACTCTAAATCCTTAATCGCAATGGGATGGTTGATTGAAACGGAATCCAGGTTAATTTGAAATAAAAATACAAGATATTCTGCAAAAATTCTCGACCAATTCGTACTATTTCATTTAAAGCGAAATCCTAAATAACGAATTTAAAATGTGTATTTATTTTGTCGGTGATCTTCAGTCCTTAATTTTATTTTTTGATTTATTTGTTTTGTTTGGGTACTTATACGTAAAAAAATGTTAATAATACAGTTAAAATAATATCCAATATTTATTCGCCAGAAAATTCGCATTCGGTTTGGTTTAGGGAATGGGAATCAGAATACGCAATAAAAGTTTTAGGATATGTAAATTACAGTTTCAACAACTTTTAATATATTCACAAATGGCTTTATGCTTTAGTAGTAATTTCGGGCAGCCAAGTCAATCCCCCAAGAATACAACGGGGAAAAACCTCCGTATAAATAAGCGAAATGGACGAGAGTGAATGGGATTGGGTGTAAAACCTTCCAAATGAAATACAAAAAGCCCTAAAGGCTAAGGTATGGCTGGTAAAGAACCAGCATTAAAAAAAGAAATGAAAGAAAGGCCAGTAAAGCAAAAGGTCAGCATAGACATTCATACATACGTCACCGCTGTCACGATGAGGAAGAGAAGGAAACAATGGTACATCTTCTCTGCCACTGCCCTGCCCTATAGGCAGAAAACGACTTTCTATACTAGGGCAACTGAACTTTAATGACTTATCTGATCTCACATCAGTTAGCATTAAACACCTCACACTTTTTACTAAAAGTTCCAAAAGGTTCTCACGGTAGAGTGGGAAGGCACCGCCGTCCATCACGGTATCACAACGGGACAAAAGGCCTAAGTGGGCTACCTCCGAACCGTCGTTTTAACCTAACGTAGGTTAGGTTAGGTATCATGTGAGTGGGGCGTGGTCACCCCTCCACCGCGACCCTAAGTAGGTCTATTGTGGCTCACCCCTAGAGGTTACAGTTCACCGCACAATCCAGCCCTTCTCACGAAGTTCATGGTTGTATAGGGTGAGATTTTTTTGAAATCGGTAGGTTCTAGGTTGGTGTATCCAAATATGTTGAACCTTATACTTACCAGGCCGGGGCATGAACATAGTATATGTTCAGCAGTTTCGTCTCCACGCAGCAAAACCGACAGTCCGTTTGCTGGTTCAGACCTATCTTTCTGAGGTTGTATCTTGGACGACAGTGTCCTGTAAGCAGTCCTATTAGAATACGCAGGTCATTTCTGCTTCATTTTAGGATCTGCTTAGTTGTGTTTCTCGAGGGTTTAGGTAGAAACGCCTTCGAGTGAGTTAACCCTGGTATATCGGACCAGTACGTGAGTATTTTCCTCTCCGCCCAATTCGAAATAATTGTTTTAGCGGCACTTGTGGTGACTCCAACATAACCTAACCTAACCTACATATAAAAAAAGTTACAAATGCCGCATAAATAAAAAAATTTCTTCTTAAATCTACAGCTCTCTAGTTTTTATTTATGGGTAACTAATTGTGCATTTCAGTATATTCGGATATTCCGTTATTCGCTAATCCGCTATTCAATTCATTGATCTGTTATTCATTCATTCATTCATTCCGTTATTCGTTATTCTTTATCCCGTTATTCGCTATTCGATGGTAACTATTATATCCCCAACTTAACTACAAACAAACAGTACACATATGTATTAAATTAAAAGTACTTATAATAATTATTATCAACGAAAAATTTTGCGTTTTGAACCAGGATTTTAATACTATTACAACAAAGTCACTTATCAGCATGTTTGTTTATCAACTTAGTAAAAACTTAACAAATAAAGCAGTACCGTTAAAAACTAAATAATTAAATTTAATTACTTACCAGAGTTGGCTTGGTAATGAAATGAAATAAAAAAGACGTATTGCATCGGCAAACAGAGCCTTTTATGCACTATCTACATTCTATAGATCCAAACTACAGTATAACAGGAGAGTGGAGACGCCGAAAAAATAACGAGCTAGAAGACCTATACGGCATGGAAAATATAGTAAGGTGGATTAAGTCCAGTCGACTTAGATGGGCGAGACATGTTCTCAGAAGTGATGACCAAAGGCTTTTGAACATCAAATATCATGAAACGTCATGAATCGCTGGCTACTGTGTAGAAAAAATGAATGAAACCAACACATCAACCGGATGGACAACACAAGAATCGTAAAGTAGGTCACAGAAGCATAGGCAGACCTAAAAAAAGAAGAAGTGACAATTTGACACCTGAACAGGCATGGTAACGAAGTTAGAACAGGCGACTCACCTAAAATAGAGATGAAAGAAGAAGAAGAAGAAGAAGATTTTTGTATCTTTTGTTTGTGTGGATATTATTTAATTTTTATTTACCAGAGGTTTAAGATATTCAGTAAAAATACATATTAAATCGAGAATTGTGTGTTTTAGTACAGTTTAACTCAAAGTTATGCACTTATATTTACAAAAATTTGATTTTTTGTAATTAAAAAGGTGATTTAATATTAAAAGCTAGATGTACGTTTTATCCACTATTATGAAAATGCGGTACAGAATACTAATAGGATTTTCAGCCGAAACCGAAACTTATTTATACTTATAAAAATTTGTATTGTACAGTGAAGTAACTTATCTTAATGAACAAGAGTAATTGAAGTATGTGACAAAAATATTTATTTATGTTATATTATCAATTTAACGCACAAAATATAAACATCTTAATGACTTACTCTTGTAAGCATATACGTGTTTGTCAAGCAGCACTAAACAGCTTGAAACACTGGTAAGCAAAACAGAAAGATAATTTAAGACTGCTTCTCTCAGAATTGCGGATATGGACATTTGACTCCGTTAAAAAAGATAAGTAATATTTCTGTCATTGCAATACCCACTTCATCATTGATTTCAACCACGAACACTGAGTTTCGGCGCATCCGAAGGTTCGGCCGATTTTTGGCCGAAACCGAAATTGTTGCCAAAACTAGATTTTTTGGTCAAAACACTCCGAAACCGAACCTCCGGTCAGTCATTACAAATTCTTCTTCTTTCTGATGCATATCCATTATTGAATGTTCGCGATCACATTTATCATTTTCTCCTTGTCTGTAGCTGTGTGAATTAGTTCACCGACAGTGAGCAAACCCATCCAATGTCTTATATTGGGTAACCACGACATCTTCCGGCCAACGCCTCTTCTACCCTCTACTCTGCCCTCGATTATTAATTACAGCCTCTGGTATTTTTCATGGCGCACAATGTGTGAGGGAAAACCAGCAGGGACCCGTCCACTCGGAAGACCACCAAAGAGATGGAGAGGCAGTCCACACCTCAGGAAATATTACAGAGGCAAGTCCGGAATCAACAGATCATCTAAATAACAAGTAGAAGAAGAAGAAGAGATAATGTGTCCAAGATATGAGGTCTTTCTTTTTTTAATTGTCAATAGTGGACTCGGCACCAGAGACGCTCTTTTTGCCATACAGGTATTAATACAACGGGCCAGAGACGTTAACTGTGAGGTAAACGCTTGCTTCATAGATTTTGAAAAAGCCTTCGACTGGGTACAGCATGAAAAACTTATTAACATCCTAAGAAAAACTGGATTAGATGATGGAGACATACGAATAATAGAAAACCTCTACTGGAATCAAAAAGCCTCGATAAGAGTGGGAGATCAAGCTACCGAAGCTGTGGAAATTAGACGTGGGGTTAGACAGGGTTGTATATTGTCTCCGCTGTTATTCAATATATATTCGGAAGAATTATTTGCTGAAGCATTGGAAAACATTTCTGAAGGCATTTCTATAAATGGTTTTAAGATCAACAATATACGTTACGCGGATGACACTGTTATTTTAGCCGATACATTCGATGGCTTGCAGCATATCATGAATGAATTGATGGTTCATTTAAATGAGTATGGTTTACAGCTCAATACTGCAAAGACTAAATATATGACAATAAGTAAAGGTCGCCCCACAATGAATCAACTACTAGTGAATAATACTATTATAGGAAAAGTTGACCATATTTCCTATCTGGGCTGCCCGATAAACGAAGAATGGGACCACTCAAGAGAAATCCGCCAACGTATAGAAAAAGCGAGAGCCACCTTCCTAAGAATGAGAAGTGTGTTCTGTAATAACAACTTGAGCTTGAAACTCAGGAAAAGGCTTCTCAACTGTTATGTGTTCTCGGTTTTGCTGTATGGTGTAGAGGCGTGGACAGTGACAGAGGCCACAAGCAAACGAATCGAGGCATTTGAGATGTGGGCGTACCGTCGGATTTTGAAAATTAGCTGGGTAGATCATGTATGCAACGCAGAGGTTCTGAGAAGAATTAAGATACGGACCCCTGAAATACTTAGAACCGTCAAAATACGGAAGCTCTCTTACCTTGGACACATAATGCGGAACGAAAAATATAACATATTACAACTAATAATCCAAGGCAAGATAGAAGGAAAAAGAGGACGTGGCAGAAGGCGCACATCTTGGCTCAAGAATCTGAGACAATGGTTTGGCAAAACATCGACTGAACTTTTTCGGGCAGCAGTGAACAGAGTAACTATAGTAATGATGATTGCCAACGTTCGCTGAGCGGACAAGGCACCAAGAAGAAGAAGCTCGCGTTCTCCGTGCACTCTGCGCAAAACTTCTTCGTTTGTGACTCTATCAGTCCATGGGATTATGAATATTCGACGATACAGCCTCATCTTAAAGGCCTCCAGTTTGTTCTTGGCTTCGACCTTCAGGGTCCATGATTAAATTCTTTATTAGTCAATATGGAGTGTTATTTCAAGAATGCCGTGCGGGTGGCCTCTATCCGGCACTTTATCTTCTTTCCAGACTCCCAGTCCTCATGGAGCCAAGTTCCAATATGTTTGAACCTTTTTACCTCGTCAATGGTTAACATGTTGTTAAGAAATATATGTGGGTTTCTAGTCACTACCATAAATTTCGTTTTGTCCATATTCATATTTAAGCCCATATTCACTCTAATAGCTTGCAAATCTGGTATGCTATCCGCGATCAGAACTGCATCGTCTGCATATGTGATATTGTGGATGCAAACTCCATTCCCTTTTATACCCATTTCTATCTCCCCAAGTGCTTTCTGAAAAACTGCCTTCGAATATAGGTTGAACAGCATTGGTGACAAAATATAACCTTGACGAACCCCACTACAGATTTCGATATCACTGGTCAGCCTGCCATCGACTTTAACTTTAGCCGTTTGGTTCCAGTACAAACTGTTTATGCATCGAATATCTTTCTGGTCTAAGCCCATACCTTTTAAAAATTTTGATTAGCTTGTCGTGTTGGACATTATCAAAGGCTTTTTGATAGTCTATAAAACACGACATCGTTGCGCAGGACAAAACAATTTTGCACCAATACTTGTACAGCCACCAATGCCTCCCTCCCATTACAAATAACAACTAGGTATTTTATTTAAAAAAATAAACGTAATAATAAAAAGTGCAAAAATGTTCAAATTGGATACGCTTCCTATTATATATATAGTATTATTCTTTTTTTTTACTTTTTATGTCCCTATTTGTTTATTTTAAGGCACAACATTTTTTTAATGGTACAAATAGTTTTAATAAGTACATATTCTTTTGGAAACCCCCAAACTGGGTTATTATAGGTAATTTTTCCCATTATGTTAAAAATATTTTTTTCTAATGTGGTTATTTTAAAAAAATGATATTATATTACCGTATAATTCAAAGAAATAAAATGCTACTAAAGTAAACTAACCTCAATTCTTTATTTTATTGATAATAAGTTGAAATTGTAGCTGGATATTCCTAAAACAAAAATCTATATTTAAACAGCTTCGGTTCATATCAAATATGTGGTGATAGCCATATAAGTACACAACTTTTCGAATTACTTTTCTGATAAGAAAGCATTTTGTGTTGTATAATTGGAACTTCAAACATTTCGGTAGAAAAGACAGAATCGGACTTAAAAATGGTAGTAGTGGTCCTGATGTGACAATACACTGAACCAGTAATAAATCTTAAATATTCGAAAAATGTAGCGTTTAACAGAAATATATAAAACGGCAAGATTCTATTATATTTAAATGCCTCTCGTTGTGACCTAACTCTAAAGCGTCAATCTTCCCATAGAGCTTGTTTACCTTTTTCCATATATTTATGGTAGCCGAAACGCCTCTGGTGGAGCTAAGCCATTTCGCTCTCTAGATTAGTCTTTTGGGTGGATTAATTCCAGTCTCCTATATCACTCCCTTTATATTGTGTCTCCTTTTTCCCCTATCGTACACTTTTTTTTGCCAACTATTAACTCCTGCGCTGCATATACCTTCTTTCACTTCCTTCATCTATCCCGATATGGGTCTTCCACGTCTTTTTCTAACTCCTGGGTCCCATTGTAGCATTAAATCAACCAATGTTCCATTTCCTGCTCTTTACACGTGCACTAACCATCTAACTCTGGATTGTCTTATTTTTGTTACTATATCTTAATTTCTTCGTTTGTTCTGATTCTATATTCATTTTTCGTTCTTTTAATTGGTTCTAATATTGCTCGCATAATTTTTCTTTCCATGATTCTTAGATCTTCTTCTTCTTTTTTGTCATGCTCATTGTTTCTGCTGCGTATAGTAATATTGGTTAAATTATTGTACATATTTAGTTTGGTTTTCTTCGTGAGTAATTTATTTTTTACTAATTTTTTGTTTGCATGAAAAGCTTTATTTGTTGTAAATGGTTTTTCTGCTATTTCAAGTTTCCTGTCACCCGTTTTATCCATTGTGGTTCCCAAATATTTAAACTTATTTACTTCTTCATATTCATGTATTCCTTTTTTAATACTTTTTAGTACCCTTGAACCAAGTCCCTCCATCTCGATTTTGGGAGTCACGGTGTCCAATAATATGTCTTGGCATGACCATGTTGCTAACATCGCAAAGTCGGCAAGCCAGAGGCTAGGTTTTCTGTGGAAAGCCAGAAAGTTTTTTACTCCTGATCAACTGTTGACGACGTACAAGGCTCAAATCCGACCTCTACTGGAGTATTAACTCGGCACGCTGATCAGTCTCACCCATTTACTCTCAAGATTGACACTACAAGGACCAATCTTCATCAAGAATCCTTCTTTTACAGGGCTGCTACGGAATGGAATAAGCTTCCAATATCAGTTTTTCCAGAGAACTATGACCTGCAACTTTTTAAAAAGCGTATCTATAATCATTTCCTTTCTATAATTCCTTCTCCTTCTAATAGTCGCAGTGCGGGCCGTACGCGGCCCACACAATAGGTCTACCCTTTTTGCGACTATTTTCATAAAAAAAAAAACTTCCTTATATTGTCTCATTACTAATCTCATATTTTTGTTTTTTCTTGGTTTATCTCTAATATCATCGTTTTTTCTTGTTCTACAATTTCGTTCGAGATGTTTTCCATGATTTTTCTTGTTTTTGCTATTATCACTTGTTCTCATATTCCTTTTATTAATTTTTCTCATCACATATTCTAGTGCGTTGAACAACGTGGTTGATAGCGAGTCTCTTTGCTTTACTCCTTTATTAATAGTAAATTGTTTCGTTCTTCCTTTTTGTGTTTTAATGTTGATTTTAGTTTCTTGCATCGTCATTGTTATTAATTGGTAATCCTAACGTTTGAAGAGCCAACCGAAGTTTTGCTTTTTTTATTGAGTCGAAGGCTGGTTTATAGTGGATAATAAGCATTTTTAATTTTATTTTGTGCTCTTACGTATTGTCCAGTATTTGCTCTTTTGTAAGAATTGCATCTATAACTGATTTACCCGTGGTAAATCCACATTGGTACTGTCCTATCACTTTGTGATCTCTGCTAATCGCCTTTGTATTATTGCTAATAGTATTTTGTAAGCATTAAGAATTGTTATCCCTTTGTAATTTTGGCATATTTGCTGGTCACCTTTATTATGAATTGTTATGACCTCTCCTATCATCCACTCGTTCGGCATTCTATTGTCTTTCCTGATTTTCTAAATTGGAAACAGTGATCTTTTTTTCAGTTTGTTTCCTCCATATTAAATGAGTTTGATGTTAATTCTACCTGTACTTGGTGCATTTTTATTTCGATTTTTCTCAATGACTTTTTCCAGTTCCTTTCTTGTTTGATCCTCTATTATGTCACTTTTCTCTGTTATTTCTTTCTTTATCATCACATCTTTTTAATTAACACACTTATATTAGTTTCACCTGTATGTTTGTTTGTAACTGACTCTTTGGCCTCGATTTTGCCCTACTTTTAGCAGTCAGATTTAATTTAAACTTCGCACACTTGCCAAAGACCGACGACAATGCAATAATTCGATCAAATATCCCATTATCCTAATTAGTTTCGCCAGGATTCATAAATTTCTAAAAGGATCCTTTGCATGAGAGTAAGAGAGATAGAACCAGTGCGTGAACTACGCATGCGCGCATTTCCAATGTCATATTATAATTCAATGCCAAGAGGGCGAGTAAAACAAACCTAAAAAAGCAAAAAATAAATTATAGTCTAAAAAAAACTAAAAAACACGTTTTTGGAGTTAATCAAACTAAAAAGTAAAAAATAAATATTAACACAAAATAAAATTACTGACGAGAAAATTAATGTCACTGTTATAAAAGCGTGAGGTGCTTTGTATGACATTTTTAAACTAACTCTGCCATTCGGAATAAAAGCACCCACGCTTTTAAAACAGTGACATTAATTTTCTCGTCAGTAATTTTATTCTTATGTTAAGAATTATTGTTTACTTTTTACTTTAATTAACTCTAAAAGATTGTTTTCAGTTTTTTTTAATGAATAATTTATTCTCCCCAGAATCAATTAATAGTTTCTTGTAGTAATCTATCCCCACCTGTTGGTATTCTTTATCATCCAGTACCACTTCTCCTTCTTTATTTTTTATTTCCTTTGTAGATTGTGTTTTGCTCTTCAATCAATAATAGTATATTACGTATTTAGTACGTATTACGTATTTAGATAATCTTTAAAATCAAAATATGTATTGTCGTCTTTTTAAAACAAAAAAATCTGATCAAACTTTTATTCGTGCATTTTCGTAACCCTTCTAGACAGATACGTCTCTGGTCGATTAATTTTCAAAACCAATGCTTTAAGATAAGATTAGAATGTTAGTAGAGACATGTGCAATGTGTTTTATTTACATTGCTGAGCAGTTATTAACTAATTTTTTAATAAGTAAATAAAGAATATAATGTGTACAACATTTACTGTGTAAAACTTGTGAATCTTTGGAAAAGGATATTTACTTGCGTAATTATTTCGCCACTGTTTATCTTTGAAAAAGGTTATTTACTTGTGTAATTATTTAGCCACCGTTTTACAAAAGAAAACAAAACTAGTTTTTGAATTAGTGTCTATAATTTCGGTGAGTAAAAATAATTTAACACTAAAGTGATGGTAACTGATTAAAGACTGGTTTACAAGTTCAAAAGCGTTTTAATTCTTGTGAAAGCGAATTATCTTATTGGATTCGTAATGATATCTAAAAAAATGTGTGAAAGTTTCAAAACCACACTTAAACAAATACAAAAAATATAAAAAATTGAAAATTCCAAAAAATAGGAGTCTAGTTTTGTGTAAATTACTTAAAACCTATTATTAACGTTAGAAAAATAAAAAAAATTTATAAAGAGGAGAAAATTTAAAAAAAAATGTTTATTTCCAAAACTTTACCTTTAGTATGTATACTTTTCATTAAATGATAAAAATAGGGCTCAACGGGATGAACGATGTGCTCTTACGCTGCCTCGAATCCCGCCGATGCTATTTATCATTTTTTTTCATAAAATTATCAAAACACTCGAAAGAATAGAATTTTGTAGAAAAACATATTATTTCAATGATTTTTCATAAAATAAGCCTGTTGTTAATTAACTGATTGTTTTAAAGTTCTAGTTTATATTCCAAGTCAAATAATTGTTAAACAAAAGCTTCTTCAATTATTTTGCTTCATTAAGACCTTTTGACATACATAGATACATACATATGGTCTTTTTCCCGGTAGACAGAGACCGCTTTTTTCCACTTGCCATGGTTCTTACACACGTCTTTTGCTTCTTCTACTTTCATCGGCGCTTTCATTACCGCATTACCTTATCTCACTATTCCTCACTTCATCGATAGAAGGTCAAACTAGATATGTGATAAATTGATGGGAAAATTTTAAAGAAGTAAAACAAAACATGACAATAAGCAAAGAGGCAAGCGTTGAACAGAAAGGACTGAAATAAGTTTATTAAGAATAAGTTATTAGTTTATTTAGTATTAGAACAACGATTAAGAATGTTAACAAGGCAAAGAAGGAGTATAAAAGGTTAAAAGGTGTGGCAAAAGAGGTTGTGGCAAGAAAGAAGGAGAGTGATAAAGATGAATTTGATAGAAGGTTATCCGACGATTTCCAATACAATATTAAACTTTCTGGAATTCCATAAGAATAGCCAGAGGTAAAAATACTACCTGGTGAAAAAAAAGACGTGGTAACTTAGATAGACAAAAAAAATGCTTAGATGGTTTGGAAACGTAGAAAGGATGGATGAGAGAAGATTGACAAAACAGATATATAAGGAGAGTGTGAATGGGCAAGTCAGTAGAGGTCGACCTCGGCGAACGTATCTCGATCAGATCGACATTGTTTTAAAAAAAGGCCAGGACAAGAGTACTAACAACCGTCGAGCAAGTATAAACAATTATGCACCAATGGTGCTCTTTAATTGGTCTATTTTTTGTATACAATACTAATACCATTTTTGCAATTATTTTTCAATAATTTTCAGTGGTTATTGGAAAAAAGAAAATCATTAAATGTGTATGCTTTGAAGAAGTTAAGCACAATTGTTTACTTTGCATTGTCTGCAGACAACTAATTAAAATTTAAATTTGCGTTAAACATAGACCGTTAAAGTAGTCAAAGTAATTTCTTCAGTGTTACATAAATTTCTCAAGTAATTTTGTGTACAGTGGTTTTTCATTTCATCGTTGTTTACATTTTATCTCATTGCGCTAGATGTTAAGCTTTTATTTCAGTTTATTTATGAAGTTAAAACTTTGTTCTTAAAGTTTACACAAGTTAATAGTGTAACTTTGTGGAACTTTCATTCTTTTTGCACACTTGTATAAATCATTTGGAACATTTTAAAAAGTATTAATGCAACTGGCTTAACATTTTCGAAAAAAATTTGCAAAAACTTAAGTTTGTTGGTTTTAGAAAAATAAACTTAAAGAAAAAAAAGTATTTCATTGCAAGTCGAATTTGTGTACAAACATTTGTTTATAATTTTTTGGTTTTAGATAATGGATTATAAACGAAAAAGATTCCGATTTGCAATCGACAGAGGGGGTACCTTTACAGACGTGTTTGCCAAATGTCCCAGTGGAAAAATTAAAGTGCTTAAGCTGCTTTCTGAGGATCCCCAACACTACAAGGATGCGCCAACCGAAGGCATCAGGCGTATATTACATGAAGTAAGGCCATCTTTAATATCCAGTAAATATTTTAATTAATTGTTTACGTATCTGAAGAGGAGTTGCAGGCGATGGTTAACGTTATGCATGATTCCCTGAAAATCAAATGGATGAAAATAAATGTGAGCAAAACGAAAGTAAAAGTAAATTCAAAATTTACTAGAGATGGAAAGTATGACAGTGACATTGAGCGAAGGGTTTTGGCAGGTGTGTTGGTTCCTACACTTATGTATGGTAGTGAATCTTGGGTTTGGCAGAAGAAGCATGAAAATAGGATTAATGCTGCGGAGATGAGTAGTCTGAGAAGTATAGCCGGAGTGACTCGGTTGGATAAAGTTAGGAATAGTGAGATAAGAAAACGCTATGGTGTAAAAGAAGATGTGGTCACAAAGATAGATAAAGGAATGCTTAGATGGTTAGGACACGTAGAAAGGATGGATGAAGGAAGATTGACGAAACAAATTTATAAGGCGAGTGTGAATGGGCAAATCGGTAGAGGTCGACCTCGGTGAACATATCTCGATCAGATCAACATTGTTTTGAAGAAAGGCCAGGTCAAGAGTACCAACAACCGAAGAGCATGTATGAGAGCACTGATGAAAGTAGAGGAACCAAAAGATGTGTGTACGAACCGTAGCAAGTGGAAGGAAGTGGTCTCTGCCTACCCCTATGGGAAAAAGGCGTGACTCTATGTATGTATGTTTACGTAAATCTATTTCAAAATATTCATTAATAACTAATATTTACTAATGTCCTAAACTTGTTATTTTGGCTCTTTTTTCAGCCCTTTTTGGCTCTTTCAGTAGTGGTTTTTGAAAGGGAAGAAAGCATGACAAACTGTGAGGTGCTGATTTAGGGAGAAAGAGTGAAAAAGTAAATGAGCTTGTATTCTTGGGTTTAAAGTTTTCGAGAAATGGAAAGTGTGACAGTGACATTGAGCGAAGGGTGTTAGCAGGAAAACAAATGACTGGGGCATTGCATAGCTTTTTGAACAGCCAGATAGTGTCAAAAAAGGCACGTCTGGCTGTGCATAGAGTGTTGGTTCCTACACTTATGCATGGTAGTGAATGTTGGGTTTGGCAGAAGAAGCATGAAAATAGGATTAATGCTGCAAAGATGAGTAGTCTAAGAAGTATAGCTGGATTGGATAAAGTGAAGAAAGTGTGATAAGGAAACGCTGTGGTCTAAAAGAAGATGCGGTTACAAAGATAGATAAAGGAATGCTTGAATGGTTTGGATCTGCAAAATAAATCGGTAAATAAATTGTTGTTTATATGACTGATATGCATTTTTCTTGGGTTTTCATTTCATGTATCACAAGGTAGGGATCGCTATTTCATATTTTAAAGAAGAGGTGTGGGATGTTAAGGTGTGCCACTTGGAAGCAGCATAATAACATTTTTAAACTTTCAGACTGGCTGGTTTTGTAATGAAAACACCGTACTTTTTCGCATTGTATAAAACTTCGTAATTAATTACCAGTTATCAGGGTGTTTCAAAAAAGGTGACCCCGTCTCTAGGATAGGTAGAAAACTGAAAAATAATTGGGGTTTGCTTGGTAAAATTTTTATCTAACTCTCATAGAGGGCGCTAGTTACACGGTTCGTACCAAGTAGTATTAAACATAACTTTTTTAAGGTTAGATTTATAAATCAAAATTTCAAGTGAACTTAAACATCATTTAATTTTTCAGCCAAAAAGGTACTCTTGGTAAAACTCGATACTGTGTACCGTTTTCGGAATATTTTAATTCGAAAATTATGAAGTAATAACCGATGCTGGTATAAAGTAATGATGTTTCAAAAAAAGATGACCCTGCCTCTAGGGTAGGTAGAATACTTACAAATAATTGGGGGTTGCTAAGTAAAAATTTTCGCAACGCCATCCGTATTCAAGAAAAAGGGCGTTGAAGAAAAAAAATTTGGTTATTACTTCATAATTTTCAAATCAAATTATTCCGAAAACGGTACACAGTATCGAGTTTTACCAGGAGTACCTTTTTGGTGTAAAATTGAATGATGTTTAAGTTCACTTAAAATTTTGATTATGTTCAATACTAGTTGGTACGAACCGTGTCACTAGCGCTCTCTATGAGAGTCAGATATAAAAAAAGTTCATGGGATGTATGAGCTTCTAAAACATATTTATATAAAATTTCATTACAATGTTTTTTCAGTGGTTTATGCAAAATCGTAATAAATGTGTATACATTTTTTTTCTCAAACGCCCTTTATCTTAAATACGGATGGCGTTACGAAAATTTTTTACCAAGCAAACCCCAATTATTTTTTAGTCTTCTACCTATCCTAAATACAGGGTCACCTTTTTTTGAAACACCCTGTATAAAGTTTGTCAGAATTTATTGGACAAACATTGATGGTAGAATCTTTCCATAAAATAACCAATATCTAGGTCAAAAATCCAGTTGGCAGAGAGCACTGCCACTTGCTACGGTTCTTATACATGTTCTCATACATGTTCGTCAGTTGTTGGTACTCTTTACCTGGCCTTTCTTCAAAACAATGTTGAACTGATCGAGATATGTTCGCCGAGGTCGACCTCTATCGACTTTCACACTCGCCTTATAAATTTGTTTCGTCAATCTTCCTTCATCCATCCTTTCTACGTGTCCAAACCATCTAGGCATTTTTTATCTATCTTTGTAACCACATCTTCTTTTACAGCACAGCGTTCCCTTATTTCACTATTCTTTACTTTATACAACCGAGTCACTCCGGCTATATTTCTCAGACTACTCATCTCCACAGCATTACTCCTATTTTCATGCTTCTTCTGCCAAACCCAACATTCACTACCATACATAAGTGTAGGAACAAACACACCTTTTTGCACAGCCAGACATGCTTTTTTTGACACTTTCTAGCTGTTCATAAAGCTACGCAGTGCCCAATTAATTTGTTTTCCTGCCAACACTCTTTGCTCAATGTTACTGCCATACTTTTCATCTATCGTAAATTTTAAACTTAAGTACACAAATTCATTTACCTGTTCCACTCTTTCTCCCTTAATCAAAACTTTACAGTTGCTTTCTTTTCTTTCAAAAACCATTACTTTTGTTTTGCTTACATTTATTTTCATCCCTTTGATATTTAGGGCATCATACATAACATTAACCATCGTCTGCAACTCCTCTTCAGATGATGCTAATATGACTTGATCATCGACGTAAAGAAGGCATTTGACGATCAAATCATTAATTTTCAACCCATACGTACTCTCTTTCAAATATTTTAAATTAAACAGCCATAGCGAAGCCACACATTCCTGTCTCACACCTTTTTCGATATTAAACCAGTCCGTGCAAGCTCCGTTTATCCTGACACAAACAGTGGAATCCTCGTAAAGTGATTTTAGTGCTCGTATGAAACTATCGCTCATCCCATACATAGACAATGTCGACCATAATTCACTTCTCACCACTCTGTCATAGGCCTTTTCCAAGTCTATAAAAGCGCAATAGACCTGATTTCTAGCCAAGAATTTTTCGGCTATACCTCTTAATGAAAAGACCTAATACAAAGAGTTTTACATTCAAAAAGTAAAACAGTTTTTTAACAATTATATTTTTTACCGAAACAGCTACATTACTGGCGTAATAATTCTCATTTAGATGATACATTTTTTCAGAAGCGTTCCATTGGATGTGACCGAATATTTGGCCCCAATATTATTTCCAATTCCTTGTTTAATTATGTAAAAAAAATGATTATCTGATACTAACAAAATTAAGAGTTTTCGAAAGAAATTAAATCAAAGTGAAGCGTGCTCGAGATTTTCTGTAGAAACGTTTTCAAAGTTGCTTTTAAATTTATTATTTCTGGTAGTTTTAAATGTTAGCTATGTTTTCTAGTGGGGTTAAAGGACCATCGAAGTTACATTTTTTTTTAAATAATTCTTGATATAAAGGGAGAAACAAATTGCGCTACAGATGGAATAAACCTTATTTTTTTTTAGTCGTACCAAAATAATATGTCTGTACAAGTGTGTTGTTTTGGTTATTTCTCCACTGTCTAAAAAACCATTCACAATAATCTATTCTTCTTGGATAATAATCAATAGTAAATAACAAAACTTTTCTTCGGTGATAAGAATCGTAAAGAGCTCTCTACACAATTAATGATGTCACATTTAACGATCGACCAATACCTCTTACGCCGTCTAAAGGTTCAGCGTCAACCAAATCCAATATTTGTTGTTCTACTTGCGGATTTCCTGCTCTCCTTTGTACGCCGGAATCCCTTCGAGTGATCATGAAGTTTCCCTTAATCTATCTATCTTTTCAAAAGTTTTAAAATTTGGAAGTGTCGTGAATTGTCATTATCTACCATTTTGAATTAATCGATAGACTGCGAAACCGCGCAACAGCAGTCTGCAATACCGCGTATCTATATTTTCGCATATTTACAGGAGTAAGAAAAAACTGATTATCTCTTGGCTATTATTAAACATTGTTTTAACTAAACGTATTCGTGATTTCTATGACTATTATTTTATACGAATGTGACTTAAATTTACCAATATTTTTATTAGATTTTGAGAAATCTTCTTCTTCTTAGCGTGCCTTATCCGTCGCGGACGTTAGCTATTAAAATGGCAATTTTAATTTTATTGACGGCATTTCTAAATAACTGTATAGATGTTAGTCCAAACCACTGACGTAAATTGTATAGCCACGAGTGTCTTCTCCTTTCTGGTCCTCTTTTACCGTTGATCCATCCTTGAACTATCAACTGGAGAAGACGATATTCTTGATGTCTCATTATGTTCCCAAAGTACGAGGGCGGTTTGATAAGTCAGTGACTTTTTGAATAAAACAAATTTTTTTCCGCAAATAAACATTTTATTTTTCTACATAATCACCTTTTAGCTCGATACATTTAGTCCAGCGTTTTTCTAATTTTTTTATTCCCTCCAAATAATAGGTTTTTTCAAAGCTCTCAAAATACGCGTTTGTTTCGGTAATGACTTGTTCATTCGACTCAAATCTCTTACCGCCCAGCCATTTCATTAGGTTTGGAAACAGAAAATAGTCGCAGGGGGCTAAATCTGGAGAATATGCTGGATGTGACTAGACAAGTGTGCACACGTGCATTGTCTTGATGGAACAGCACTTTCTTCTTCTTAGCCAAATGCGGCCGTTTTTGCTTCAAATCAACGTCGAATCTGTTCAAAAGCTTTGAATAATATTCGCCGGTGATCGTTTTACTTTTCTTGAGGTAATGGATGTGAATGACACCACGTACATCCCAAAAAACTGTGGCCATGACCTTGTTGACTGACAGACTCTGTTTCGCCTTCTTTGGTCCACGTTCACCCCGAGCAACCCACTGTTTCGATCGTTCCTTGGTCTCTGGCGTGTTGTGATGGATCCATGTTTTATTCACAGTAACAAAACGGCACAAAAATTCGTCCGGATTACGGCTGAACATCGCTAAACACTCTTTTAAAGTGGTCACACGATTGCGCTTATGGTCGAATGTGAGCAATCGCGGCACCCATCTCGCAGAGAGTTTTTTCATGTCCAAATATTCGTGTAAAATATGATGTACCCGTTCAGTTGAGATACCTACAGCCAACTCACCCACTTTCATTCTCCGATCATCCAATATCATTTCATGGATTTTATCGACGATTTCCGGCGTGATCACTTCTTTTGGGCGACCTGGACGTTCGGCGTCACTAGTGCTGGTACGACCACAACGGAACTCTGTAAACCGCTTCTTAACCATTGAAATTAATGGTGCCGAGTCCCCGTAGTATTTATCAAGTCTTTCCTTAGTTTCAGTGATGGATTTTTTACGTAAAAAGTAATGCTTAATCAGCACACGAAATTCACTTTTTTCCATTTTCGTAAAAATTCACGAGGTTGTCTGCTTTGAACGGCTATCAAACACCAATTGCACGACGTAGCTTGCTCAAAATTAGAAAGTTGCCCACTGATAGATTATAGTTGACGGCAGCGCTGCAGGATTTGGAGTAACTGCGCGGGAAATTCAAAAAGTCACTGACTTATCAAACTGCCCTCGTATTTTGAGAAATATTCACAAATCTTTCTCCTCGGTCCTATCACCCTCACAAGGGTTTGGGGGCACTATGCTTCTACCATTTTTATAGCAATTTTCCACTCCTCTCTGTTCTGGGCTAGTTCTGTCACCTCGTGCGGAGAGGGTCCAGTCAAGCTTGTGATTACGTCACCCATCGGGTTGGAGATCTTCCTCGTGACATTCATCCGATCTTCTGGAGACGTGCCCGAAATACAGCATTTTATTCCGGTTAATTCTCTTGGATTCTCCTCGAATTTCAGTTCTTCTAGGATCGATACATTGGTGCGGTGCTGCGTCCATGATATTCGGAGCATTCGTCGGTAAACCCACATTTAAAATGCATCTATTTTCTTTCTATCCGATTGTCTAATCGACCGGGTTTCAGCCGCGTATGATGCAATTGGGAAAATTAAAGTAGAGACCAGCCTGATTTTCGTAGCTTTAATAATAGACGTGTCCTTCCATATGCGTTTCAGTTTAGCTGTGGCAGTTCTTGCTATTGCTAGCCGTCGCCTTATTTCGACTTCGCTACCTCCTGTGTTGGTGATGAGGGAGCCAAGATAAATAAATTTATCCAGTACTTCGAAACCGGCTACCTGTCGGATATGCGGAGAGTTGTTCGTTTTCTGGTCTACTATCATGACTTTGGTTTTACTGATATTTAGTTTTAAGCCGTAGTCTTTGCTTATATTTCCCAGTCTTGTCATGATCATTTCCAGCTCGAGTTGATCTGTCGCCAATATGAGAGTATCATCGGCATATCTCAGATTAATTATGCGCCTTTCTCCCACTGCAATCCCCTCCCCATTTTCGTTAAAATTAATATTTTCGAATACACAACTGCAATAATTTTGCTTTAATACTGTTACGAGCCCGTCCCTTTTGACCCTTTTCTGTCGCGACAATGCGTCGGCTACAACTGGGACTGTCGGCGCGAAGACCAAAGGAAAGTTCTCGACCGTTCGAAAAGGGGGCTATCGCCTTCAAGAATAAGGGCGAAGTATGATTTACAGGTGCAAAAAAGACGGCGGTTGTGATGGAAGGACAGTATTGGTTTTTAAAGTGCTTATGAATTAAGAAATGTAAATAGTTATAAAAGTTGTATGTCCAAGTAAATATCTAAGTGGTTAATAAAAGTAGAATTTATTGTATTGGAATAAACATTGTTTTGTTACTGGATCGAGAGTTTTAATCGCCGAACCCACAGAGGAACTAAAATTCGTAACAATACGTACATGATGCCGGAGTAAAGTATCTATCTGGTGTAATATTTTTATGTATTTATAATTAAATTCACATTTTTTATACGAATAAATCTCAAAATTGTTTCTTTTGATACCACCCTCCCTTAACTATAATAAGTGTTATTAATCCTCTAACACAGATACCATGTTTTGCTAAACATCTCTGTATCTCAAATATTGGATTTCTGACTTGGAAATTTTATGTTATGTGAGAGGAGTCTTCTATAAACGTTTATCTGCCGAATTCTGGAACACCCTACACATTCTATTACAGGTATCTTTGTCGTATAAAAATCGCCAGGTAAATTCCAATTTCGATAAATTATTATTTAAAATATATTTCTAGGAAACTGGTGAGGCATTGGACAGTGACGGAAACGTTGATAGCTCTTTAATAGAATGGATCAGAATGGGAACTACTGTAGCTACTAACGCATTGCTAGAAAGAAAGGGTGAAAAAATGGCATTTGTCATTAATAAAGGTTACAAAGATATCCTTCTGATTGGAAACCAAGCAAGACCAAAAATTTTTGATCTGGTAATTACCTTTTTACTTTCAAAAAACATATTTCGCCTCATAATAAATCTAATGATTTAGTACAGATCAAATTGCTAAGATATACAATAACAGTAACATTGTATTTTAGTTTAGATTTTACAAAAACTAAGAAATGATATGATTATTATGTACGTGCGTACACTATAAATGTAATGATTTGAAAGTTTGCTTGAATCTTAAATTATTATCTATTAAACAAAAACAGGACAGTTAAATAATTAAAAGGCAGTAAAAACTAATTTGTTAAGACATTTTTCTTTATTTACATTTACAGAGTGTCCTTAAGATGTTAAAAATTTAGTACTTAGGTAGCGCAAGAGTTTTATGAAATGTTTATTTAGGACCTTTGTTTTTGAGTTATTCGCCTCTTAAGTTAGAATTTTAAAATATTTTTTATACATGGGGTATTTTATAAGTAAAATACGAGGTTTTTATATTCGTTCATACAACGAAAAACAAAACAGAGCCATTTGCAGAAACCTCGTCAACATTTTAAAAAAACGCTCAGACCCATCGATTAAAGTGGAACACTATTTTCAGGTACTTTTGACTCCACTACTTTCAACCCCAAGCGAGGGTAAGAATTACCCTAAAATTTTTAAATAGCATTACTTATTTAAGTACGCCAATGGTATAAATTTAGTACTTAATACCTAGTTTTTTCTTGCACGGGACAGTAAATCGCCACAATTGCCGCTATCGGTCCGATTCAAACCCAAGAGTTTTTCACGAGGTGCATACACAGCAACCGGAGTAATTCAATGCGGTGACCGACTGGTGGGTCCTTTTTTTGTACCAATCAATTTGACTGGCGAAATGTATTTGCAATTACTGGAAGACGCTATTGACCCTGCCTTGACTAATATGTATTTAAAAAAAATCCACAGTAAGACGAAGATCTTTTTATTTTTAACAGGACGGTGCTTTGAAAAGACATCTTATTCGACCCCCAATGCTATTTAAAAATTTTGGGGTAATTCTTACCCTCGCTTGGGGTTGAAAGTAGTGAAGTCAAAAATACCGGAAAAAAGTGTCTCCGTTTAATCAAAAATCGACGGGTCTAAGCGTTTTTCGAAAATAATGACGAGGTTCCTGCAAATGGCTCTGTTTCGTATTCGGTTTGATCACCCTGTATTCGACCTAAATGTTCTTCTAGATGGTATGAACGTGAACACACATTTTTTTGTGTAAGGTTTAGTTGTCAAGTTGGATATTCGCTTTAAAAGTCTCTATGTTCAGAAAACTAAACTTTAACTTGAAACTTAACTTTTTCTGCGGCACCGCGATCCTTAAATTGGTACAAACAATCGTTCCAAAAAAAAAACGTTTTTTTTAGGAAAATTATCACGAATATTCTAATAACATTGCATGTCTCCAATTGCCGCCCACGGCTATAAATCATCCGCTAATATGTTAGGCGTTTGATGCTACCGAAAAGCCATAAATCATACGGTTTGTTTGTAAGCGATTCGATGCGTCGTGGTCAAATAATGGCTCCAGGAGCGTACTCGCTGACCACAATCGCCAACAATATCAATGTTTCAATGCGTTTTCGCGCCAACCATCCGACCTAACCAAGCGACAGTTACCACGCTCAGTGCGGCACGTATGTACTTTAATTCATGTATCTCTTAAACTAAAGTAGATCCCATTTTGAAATTATTTGGTAAAATAAATACCTATATTTTTAGCATTATTTTGTCCTTAAAATAATTAAAAAAAATGATTAGAGTTATTAAAATTATTATTTGAAATGTTTACTTCTTGTTTTGTAAAGAAATGGGACCACCAACTTTCAAATAAAAAAAAATCATCAAAATCGGTTCACCCAGTCCAAAGTTTGGAGGTAATAAACATAAAAAAAATACAGTCGAATTGAGAACCTCCACCTTTTTTAAAGTCGGTTAATTAAAAAAACAGCACATTTTCTATGCAAATCATTACGTTTAATATTTTTTGCAAATTTGTTTATTTCGGGAAAGCTTCATACAAAAAAAAATGGGTGTTCACCACGTTCATACCATCTAGAAGTACATACATACATACATAAAGTCACGCCTTTTTCCCATAGGGATAGGCAGAGACCACTTCCTTCCACTTGCTACGGTTCGTACACACATCTTTTGCTTCCACTACTTTCATCAGTGCTCTCATACATGCTCTTCGGTTGTTGGTACTCTTGACCTGGCCTTTCTTCAAAACAATGTTGATCTGATCGAGATATGTTCTCCGAGGTCGACCTCTACCGATTTGCCCATTCACACTCGCCTTATAAATTTGTTTCGTCAATCTTCCTTCATCCATCCTTTCTACGTGTCCAAACCATCTAAGCATTCCTTTATCTATCTTTGTGACCACATCTTCTCTTACACCACAGCGTTTTCTTATCTCACTATTCTTAACTTTATCCAACCGAGTCACTCCGGCTATACTTCTCAGACTACTCATCTCCGCAGCATTAATCCTATTTTCATGCTTCTTCTGCCAAACCCAAGATTCACTACCATACATAAGTGTAGGAACCAACACACCTCTATGCACCGCCAGACGTGCCTTTTTTGACACTTTCTGGCTATTCATAAAGCTATGCAGTGCCCCATTCATTTGTTTTCCTGCAAACACCCTTCGCTCAATGTCACTGTCATACTTTCCATCTCTAGTAAATTTTGAACCCAAGTACACAAATTCATTAACTTGTTCCACTCTTTCTCCCTCAATCGAAACCCCACAGTTTGTCATGCTTTCTTCTCTTTCAAAAACCATTACTTTCGTTTTGCTCACATTTATTTTCATCCCTTTGATTTTCAGGGAATCATGCATAACATTAACCATCGCCTGCAACTCCTCTTCAGATAACGCTAATATGACTTGATCATCGGCGTAAAGAAGGCATTTGACGATCAAATCATTCATTTTTAATCCATACGCACTCTCTTTCAGATCTTTTAAACAATTGTCTATGTATAAGTTAAACAGCCATAGCGAAGCCACACATCCCTGTCTCACACCTTTTTCGATGTTAAACCAGTCCGTGCAAGCTCCGTTTATCTTGACACAAGCAGTGGAATCCTCGTAAAGTGATTTCAGTGCTCGTATTAAACTACCACTCACCCCATACATAGACAATGTAGACCACAATTCACTCCTCACCACTCTGTCATTAGGTCTAATATGAACGAATTTCATAAGCTCGCATTTTTTTCGCTGTCCGCTTCACATAAAATGCACTACATACTCGTATATTCGTAAATTTTATTACCACTCAAGCTAATCAGCTTTTGACTATTACTTTATATTTTGCATTAAAACAATATTGTAAAATTTTTATTCCATTTACTGAAGTAAAGAAGTAAATCCTCTATTAGGTATGTAGATGGAAATAATTAAAATTTAAAATATCTGCTTCACAACTGATGATATTTTTGTAATGTTCGAATAAAATTAAAACTTAAATAAACAAATCCCAACAACTTTTAAAAATAGACATCAAAACTACACTGCTCAACAATTGAAGTGGTTAAATATAATTTTTGCAAAAATTGCATTTAAAGATGTCAGAAGGATTAAACTGTATGCTGTGTATGCACATTTATCTATGGTGAATTTTTTTGCAATTTTTTTCTATACCTCGGCTGTTTCTTTTTTAACAGAAAAATATTGAAATGCTTACATTTTAGTGGAAGAGAAGTGCTTATATCGGCTCCATTTCTATTGTTATCAGCAAGAAGTTTTCTTATTTACGTTAAAGTTATGCCTTTACGACGATTACATGTAGTGCAGCTCGAGCAATTAGTGCGTTGAATACGTGAAGCTTTATCTTACGAAAGAGTCGCTACGTTGTTAAATGTTTCGCAAAGCGTTGTCAGTAGAGCATGGAATCGATTTGTAGCAACTGGGTCTGCACAGTACATGCATGGAGGAGGACGAGTATGAGCCACAACGCAAGCTCAAGACCGTTTCATAGTCCTGACTGCATGGTGAAACCCAACATTCACGGCTTCAAGAATTACCAGCTTTTTTAGACAAGGCACTGAAGTTATTATTTTTGGTCACACTATTAGAAAAAGGATGCATATATGTAATATAAATGCAAGAAGACGAGCTACACACCCACGGTTAACGACGGCGCAGCGTGCATGCAGACATGGTTGGGCTATGGAACACAGTAATTAAAATCTTCAAAATTGGAGAAATAAAGGTGACCCCGTCTTTAGGATAGGTAGAAAATAATTGGGGTTTGCTTAGTAAAAAATTTTCGTAACGCCATCCGCATTCAAGATAAAGGACGTTAAAGAAAAAAAATTTGGTCATTACTTCATAATTTTTCAAATCAAAATATTCCGAAAACGGTACACAGTATCGAGTTTTAACAAGAGTACCTTTTTGGTATAAAATTGAATGATGTTTAAGTTCACTTGAAATTTTGATTAATAAATCTAACCTTCCATGAGAATCAAATATAAAAACAAACTAATGGGATGTATCAGCTTCTAAAACATATATAAAATTTCATTACAATGTTTCCAGTAGTTTCGGCAAAATCGTAATAAATGTGTAAAAATTTTTTTTCTTCAACGCCATTTATCTCGAATACGGATGACAAAAAGGACAGCGGTGCAATGAAAATTTATTGGCGCCAACCACTTTTTTCGGTGAAGCATCAGTTTATGTTTGGGAAGGCATATTATGTTATGATGCCGGTACTTGGTTCATTAAACAATGACAGCGGTAAGATATCTCGACATGTTTGTAGAGCCGATAGTTGTACCATTTGCTGGCGCCAAAGGCGAGAGATTTAGCTTATGCAGATGATCTAGATGTTGTAGGAAGAAGTACAGTTAGCGTGAAGGAAGCCTTTATAAAACTAGAAAAAGAAGCAAAGAAAATGGGAATGAAAGTCAATGAGGAGAAAACTAAGTATATGCATATGACACAAAACGTAGGACGAGATCGAATACGTCAAAATGTTACTATGGACGAATACAACTTCGAACATGTACAGACTTTTCAATATCTAGGAGCATTAATAACATCAGATAATAACGTTAAAGTAGAAATAAAACAGCGTATACTTCAAGGGAATAAATGCTATTATGCAACCCAACAATTATTAAGATCAAGGACTCTGACAAGGCAAACAAAAATAAACATATATAAAACTATTATAAGACCAGTTGTAACATACGGCAGCGAAACATGGACCATGACGGTACAAGACACGCTACTACTCAATCGTTTCGAAAGAAAGATCCTTAGGAAAATATACGGAGGAGTCTGGGATCAACAAACATTGCGGTATAGGATGCGCACGAACAATGAGGTATATGAACTATATAATAGCCCAAGTATAATACAAGAAATTAAATCCAACAGATTAAGATGGCTGGGACATGTCCAGAGGAGTAATGACTCAAGGCTAATTAAAATGGTCTGGGAAGAAGCCCCTAACAACAAAAGACCACTTGGGCGCCCAAAACTTCGATGGCGTGATAATATGCAAGGACCTGCAAACTTTGGGAGTCCTTAACTGGGAAGAAAGTACTCAGGATCGACATGAATGGAGGAGAATTGTTGAGGCGGCCAAGACCCACCCCGGGTTGTAGAGCCATGGATGGATGGAAAGGCGAGAGATTTGTTTTTATTGATTATAATCTCGTCCTCACTGTGCAAGAATTGTAAACGACCGGATAGATCATGGGATTATAAAAATGAAGAGGCCACCCTGTTCACCAGATCTAAATTACATTGAGCACGTTTGGGCTGAAATGTCCAGGCAATTAAGTCGACTCCAACAATCTCCACAAACATTGTAGCACTTAGCTAACGCATTAAAAGTTATTTGTGAAGGCATTCAACAGCAGTTTATCAATAATATGATAGATAGTCTCCCAAACAGAATAACAGCATTAAGGCGAGTCCGAGGTGATCCTACACGGTATTAAGTTTCATATACAGCTGTTGAAAGTACCTTAATAAATGAACTTTGTGTGTTGTTTTCTTTGTTATATGTCACTTTTTCTTAAACACCCATTTTGCTTTATTGAAGATAAGTTTTTGGGTTGCTTCTTATACTGTACAATTTTTTTATTAATTTAATTTTTAGAATATTGTACGGCCTGAAATTCTATATTCAGCAGTTGTAGAAGTAGATTGTAGAGTTATACCTGTACTGGAGACGAAATGTCAACTCGGAACACAAATCAGTGATTGGAGGATCGTAGAAGGAAAGACTGGTGAAAAATTTTATGTCATAAAGGAAATAGATAGAGATGAAGTAAAAAAAAGTTTATTCAAACTAAAAGCAGAAGGACTTGATAGCATTTCAGTAGCTTTGATGCACAGCTACACTTACTACGATCATGAATTAGCAATTGGAGAAATAGCAAAAGAAATAGGTAAATTCGTAATAACACAAGAAAACATTATTTTTGTTTATTATTAACGAAATTATTATTCACCGACACCCTAGAGTTTGACCTTGACCAACTTCTTTTTTTAAGATCTTGCTCTATAATCCACGACTTTATCAATAAATTCAAGCAATTAATCTATTTTTTTATTTTCTAAATGGGTTCGATACGTTTTCTGGAGATTTCACGCTTTTAGAACAGTGACATTAATTTTCTCGTCAATAATTTTATTCTTATGTTAAGAATTATTTTTTACTTTTCAGTTTGATTAACTCTAAAAGCGTGTTTTTTAGTTTTTTTAAACTATAATTTATTTATAATAGTAGTAATGGTACAATTGTAATATTTTAGGTTTCAAACATGTTTCTCTGTCCCACCAAGTCATTCCGATGGTTAGAATCGTTCCACGAGGTTTTACGTCGTGCGCTGATGGTTATTTAACTCCACACGTTAAAAAGTATGTAGCAAGTTTTTCGAAAGGTTTCAAAAATAATCTGGAAGGAACTAGAGTACTGTTTATGCAAAGCGATGGTGGCTTAACGCCGATGCAAAACTTCAATGGAGCTCGTGCAATATTATCAGGGCCCGCTGGAGGAGTAAGTGGTTATTTAAATGCAGTCATTAGTTTCAAATAACCGACAAATACTTGGCGACCTAGAGTAAAATTTAATACGAAAGCACTAAGCGGTTAATTTATTTTCGTTTAATGAAAATTTATGTTGTAAAAATCGCAATAACCACGTTTGCTATTTGTTTGACACCAGTTTCGATGCAAACTTAAACGGTTAATGAAAGACGCGTTGCTGTGATGTTTGGCGTCCTAAAATCTTTATTGGCTTAAATGCTTTTAGCTTGATGCCGATCCTGTTCCTTGGAATTTGCATCAACCCTAATTTTACTAACATTTCAAACGATGCATTAGCTAATGCATACTGTTATTCTCTTCACCACTGCCTCATCTATACTATTATAAAATTGTGTGTCTATGCATTGAAGTTATGTACAAAAGATTACGATATAATGGTTAGGTAGCACTGACTACAATTTTCAATTTTTTTTTCTTTTTAGGTTGTGGGATACGCCGTAACAACGTGGCAAAAAGAAACAGATTTGCCAGTTATTGGTTTTGATATGGGCGGTACATCTACCGATGTATCCAGATTTGCAGGACATTACGAACACGTTTACGAAAGTACCACCGCAGGTGTAACTATACAAGCACCACAACTCGATGTAAACACTGTAGCTGCAGGAGGAGGGTCCATGTTATTCTTCAGGTATATATTTTGTTATTTTGCTAAAGAGGAATATGATATGCTGATAACAGAGGTAACGTTAAATTTTGCAATAAAAATAAATCATTGTAATTAATTACTCACTTCTTTGTGGACGGAATACATTTTTTAGTGGAACATCAAGAAACCTTAAACTACATACATACATACATAAGTGACGCGTTTTTCCCGCAGTGGTCGGCAAAGACCACTTCCTTCCACTTGCTATGGTTCTTCCACCCATATTTTGCTTCCTCTACTTTCATTAGTGCTCTTATACATGCTCTTCGGTTGGTACTCTTGACCTGGCCTTTCTTCAAAACAATGTTGATCTCATCGAGATATGTTCGGAGAGGTCGACCTCTACCGATTTGCCCATTCACACTCGCCTTATAAATTTGTTTCGTCAATCTTCCTTTATCCATCCTTTCTACGTGTCCAAACCATCTAAGAATTCCTTTATCTATCTTTGTGACCACATCTTCTTTTACACCACAGCGTTTTCTTATCTCACTATTCTTAACTTTATCTAACCGAGTCACTCCGGCTATACTTCTCAGACTACTCATCTCCGCAGCATTAATCCTATTTTCATGCTTCTTCTGCCAAACCCAACATTCACTACCATACATAAGTGTAGGAACCAACACACCTCTATGCACCGCCAGACGTGCCTTTTTTGACACTCTCTGGCTATTCATAAAACTATGCAGTGCCCAATTCGTTTGTTTTTCTGCCAACACCCTTCGTACAATGTCACTGCCATACTTTCCATCTCTAGTAAATTTTGAACCCAAGTACACAAATTCATTTACTTGTTTCACTCTTTCTTCCTTAATCAGCACTTCACAGTTTATCATGCTTTCTTCTCTTTTAAAAACCATTACTTTTGTTTCGTTTGCATTTATTTTTATTCCTTTAATTTTCAGGGCATCATGCATAACATTAACCATCGCCATCGCTAATATGACTATATCATCGGTGTAAAGAAGGCATTTGACGATCAAATCATTCATTTTTAATCCATACGCACTCTTTTTCAAATCTTTTAAACAATCGTCTATGAATAAGCTAAACAGCCATGGTGAAGCCACACATCCCTGTCTTACACCCTTTTTGATGTTTAACCAGTCCGTGCAATCTCCGTTTATTCTGACACAAGCAGTGGAATCATCGCAAAGTGCTTGTATTAAACTACCACTTACCCCATACATAGACAATGTCGACCAAAATTCACTCCTCACCACTTTGTCATAGGCCTTTTCCAAGTCTATAAAAGAGCAATAGACCTTCTGACTTTTAGCTAAGAATTTTTCGACTATACCTCGTAATAAAAAGATCTGATCCATATATCTCCTTCCTTTTCTAATCCTGCTTGCACATCCCATATCATCTTCTCAGTTTTATTTGTTACTCTTTTAATCAATATCTTTGCATACAGTTTGCCGACTATGCTGAGTAAACTAATACCTTGGTAGCTCTTACAGTCCTGCTGCGAACTTTTTCCGTTGTTAAGCGGCACGATAACGGCCTTGCACCAGTCGTCTGGTACGCTACCACTCCTTCAGCAAAGGTTAAAAAGGCGGTACAGCAGACTAGAAATCAATTATACTTCTCTGGTATCCTTTTTGTCTTGTGTACAAGTAGATCCCTTTATGGTTAAACATTGTGTTTGTTACCACAAGATTCCACTCCAAACCTTAAACTAACCTAACCTAACTTTAAACTTATGCCATTCATGTTTCGACAGATTTCCAGTTATTCCAACTTTTTGGTATTTTTGTTCTCGTAAATCGTCTAACAGTAAAATTAGAAACATGATAGCACTAAACGTAGCATTTTTACAGATTTATTCAACTACATAAAATGGATTTAGTTACTAAAACAACAATTTTAATAATAAATCGATTTAAATTATAAATTAAGCAATTTGTGACCGTATAACATGGTAAATAAAGTTATCTTAGTACTGTTATATACTCGTTGACTAACTCGGTATTATCCTTTGTCCCGTGAAGAAATATTATTTGAACGAAATGTTATCAAAGCACACATTTTTTAGATCTGGAATGTTTGATGTCGGGCCAGAATCTGCAGGTGCTCATCCGGGTCCAGTTTGTTACAAGAAGGGTGGTCCATTAACGGTAACCGACGCTAATTTAGTTTTGGGTAGATTACTGCCGGAATACTTCCCGAATATTTTTGGTCCTAACGAAGACTCGCCTTTGGACACTTATGAAACCCTGAAAGAATTCTCGAAGATTGCTTCAGAAATTAATGCTTATTTAAGTTCTGATGAACACAATCAAGTAAGAAATAAAAACCTATCAAAGATACCAATTAAGTTATAGGTATTATAATTTTTTTTATACTGTAGGGTTGGCGTCTAGTGTGGCTTGTAAAACTATTCCGATAGAGAAACCACCATGCATTTCTTGAATATTTATCAAAGTGCAACCATGCAAATGAGTCAAAACGAACTTTTACTGCGAACGAATCCGGCGAACTGGTCGGTGTGCACTATTACCAATAAAGTTACGTATACCATGTAACAGCTGTTTGGAACTATCTGTTATCATTTGGTTTTGGCTGGGAGATTATTCAGGAAGAAATGATTCTTAAAATAATTATTCCAAATTAACATTTTTCAGATTGAATCCAGCGTTGATATATACATTACTATCGAGTCCAAAAAGGTTATTAACTAGAACCTAGAGATTTTTTACGGAGGAATATTTTATGTCAGTGGCAGACAAATCTTTATTGGTTTCGATATTCTATTGAATGTTTTAAAAAAAATTGCCAGGCATAAGGCATGTAATAATAGTTTCAATCCTAAGTACACTTTAATTTGCGTCCATAAGTTTTTTATTGCGTTATTTTGTTGTTGAAAATGAATGATTTGATCGTCAAATGCCTTATTTACGCCGATGATCAAGTCGTATTAGCGTCATCTGAAGAGAAGTTGCAGGCAATGGTTAATATTATGCTTGATGCTCTGAAAATTAAAGGAATGAAAATAAATGCAAGCAACACAAAAGAAATGGTTTTTGAAAGAGAAGAAAGCATGATAAACTGTAAAGTGCTGATTAAGGAAGAAAGAGTGAAACAAGTAAATGAGTTTGTATATTTGAGTTCAAAGTTTACGAGAGACGGAAAGTATGAAGTGACATTGAGCGAATGGTGTTGGCAGGAAAACAAATAAATTCGGCTCTGCATAGCTTAATGAACAGCCAGAATGTGTCAAAAAAGGCACGTCTGGCTGTGCAAAGAGGAGTGTTAGTTCCTACACTTATGTATGGTAGTGAATGTTGCGTTTAGCAAAAGAAGCATAAAAATGGGATTAATGCTGCGGAGATGAGTAGTCTAAGAAGTATAGCCGGAGTGACTTGGTTGAATATAGTAAAGAATGGTGAGGTAAAAGAACGCTGTGGTTACAAAGACAGATAAAGAAATGCTTAGATGGTTTGGACAAGTAGAAAAGTTGTATAAAGAAAGATTGACCAAACAAACTTAAAGGTGAGTGTGAATAGACAAGTCGAAAAAGGTCGACCTCGGCGAACATATCTCTTTCAGATCAATATTGTTTTAAAGAAAAACCAGGTCAAGAGTATCAACAACCGACAAGCATATATAAGAGCACTGATGAAAGTAGAGGAAGCAAAAGATGTGTGTAAGAACTGTAGCGGAAGTGGAAGGAAGTGATCTCTGCCTACACCTACGGGAAAAAGGCGTGACTATATTTTTGTAATTCCCAATTCGATTAGCGTTAGCAATCACAATCAATAAAGTTTAAAGTCAATTTTTAGAATTGTTTGGTTTAGATTTAGAAGCGGATTGATTCTCATGGCAAACTAGATAACCTTTATATCTACGTGGACAATGGAAAAACAAAAAATATTTATATACCCACAAGTATTGCAAAATTAAACTTCTATAATACGTATGTTTTGTTTTGTTCCTCATCTCTCATCCATGCAACCATATTATGCCACAGCAAAGCGTAGCAGGGTACAGCTTGTTGAAAATAAATCTTTTTGTAAATATTTCATTTAAAATGTTTGAAAACGAATGCACGATCCTAGAAAGTGTTACCTATAAAAAAAATAATAGTTTAAGAATATATCAATCAATGACAATCTTATTTTAAAAAAATAATATTGATTTTCGTTTAAAGACGACCATGTCTATTGAAGAAATGGCTATGGGATTTGTAAGAGTTGCCAACGAAGCAATGTGTAGACCTATTAGGGCTCTGACACAAGCAAAAGGCTACGATACCGCCAGACATGCTCTTGCTTGTTTTGGAGGTGCAGGAGGTCAGCATGCTTGCGCTATTGCCAGATCTCTAGGAATGACTACTGTATTCGTACATAAATATGCTGGTAAGAATATTATTCATTACTTAAAAAATTTTAAAAACCCTTATTGTTACTGATAAAAGTAGAGGAAGCAAAAGATGTGTGTAAGAACCGTAGCAAGTGGAAGGAAGTGGTCTCTGCCTACCCCTACGGTTAAAAGGTGTGACTATATGTATGTGCTTTGGAATGGTTAACGATTTTGACAGTACATCATAAATTGTTAAGTTTGACACTAACATTTTAAAATGAGGCATCTAAATGAAGTAGAAGTAATTTGTGCTGTTGTTCCTATCGAAAATGGTACGAGTATTCGACAAATTTCTAGAAATTTTAATGTCAGCCATTTCCTCATCCACCGTATATGGAATTGCTATGTAGAAACTAAAGGATATAAAAGAGGCATTGAACAAGGTCGTAAGAGAAAAACAAACCGAATTCAGTACAGATTTTTAGTCCTATCTTCCTTACGTTCTCGCACATCCACAGCCAGAGAGCATCAAATAACCCTTGGAACAACTCATAACGTGGAGATATCCGAGCAGACTGTTAGGAATAGATTAAGAAGACCTGTGCGAAAACATGTTTTAAATTTTTCTCGCGAACATATCGCATGGTAACTTCGATAGTGGAGACCAATACTCTTTACAGATGAATCACGATTTCGTTTAACTCGTTGTGATGGTCGAGTCCGTGTATACCGACGTCCACGTAAACGCCATTCCGCAGCAACCATACAACAAATAGAAAAATTTGGTGGTGGATCTGTAATGGTTTGGGGTGAAAATAGTCTTAATGAAAGAACAGATCTTGTAATAGTTTCATGAAGATTAAACGCTCGGCGATACATTAATCTCATCCTAGATAATGTTATACTAGCCGATTATGGTAAAGGCCCCTATTTTGTATTATGCAAGATAACGCAAGGCCGCATATTGCGGCCATCACCTTTAACTTCCTTCGAAACCACGAAATCTAAACCATAGATTGCTGGTGAAAGACACACACGTTTTTGATAAACCAAATTTTGTCAATAATTTTAAATTACACAGATTGGATGCATGCTGGCTTTACCTTATTTATATGGTTAACTTTAAATGGATTTATTAAATTTTTTTTGTTTTTGCAAATTTATTCAAACAAAATGTGAATATTTAAAATAAGCGTCACTAAATTTCTATATCGTTAAAATTAATAAATTTATTGAGACGTAAATAAGTGTTCCTCTAATTATTTCGAGCAGTGTATCTTGAAAAATTAGATTTGTTTTTTTTATTTGTATAAAAATTATAGAAAACTATAATACTATTATAGAAAACTCTAAAAAAAGTAAAAGAAAGAATTACTAAATTTATCCATTCGAAGTGACCACCTATAGACCGGTTTCGGGGTGTTGCCCCTCAACAGCATAGGGTTTTCTATAATAGTATTATCTTCTTCTTTCGGTGCCATATCAGGTCTCGCTAATGTTGAAAATTACATTAGAGAGTTGTTCGCGGTTTTCGGCTAATCTAAATAGTTGTTCGGCACTGCGTATTACTGTCCAATCGCGAATGTTTTTCAGCCATGACATCTGTTTTCTTCCAATTCCTCGACTGCCTTCGGTTTTGCCCTTCATTATAAGTTGAAAGAATGAAAGAAGAATGAAAGAAGCATTAGCTGAAGAAGAAGCTGGAGTGCGAGTTAATGGGATACCTATTTCAAATATAAGGTATGCGGACGACACTATGTTGCTAGCCGAAAATGCCATCGACCTACAAAGAATGGTACAAAAGGTACATAATGTCAGTATTAGATACGGGCTAAACTTGAATCTCAGCAAAACAAAATTCCTTGTATTCACAAAGACCCGAAACAACAACACACAGCTGATAGTAAACAACCAGATAATAGAACGGGTATATAAATATAAATATTTGGGAACATGGATTAACAGCAACAATGATTATGCTAGCGAACTGAAAGCAAGAATTGAAATCGCACGCAGAGCCTTCATAAATATAAAACAGTTTTTCTGTAACAGAAATTTAAATAACGATCTCAAAATACGTATGCTGAGATGCTACATATTCACCATCTTACTATACGGCATAGAAGCGGCCACATTGACAAAAGTCATGATGAGAAAAATAGAAGCATTCGAGATGTGGCTATACAGGAGAATACTGAGAATATCTTATATGGACAGAATTACAAACGAAGAAGTACTAAAAAGACTCTCAAAAGAAACAGAAATTAATAACGAAATAAAAATCAGAAAATTACAATATCTGGGCCACACTATGAGAGGAGAGAGATACCGAATGCTACAAGTGGTGATGCAGGGAAAGATTGCAGGGAAGCGCAGCGTGGGAAGAAGACGAATGTCGTGGCTCCGCAACCTGAGAGAATGGTTCAATTGTTCATCAAATCATCTTTTCAGATCAGCAGTCAACAAAATGCAAATAATCATGATGATCGCCAACCTTCGACGGAAGACGGCACCATAAGAAGAAGAAGATAAGTTGAAAATAGTATTATAGTTTTCCATAATTTTTATATTTTAATACTTCCATTTAGAAGCTATTTACTGGGTGGTGCTTGTAAAAAAGTGTAGATGTCGTCACTAGCGCTTTTCGTGTAGGTAGTCCTTTATGTACACTTGGTAAGAGTTGGAATTGTTGATTTGTCTCTTCGATGGGAAAAAATGAGTTTGTCAAAACCTACCCTGTGCTGATGAAGGGCAACACCTCGAAACCGGTCCTTAGGTGGTCATTTCGAACGGATAAATTTAATTATTCTTTCTTTTAATTAACAAGTATCTGCATATCACCCGAAATGGAGTTATGCATGATTATGTATCAGATGAAATTCCATGCTTGTCATAGGCATATAGCCAGGAGTGTAGATGTTTTCTAATATATAATCGACCCACATATACCTATAGTATAGGTTAATATGCAGCGAAATTAACTGGTTCTTTAAAAATCAGTATTATACATTTTTGTTTGGTTTTTAAAAATATTACGGGCAGAGAAAATAAATAATGTTTTTAAAAAAGTGTCATTCTTGCAGGTATACTTTCCGCATATGGCATGGCTTTAGCTGACGTAGTTCACGAAGCCCAGGAACCAAGCGCCAAAACGTATTCCGAAGAAAATTTTGCCTATTTCGATGAAAGACTCGCAGCCTTGGAGCAACAATGTAAAACTGAATTATTAAAACAAGGTTTCGATGAGAAACACATAATTTTAGAACCATACCTTCACATGCGATATGATGGCACAGATTGTGCGCTTATGTGCGCGCCTGTCAAATCTGATTTGCGTAGTACTAAACACGGAGATTTTATTAGAAGTTTTACGGAACGTTACAATCTGGAATTCGGCTTTGTTATTCAAGGAAGAAGTGTTGTTGTTGATGATATACGTGTAAGTACTTTTAATCACACTAGGGTCACCCTCGAGTACATGAGTACAAACTAATTGCGTCGATTATCTTATCACCAAAAGACTTGATAACACAAGTCAACAAACAAAATAATTATTTTTGAGTCTATTATTTAATGAATAGTTACAATCTTCCGGTTGGGCCTTTGGTATCGGCGCCTATGTCACCTAGATCTTTTGATCCTCTCTGACTACCGCTGTGTCTTCAGGGCATCAGAATTCTAGTCCGCTGATTTTGGCTAACTTCAGGATTTCTGTTGGCCCTGTCTCTTTTAGATCGCTTGGATCCATAATCATACGGCCCCAGGTTTGATACCACAGAATGTGTATACTCAATTAGAATTCTCATAAATTGAATTCTATGATATTCCTGATAACTTTTTCAATATAATTTACCTCTCGTATACAATGTCACAATGCTGAATTACTTTATTTATGCAAGAAAAATATAAAACGATTTAATTAGTTGTATGAAAATAAGCCAAAATAATATTAGTTCTGAAATGGCAACCATGTAGTATCTACAATACCCATTTTCATAGAAAATATTTAGCTGTCAATATTCAACTAATCAACCAATTAATGAGGTTTAATTGAAATTATGAAAACAAAATATACGAGGAAGATAAAGAGTTACATCAAAAAGGAACGAAACTCACAAGTGTGAGATATTTCGTTACAATACATAGAATCTAAAAATTTCCTTAGGTATTTGATAAATGCTGTTTCATTTTAACTTTTGTTTATGGTTGACTGGTTTAGTCCTCTTGTTAATTATCAAATCGTGCATAAATCATGATTGCCTGCTCTTTTGTAAATTTTGTTTGGGTATTGTAAAAGATGATTAAATTTCAGAAAAGCTTTGGCTAATTTAAGCATAATTTAACGAATAGTCTTTCAAGGACTAATTATGCTTGGTATACATTAAAAATGAAATTTAATAACAAAAAAAGAGATGGATTAATATTTTTTAGAACATTACAAAAAGAATATATAGGACTAATAAAGGGAGAAAAAAAAAATGATGAAAGGAATGGTCTAATAGAGAATATTGAATTATTATTTCGACTTCATAAATATTCAGCATTGTAAAAAATCGTAAAATTTTTCGTTTTTCAAATCTGTGTTTTATTAAATTACAAAGCTTTATTGTTTATTTTTAATTGATTTGAATTTTTTTTGCGGCGAGCTTGTTTTATGCGGTTTGTTTTATATAAAAATTACAATCCCTTTTTTTACTTCAAAGTTAAAAAATCCCGCTTGAAATTAAAACAAATTCGATTGTTTTTGTTAATTCTAATTTTAGAAAAAACCAAATGTTACAACAATATTTTAGATGCTACATTTGAGTTAAATATTTTACTCTTTTTAACAACAAAGGTAACTAGTCCATCCAGCGAAGGAACTGGCTCAAGCGTCTACTCTTCAAAACCCAAATATGAGCATACAAGACATGCCTCGGTCTTCCAAGCTGAAGTACATGCCATAAACGCTTACGCTGTTGAAAACCTGAGACGAGGATATAAAAAAAAATTCTCATTAGATCAGATAGTAAAGCGGCACTCAAAGCTTTGGGGCATCACGGAGAATAAACTCAAAAATTGTCCGGGAATGTGCCTTGGCTAAATATAACAAGGTTACCTTGACGTGAGTGCCAGGGCATTTCTGGTAACGAAGAAGCAGACAAACTAGCTAGGCGAGGCTCTGGAACACCATTTATTGGGCCAGAACCAATAATAGGGATACCCAATGCGAGCATTAAAGCAGCGATCAATGACTGGGTCCACTCTCAGCATCAGCTGAATTGGGCACAGCCAGAGGGAGCTAGGCAGAGCAAACTAATGCTAAAAGAACCCTCACCCAAGCAGACAGGGAAGCTACTCTCGCTAAGTAGCGAAAAATTTAGAACAGTTGTAGGGCTTTGTACCGGACACTGGTCTTTGAGGAAACATCTGCACAATATACGCGTGTTTGACACAGAACCTATAAGCAGATTATGTAATGAGGAGAAAACAGCCACTTACATTATCTTTGAAGCCACCGCCCAATGTAGGCACTACCTGGGTTGTATACAAGACCAAGGGAGTAATCCACCTGGGGCAATATCAGTACGTGAGCTTCTGCTCCTTAACAGGAGCTCCTTAACTGCCTAGAGAAAAATTAGACCTAGACAGAGAGCTGGACGGTATCCAGTCGACCAACACAAAATA
Organism: Agelastica alni; assembly: GCA_950111635.1. Lineage (NCBI taxonomy): Eukaryota > Metazoa > Arthropoda > Insecta > Coleoptera > Chrysomelidae > Agelastica > Agelastica alni. The sequence goes on from OX467713.1 coordinate 11,167,808, forward strand.
TAATAAATATTCGCGATAAATAATCAAGTAATTTACTACACGACTTTAATTTGAATTATCCCTACTTCGTCGACATGTGTTTGCGACGTTACACCAATCAGTATGAAACTGTTAGCGACGGTGTGTACGTCTGACTTATCTGGAAAAAGACTACGACGTATGCAATAGCTCAAATAATTTTTGTTCTGAAAATGTGTTCATTTTGATCAAAGCGGCTTTAAAAATAAAATAAATATTCTACAAATTAAAAAATTACATTGTCTTCTGAAAATAAGCTGAAAATTTTAACTGTAAAAAAAAAATCAAAAATCTAATATAATAAATGTGACAGCAATGTAAATATCAGTAAACTGCCGACGATCGAACAATATAAGGTACGCAGACGATACCGTAGTATTTGTTGACAATATTTAATGCCTACTAGAACTCATGACAAGAGTCAAAGATACCAGTGAAAAATACGGTCCAACGCTGAACATACATAAGACCAAATTCATGATTAACCGGAAAGAAAACAACGTACCGTGCCAACTTACTATCAAAAACCAGCAAATCGAAAGAGTTGCTTCATACACGTACCTAGGCACAACAATAAACGAAAATCAGGACCATTCTCGTGAAATTAAATGCCGGATTAAAAATCATGGACACTCACTCAATACTCCACAGAAAAGCTTGAGGCATTTGAGATGTGGCTATATCGGCGAATACTTAAAATACCTTGGACAAAATTGTCACAAATTTTAGACTAAGACTAAGACTAAGAAGCTTGAGTATTTACGGATGAGCACTCAAAGAAGAAGAAGAAGAATAAATGTTTAAATTAACCACCTTGTTGTGCCAAGTCTGTGTAGATTTGGTGTAATGTTGGTACAAAGTTGGATCATTTTCTCCCTTAATTCATTAGGATTTGTAGCTCTCTAAAATTCGTGTCGATAAGCGGATTCTTTCAAATAAAAAAATCATTTGAGATAAATCTAGTGATCTGGGAGGCCACGTGATCGTACCACGTGTAGTTATTAAACGACCAGGAAACGTCGCTTGAAGAAATTGTGTCACTGCTCGTGCATTGTGATTTGAACAACCATCCTGTGGAAACTAAATCTTCCCAAATTAATAAGAAATAGCTGAACTGTCGGAATAATGTGACCTTGCAGAAGCTGTAGATATTTGACAGCGTTTAGGTTACCATCCACAAGATGGGGGCCTAAAATATAGTCTCCTAAAATTCCTGCTCAAACATTAAATGTTCCCTATGTAAAGAAAACGATGACTTGTCAGTAAATACTATGTATTTTAAAAAAGTATCAGTTTCATCCCATCATTGATTCACAAAATTCCATCCGTGCTGAGTTGTTTGTACTTTAAAACAATGAAATAATCCATTCCTTTTCAATACTTTTAAATAATTCGACAAATGTTAGAGTGAGACGGAATTGTCCTATTTTCAAAGCAATAATAAACAAATTTATTGTTTCTTGAATCCACTAACCCCCAAATTGCCACTAATATGAATGAAAAACTTAAATATGCTCAAGGCAAGTCATTAGGAAAGGGAACATTCTACATAGATCCAATTTAAATGCCTAATTAATCGTCGCGAATATTTATTACATTTTGCACTGGTCGACTGGCTAAAGTTCATTTCATTGATATGCATTGAAAAAACGTATGTTCCGCAAATTTTTTTTCACGTCCGGATAAATAAAAGTGTCTTTCTGTGATTATAAAATAAATTCCATTTGTGTAAGCTCATATGATTATTCGCACGATATCAAAACATAAACATGGATTTTTAATGTTTGTTAGTCGGTCTGTCTGTTTCTTGTCCGGGCACATCCCTAAAATTTCTAGACGGATATTAATGCGGTTTTTACTGGTAGATAGAGCTCGGCTGGGAACAGAATATAGTATTTATTTGATTTAATTCGAATTTAAGAAAAATAAGTTATTCTCATTTAAAGATCTTTCTAGCCTGAAAAGTTGCAAGGCAAGTAACTTCTATCGCCGAAGGTGGCGCTGTTTATTTTTAGAACGTGATACAGAAATTTTTAAAACGCAGATGGTGGTCTATAATGAAATTCTTTGATGTTAAATCGGATGTCAAAAATTTATCCTCTTTTAAAAAAAATAAGATTAAATTTAATTTCACGCAAACGAAGTCGAGGGAAAAAGCTAACCTAATAATATAAAGGAATTGATTTAATAGTCACAAAAAATAACTGTAAGAATTTTATCACCATGACAATTTAGTAGAAAGTCTTTCACTGGTTTAGATGGGCTTCATGAAAATGTTCCGTTCAGAAGTCGTTATATATTAATTAATAATAAATTGTTTAACATATTCTTTGTATTAATTTGTCTGGCATGTTTTTTTTTCAGGTAAGAGGAATCGGTAAAAGCGATTTAGATGAGGAAGATCCGATACCAATTTCCACTTCGTCGCCAACTTCAAAATCCAGCTACAAAGTTTATTTCGAAGGAGGTTACCAAATGACAAATGTTTACCTCCTTTGTGATCTCAAAGCGCAGCAAATTATCAAAGGGCCTGCTATTATTATGGATCAGCTAAGCACGATTTTAGTGGAGCCCGATTGTATTGCTGTAATTACTAAATACGGCGATATTAAAATAACAATTGGATCCGGTCAAACTAAAACCATTGGCCCCGAGTTAGATTCTATTCAATTGAGTATTTTCAGTCACAGGTTTATGAGTATTGCCGAACAAATGGGAAGGTGAGTTAATCATTTTCATAAAAAAAATTTCATATAATTTATAAAGCTATTCAAGGAAGGAATCGTGGATATTGCTATTGAAGTGTGTGGTGTAAGTAAAAGAAGGAAAGGATGCATGTAACAAAAAATGTGCGTAGAGGTTCAAAAAGCAGCGTCAGAGAAGAAGAAAGCCTGGCTGGATTGGCTGGCTACAAAAGCCAATCAAAGAACGCAAAAGGTAGCGATTGAGGATGTTGTCACGTGCCTATTTTTTCCCTTCTACAGTTCCATTATAATTGTGTCTCTGATAGTTTTTTATTCCTCAGGTACCGTATTTTGTTGTAACTTAAATATATCATTCGTTGTAAATAGTGTTGCATACCTTGTAGTGATGGGATTCGATTGTTATTGGCTGTGGCATTTTTATTGATCGATGGAGATTGAGTGGGGGTTTTAATTATTAGATTTTGCTTTTGTTTTTGGCCTCGATTGTTGTGGGTTGTCGGTTATATTATTGTTTGGTTTGCATTTCTGTGTGGATGGGGCTGGCTATCAACACGGACGAGCGCGATTCTGAGTGTGGAACATAGATTTGCGAATATTGTTGGTTGACGTTTATTCCGTGTCATTTTTCTTGATATCCGGCCTGGGAAGGAGTGAGTCGTTTGGTGTCAGTCGTTTGGTGACAGTCTTGGGAGTGGTGTGGTGAGAGTTTTTGGGGCGATTTGATAATAACACGTGTGCAGAACCTCTACGGTTTTTCTTTCATATCTGGCTGTATTTGGGCCATCTTAATTGGATTTTGAAGAAAAACCACTTAATTTTTAACTTGACCATTCTATCTTACCTTTGTTGTTGATATTTTGGATTTTGGTGTCGAGTTAAAATAGCCGCATGCGGGATTTGATAGAGGGAAGCCATTGTTAATTAGCAAGTGCCGTTGTTTTAATTTATTAATATGGTACACTGTTGAAAACTATTTATTGCATTGGATAATATGCCAAGGCTGAACTTTGATTAAAGTAATCTTCTCAATAGTTCTTTGTGTCCAAGTAAAAATGTTTTCTTCATACTTATTTGTAAATATCCTACAATTTTGATATTTTGAAGGACAGCCATTGTAAAAAGAAATATTTTTAAATAAGCTCGATTGTTTTAACAGTGCAAATCTTTATGTAAATGGTAAAAACATGAGTAAATTAGCAGCCGTATGTAAACGTTTGATTAAGTATTATTAAAAAGTTGACTTGTATACGTTTTTTTTGGTAACTTGATAAAGTTTGCTACTCTTACCTTTGTTTTGGTTATTTTATGGAATCGTAAACTTTGGATTTTTGATTTATTGTTAGCTGTTAATTTTGATTATATTTGTTATAAGTTTATTATTGAACCGGTTACTTTGATTAATTGTTGACTGTTGATTTTGACTATATTAGTTATAATGTTGCTATTGAGCTGTGTACTTTGATTTATTGTGTGAGTAAAGTATCCAATATATTTTTGCTATAATTTTTATTTATTTGGTTCACCATAATCTTAGTTGTTTATCGTGTGGCTCTGCTAGTGCCTATAAGACCTAGTGGTTTCCGGCTTGAACCGTCTAAGTCGGTGGTGCGGCTCACTTTTATTTTCTTTTTTTCTTCTACCCTCTACGGCTGAGCTCGGGCATAATTTGCCAGTAGAGAGACCGCTGGCAGAGTACTCTTTAGAGAACAAAAAAAAACGTGGCAATGTAAACAAGGCAAAGAATGAGTATAAAAGGTTAGAAGGTGTGGCAAAAGAGGTTGTGGCAAGAAAAAAGAAGAGTGATAAAGATGAATTTGATAGAAGGTTATCTGACGATTTCCAAAACAATATTTAACTCTTCTGAAAGTCCATAAGAACATCCAGAGGTAAAAATACTACCTCGCAACTGGAAAAAATCAGAAACCAAGATGGTAGTATGGTAAAAGGAGAGGAATGCATATTAAAGAAATGGAAGGTGCACTTCGAAAGTTTATTTGAGAAAGAGGATATACAAGTATAGACCCCTATCGGAGAAATGAGTGAAAGTAGCAATGAAAGTAATAGTAGTGAACAGTATGAAATTGGGTAAAGCTGCTGGGTACGACAGGATAACAGTTGAAATGCTGGAGGCTGGACAAACCGTGTTAACTAGTCTGCTGTACCGCCTTTTTAACCTTTTTTGGAGGAGTGGTAGCGTATGAAACGATTGGTGCAAGGCCGTTATCGAGCCGCTTTACAAGGGAAAAGGTTCGCAGTAGGACTGTAAGAGCTACCGAGGTATTAGTTTACTCAGCATAGTCGGCAAACGGTATGCAAAGATATTGATTAAAAAAGTGACGAATGAAACTGAGAAGATGATATGAAATGTGCAAGCAGGATTTAGAAGAGAAAGGAGGTCTTTTTATTACGAGGTATAGTCGAAAAATTCTTGGCTAGAAGTAAGAAGGTCTATTGTGCTTATATAGACTTGAAAAATGCCTATGACAGAGTGGTGAAGAGTGAATTGTGTTTAACTTATACATAGACGATTGTTTAATAGATTTGAAAGAAAGTGCGTATATATTGAAAATGAATGATTTGATCATCAAGAGGCGTGACTATATGTATGTATGTATGTAATTTATATCCAAGTATCCAATATTGTCTTGTTCTCCTCTTTTATATTTGTCAGTGTAGATACATGATGTTATGTATTGTGTTGTTTTTGTTTACCATGTTGTTTGTTTGTGAGAATAATATCAAACGATATCCAATGTTGTTTATCGTCTATTGTTACTTGCGTATTGGTTGTGGCTCACGTTTGAGTAGGTAGGTACTGTTTTAAATATAAAAAAAAAACTTTATAAATTTAAGCAAATGTATTCAAAATATTTTGCTTCTATGAACCAAATACAATATAGTACTACGCTGCATTTTGTTTAGTTATATATAACATGTAAAATTTAAAATTCCACAGAGATTGGAACTAGAACTGGTGCTATTTTTGTAGAATATAAATGACCTTTTTTTGACTGTAACGCAGCGTTTCTCAACCTTTAGGTATTCGGGGCCCAATTTTCAAAAACAATTTTTATGGCGCCCCCTACCTTTTTTTATAAAATAATAAAATACGACGTATATTATGCGTTAAAATTTTTGACTCTAATCCCCTTAGTGCAGTGTGTTGTTAGTGCCCTAGAACCTAGAGCCCTAATATAGAACTTAATTACAGACCTTTAAAATTACCCAGAATAGGTGAATTTATTGAAACTTGGCAATGCCGCTCCGCTACATCCCATATAGGTAAAGCGTAAAGCCAGAATGCTCATCTGCTCTCTTTCATTTACGACGGATATTAAACATTCTCGCGACTTACCGACCCTACAAGAAGTTTCGACCGTTGTTTCGAAAAATGTGTACATCATATACACCGAATAACAAAATGAAAAATGTTAATAGAGTCAAAATCTGTTTTCAATAAAAAATGTTTTCCTCTTATATTTTAAAGCTTATTCTTTTATTCCAACTACCACACAATCACATATCAACTACCTGAGCGAAGCCGGTTACCTCAGCTAGTTATGATAATAAATGATACGACTTGATAAAATTGTGATAACCAATTAAACATCCATATTATGTTATCTTCTAGGATCTTACAAAGAACCTCTATATCTACTAACATCAAGGAACGACTGGACTTTTCATGTGCTGTTTTTGGAGCTGATGGCGGTTTGGTGTCGAATGCGCCTCACATACCAGTACATTTGGGCGCCATGCAAGAAGCAGTTCAGTATCAGATGGGCACGAGAAAGGTTTTTAACGAAGGAGACGTTATACTCTCGAACCATCCTTCAGCTGGTGGATCTCATTTACCTGATTTAACTGTAATAACACCAGTTTTTTATCAGTAAGTGAAAAATGTACATTTATTATTTAAGCAAGCTTTTACACTTGGTTGGATAAACCTCGCATAACAATAAATTGGTTACACAAGTCAACATAAAATTTCTTTTTGGGGCTTCATTTTAAATTGATAAATTTTTTATTTCATTCATTGAATAATAACTAAATTTTTTATTTATTCCTCATAGAGATTGGTTTTGCCTTTTTTACGTTGATAAAGTAGACTTAACGTTTTTGGTTGATAGCATTAGCAGTAGATGGCAGCGCGATTAGTAGGGCGACAGGTGTTGGGAAGGGGTAGGAGTAAGTACTATAGCATTGACGTAGCTTTACAAATTTTTCCTCAAATTATCCGGGGTCAATTTTAAAACGTGCACAAATAAAAAAAACTAGGTGACCCATGCGAATACTTAGCACGGTCAGTAACGTAATATAATAAAAAAGAAATTAGTGCTTAAATGTCAATATTTATAAAAAGTAACGAAATAAGTCTTATTTTAACATTATATACAGGAAGGCTAACCGAAAACGAAACAGAGCCATTTGCAGAAACCTCGTCAACATTTTAGAAAAAAACTAAGATCCGTTGATTTTTGATTTTTGATACCACTACTTTCAACCCCAAGCGAGGGTAAGAATTACCCCAAAATTTTTAAACGGCATTGGGGATCGAATAAGATGTATTTTGAAAGCTCTGACAATTCTCTTTACAAAAGTCTTTAAATTTTACATTTCCTCCCCATAATTTGTAAAAAATTCCATGTTTAAATTTTAATTATTTTAGTTGCATACTTACGAATTAATTAATTAAATGTTCAAACTGATGACCGTCCGCTTCAATACAATAATAAAGATTTTGTTCAAAACGTTCACGCACATTCCGAAGAATTTCCGGAGTAATTCGACGGCAGTCGTCAACTATTCTTTGACGCAAATCTTCCAACGACGCTGGTGGGACAGTGCTTCTTCGCATTATGCGGTGATTGTTCGTCAGTATTTAGACCAACGTTTTCCACGGCATTGGATTGGGAAAAGAGGCAGCATTGAATGGCCTCCACGATCGTCAGATTTATCGCCCCTCAATTTCTTTTTGTGGGGACATCCAAAAAATAAAATCTATAAAGCACAACCAGCGTCGTTCGAAGATTTGCGTCAAAGAATCGTTGACAAGTACCGTCGAATAACTCCGGACATTCTTTGGAATGTGCGTGAACGTTTTAAACAAAATCTTTATTATTGTATTGAAGTCGGTGGTCATCAGTTTGAACATTTAATCAATTAAGTAGTAAGTAAGCATCTAAAATAATTGAAATTTTAACATGTAATTTTTTTCATAGTATTGGGAGGAAATGTAAAATTTAAAGAATATTGTAAAGAGAATTGTCAAAAGACAACTTATTTAACCTGCAATGCCATTTAAAAATTTTGGGGTAATTCTTACCCTCGCTTGGGGTTGAAAGAAGTGGAGTCGAAAATACCGGAAAAGAGAGCGTTTTTCTAAAATGTTGACGAGGTTCCTGCAAAATACTCTGTTTCGTTTTCGGTTGGCCACTCTGTATAGTAATATGTACGCATTTTTTATTTTTTTAAATTATTTTACTATATTGGTTTAAAAACAATGTTGGAGGTTATGACGTGGTCATTGTTCACTTTTTGTCCGTATGAATCTTCAACACAAACAAAGATATGTTTTAACATACGGACTCGTGAAAAAGTCACGTATAACTTACTGCACATGCGAAAAAAAAGGTTCTGGTAAATATAATCCTGTTCTTAGAAGCATCTGACGTTGGGCTTTGTTAATGGTTATAGCGAAAGCAACTTTTATGGGGAATTGTTTTGTCACCATTTGAAAAGGCACATTAGGATCAAAAGGTGTAAGATTATTCCGGGGTATAAGCACGGTTTTATCGGAGTGAATAATTTTAGCAGTGATAATGTACTCGCCTAAGTGAGTTAATCTTGTACCATTAATTATTCCCTGAAAAATAAACTAAAACTCATTTAAGCTTAGTTTTCGTCATTAGAGGAAAAAATAACCTTCAAAATGGCGTATCAAACATTAATTTTAACAGGGGACATAATGAGACATGAGAAATAAAATATACAGATAATGACCAGTGGCGAATTTACACAGTCAATTAATATTCACGTAAAAAAAAGATTGGAACAACAGTAGTTTTCTTTGAAACAACAAAGCTAAGAATGATAAAGGATTCAGAAGAGCAAAGAGAACGTTTTCACTAAGAAGTGATGGACTTTGAACGATGGAGTATAGTCCATAAGATGATGCTCGTTGGTTCCAATGCAAGTAGTAGAAATCCCTACCGTGAGTTTCCACGATCAACCATTTTCGCTCCATGTATGAACTCCTGCCCTTTTGGATGTAACATAAAGTCGATTGCAATGTATTTTCTTTAAATATCTTTGCAAACACAAGAATAACTTATAAGAGCAAACACAAATGTAATTGCACAATTGTACAGCGGTTTGAACTTAATTACGAAGGTGAGAACTGATACCCCCTAATCGTATAGCGTTTAAACAGAGTAGTTAGTAAATGGGACTAATACGCCTTTTTTTAGAAAGAACAAACTGAGATACTATAATCTAAAATTGAATGCTTGATTCATACTCTGCTTAATTCGAACTGTGCTATTTTTCTAGAGACTGAAAAATATATATTAAAATCAGTCTCATTATCAAAATGATAAGAACTGGATAAAAGCTGGATTTAAACGTTATTGTTGTGTTGAAATTAAAACATGAGCGTTGCGATGATTTCTTCGTAGAAATAAAGAGAATGGCGCGAACAATAGTCTACTCTTACTTTTTCTTGTTTCTTAATTTAAAATAAGTCATCTTTATTTTCAGGCAAAGCACACAGCCAGTATTCTTTGTTGCTAGCAGAGGTCACCATGCAGATATTGGTGGAATCACCCCGGGCTCGATGCCACCTAATTCGACTAGCTTGGATCAAGAGGGGGCGACTTTTAAATCCTTCCTGCTAGTTCAGGGAGGTAAATTCCAGGAAGAGCAGTTTGTTAACGCAATAAAAAAAGCTGGAGGACGAAATCTTTCAGATAATATATCCGATCTTAGAGCACAGGTAGCAGCTAATAAAAAGGGAATCGATCTGGTTTGTGAACTCATCAATCAGTACGGTTTGGGTGAGGAAAATAACGTCTAATTTTTTGTAATGTACAGTAATTTTTTGTTATCGATATTGACTATATTAAACGTAATAAAAATATAAATGTTTGTACGTTTTTAGAGGTGGTTCAAGCTTACATGGGTCACATTCAAAGTAATGCAGAAGTAGCTGTCAGAGATATGTTAAAAACTGTAGCTAAAGAGGCAAGATTGAGAGTTGGAAAATCAGTACTTGAAGCAGAAGATTTTATGGACGACGGTTCAAAAATCAAATTGAAAGTTTCATTAGATGAAAAAAATGGATCCGCTTACTGTGATTTCACGTGAGTATTTCATATAATATTTTTAAAACAAATATAAACCAATCATAATTATAACTTAAACAGCAAATGTACAAGTAAAATTTTTATTAATGAAACATATAAAGCAAGGATGGATGTATTTGGCGAAATATGTCAAAAGGTTAACATCGTTAAACTAGAAGACAAGAAATAATCTCGGGTTCGGTAATTTATAACACTCAGTACAAACACTAAACAATTTATTTCAATCTTTCTATACGTAATACAATAAACAATTATTTAATAATCTCTTAGATATTCGCTTTACAAGTCTATGTTTACAAAACTAAACTTCAACTTAAACTTATCTTTTTAACTCCTCCTTTTCGCTACACCGCGATCCTTAAATGGGTACGATCAAACAAAGAACGATTTATTTCTGAAATCGCAGGACTCCAATTGCCGCCCGTGGCTATAAATCATCCGCTTATAGGTCGGGCGTTTGATGCTATCAAAAAGCCATAAATCATACGGTTTCTTTGTGGCGATTCACTGCGTTGCGGTAAAATAATGGCTTCAGGAGCTGACTCGCTGACTACAATCCTAATAATATAATAGTATAATTTTATTACTAACAATAAATTGTAGTCTTTATCTATGGGAAAAGATCTTGATTTTCCAGTTAACTAAGTAATAGTTGAGCGCCAAGTATCTTTTTTTGGAAGAAAAAAAAACTAAAAAAAGTGGAATCATTAAACCTCAAGAAAATTAAATCTGCTTCTGTAAATCTTAATATCAAGGTAACAAAAACTCATGCAATGCTGGCACCAATGTTTTCTATGGCCATTGAAATGATAAAAAATATATTATAGGTCTTACTTATTATATTGAAAAACCATTTGTCTTAAATCAAATGTCCTTAACTTAAATATTTATCCTGAACCATAATTTGGAATATTTTTGCTTCATAAGAAGCGAACTTTACTTTAGTGTCTTAGGTTGGAAAAATATAATTTTAAAAATTATAATATTTCACACCTAACAAAAGATTGTGAAAAGCCAGAAAATAAAGAACCAAAATGCGTGCACTGTGGAGAAGCTCACCCAGCTAATTACAAAAGATGCACAACTGCTGTAGCTCTCCAAGAAATACGAAACAAACAAAACTCCAAAAGCGACTTTTGTGATTTTTTTATTTGGATATTAATGTTTTCATGATGTGCGAACCATCTACAATAAAATAAATACATACATACATACATATAGTCACGCCTTTTTCCGGTAGGGGTAGGCAGAGACCACTTCCTTCCACTTGCTACGGTTGTTATACACATTCTTCGCATCCTCTACTTTCATCAGGGCTCTCATGCATGCGTTGGTTGTTGGTACTCATTACCTGGCCTTTTTTCAAAATAATGTTGATCTGATCGCCGAGGTCGACCTCTACCGACTTGTCCATTCACACTCATCTTATAAATTTGTTTCGTTATTCTTCCTTCATCCATCCTTTCTACGTGTCCAAACCATCCAAGCATTCCTTTATCTATCTTTGTAACCACATCTTCTTTTACACCACATCGTTCTCTTATCTTATCTTATTTTCATGCTTCTTCTGCAAAACTCAACATTCACTACCATACATAAGTGACACTTTCTGGCTGTTTATAAAGCTATGCAGTTTATGCAATTCATCTGTTTTCCTGCCAACACCCTTCGCTCAATGTCACTGTTATACTTTCCATCTCTCGTAAACTTTGAACGCAAGTACACAAATTCATTTATTAGTTCCACTCTTTCTCCCTCAATTAAAATTTCACAGTTTGTCATGCTTTCTTCTCTTTCAAAAACCATTACTTTCGTTTTGCTTGCATTTATTTTCATCCCTTTGATTTTTAGGGCATCATGCATAGCATTAACCATCGCCTGCAACTCCTTTTCAGATGACGCTAATATGTTTTGATCATCGGTGTAAAGAAGGCATTTGACAATGAAATAAATATAAATTAATAACCTTAAATATGTCATAAATCAGCTTTAAATCCGATTCGCCCCTGATGACGTGATTCGATTAGCCCCATATGGAGGATTTCTAAAATAAATATAATAAATATTAACCTCTAAGGTCATACCTGAAAGTGAATGGATTTTCCAAAATAATTAACAATTAACAATTTAAACCAATAAAGTCGAAGTTTTAGCATACATTCTTAATATGACACAAATAAATTGTTGGTACCTACCTTGTTGCTCCAGTGAACGTAACAGTAAAAAGAAAATAAAAAATGCACCACATATTTTGTTCTTTTTCTCAAAATTTTGGGCGCTCTTTTTAAAAACGGTATTCTGCCACGGTGATGCCTTCTTAATTCGATACACTTTCAGGGACATTGTTCTAACACAGAAATTGTTTTCCTTATCTTTACTCTCCATATGCATTTACTAATAATACAGTTGACACTAGCAGTCCGAGATTATTTTGTTTGTTATTATCTAATGAATCAAAAGTTAATTAGAGAACAGCGTGTATTTGTTTGGTAAACATGGTATCACGAATACAGTTATGTTATGATTTGTTTGCGAAACGTTTTACAAACATCCAACCAAATCATTTATTCTTAATCCATCTAACACCTTATTCGATGTTAAACCAGTCCGTATAAGTTTCGTTCATCCTAAAACAGGCAGTGGAATCCTGGTAAAGTGATTTCAGTGCTCGTATTAAACTACCGCTCACCCCATATATAGACAATGTCGACCAAAATTCATTCCTCATCACTCTGACATAGGCCTTTTCCAAGTCTACAAAAGCGCAATAGACCTTTTGACTTTTAGCCAAGAATTTTTCGACTATACCTCGTAATGAAAAGACCTAATCTATACATTTCCTTCCTCTTTTAAATCCTGCTTGCACATCTCGACAACAGATATATAAATAAAAAGAATTACTAAGGTTTTGTAGAATTTATGTCACAATGCAGCGTATGTCGTCTGAGGGTCAGACTAATTTAAATTTAAAATTTATTCGACGTATACACGAAATCCACCCAAATAGGAGAGTATTTGTCGTTGTAAACCTTAATGAATTGTTGTTTAGTAAACAAGGGCGTGAATAAGATGTGAGTTGGGTAAGTTTTTGTAGTTGGATGGTTTTGAAATTTATAGCGGTTAGGATGGTTTAATCTTGATAATGAATAATTATGTAAAAGTTTTAAAAAATGACAAAAAGTTTAAAATAGGTATGCTACTAAGTATAGTATTACCAAATCTCAGTTTAAAAAAGTTTAAATCATTGGTCGACTATCTAGCTCGCAGGTGTTCACTTGAACAGGAGTTGGTCAAATCTTTAGACGTTTTAAAACATTAGCGCGCGCTGGTTCTTAATAAATTCTCAGGAGATTCTTATTGTTTGCGTTTTATTTTTTTTGTGACATTTGTGAAATGGCATTTGGAGATCGTTTGAGGTAAATGATTAATCTAACGAATTGCTTAATATTGACGATATTCACATTAATAATGCAATTCTAATTCGTCCCCCTTCCAATAAAATTTGACCTGTTTTTTTAAATCGTCAAGGAACTCTTGGGTTCTGAGTTTTTGGTAAGGTAAAGTTTTCGTTGAAACACCCTGTATTTACCGAACAACCGAACAACCATTTCAACATAAATATATACGGATCACCAATAGAGCAGGTCACAAAATTTAAGTATCTGGGAAGTTGGATCAGCGAGGACCTGGATCCTGAAATAGAAATAAGATCCCGCATAGAGCAAGCGAGAGCTAACCTTATTAAAATGCGGAATCTATTAAATGATAGAACACTCCATTTAAGCATAAGATTTAACTTCGTTAGATGTTATCTGTATTCCACTTTACCTTATGGAGTCGAGGCCTGGACGCTAAAAGTCAGCAGCATTAACAAGATGGAAGCATTCGAGATGTGGTGTACGGCAGAATGCTGCGTATTCCATGGACCGATCATACCACCAATCAAGAGGTCTTACATAGGATAAACAAGGACCGAACAATCCTCGAGACCATAAAAAAGCGAAAGACTGCTTACCTTGGCCATGTCATGAAACAGGAAAAACACAGTTACCTGCAACTGATTATGGAGGGTAAGATTGAGAAAAAACGTGGTCCTGGACGTAGACAGTGCTCTTGGCTGAAAAACATAAGGGATTGGACAGGCTTAGACTCAAACTCCCTGCTAAGAAAAGCCCAGGACAGAGACGAATTTGCCAGAATTGTTGCCGATCTTTATTGAATGAAGGCACTTCAAGAAAAAGAAGTAAATAATTGCAACAAACTTCAGGGGATGATTTTGCATGAAAAAATTTAGTGGGTTTTAGGAGGTAGTTATTGCGCATTTTTTGACATGCAATTAAGAATTTTATGTTCATCATTGGCGCGCATACGGGTAATGATCCCAATTTTTTTAAAGAAAAAAATGGTACGCCACTGAGATATTTCAAATTAAACATCATGTTTGAATTTTTCAGTAAATTTGTAATAAAAAATCTCTCCTGTCTTTTTTTTCGCATAGGGCGTGGTTTTTATGCAAAAATATAAAACATCTTAACGCGTATTTTTCATTTCTTTAATACATTATCGAAAACTATTTAATACAATGACATTAAACCAGAACCCGTTTCTCTGAAAACGAAACATTTGCGGATATAGGTTTAGTTAGCAAACTGTCATTATTTTTTCATGCAGAATCACTTCCTAAAGTTTGTCCCAATTATTTACTAATTCTTATAAATATATTTCTTTTCCAGAGGCACCGGACCGGAAGTGTGGGGAAACTGCAATGCACCCAAAGCAATAACTCTATCGGCACTAATTTATTGTCTGAGATGTATGGTTGGTCATGATGTGCCGCTGAACCAGGTAAGAAGAAGAATTATGATGAGCTCGCGTACTATAACTTCTCGATAGGATTTATTCCTTCATGCCGTGTAGCAAGTCATAAATGTAATGTGCTTAATGGGAGTATAAATTTATTTTAAATCATTACTGTGCTGCTTAAAGGGATAGCAAGCCTAGAGGAAAAGTTTAAAATATGTACTTGCACCGCCGCGGTGATGTAGGAGGAAAATATACGATAAATATTCCAGAAAAGATTAGAGTTACATAACACGGGCCTAAACTTGAATTGATAGCTCAACTTTATGTATTTTTTGGTGCTTATTTAAAAAAAAAATTAATGAAGAATTTCTGTCACGTCATGTTTTCTTAAAAAATTCAAGATTACTCGGATGAATATTTACCAAAAATTATTTATAATTATACTATATTACATATATTATAATTATATTTACCAAAAAAAATTTTTTCTGCATCGAATTTCTTCCTTCCTTGCTGATCAGCCTGACCATAATTTCACCATGTTAAAACCTACAAACCTACAGAATACCACTCTGTGACACCTCTCTGACGCCGTCCTTCGCTTCTCGTCGCAATTTCTCTCCAAGTTTATCCAAAGCTAGGTGGAAAAAATAAATTTTTGTTGGTCCAGATATCCACAAGCTTATAAAGGATAAAGACTTTGAAACTGGTATGAAAACAAGGCAAAAAGATGCTCAAAGATGTCGTCAGTAAATTTTTGGATTATTACAAGGATCCTGACTATAAAACAATCGCTAGCGAGCTGTTAGCTACGACGGAATTCTGCAAACTCACACCTTCTATCGCTCCCTGGTTTTTAGTTCCGAGGACACAAAAAGTGGACTTGTGAGGTTCTATGTGTTATTGGATTCTTTGTTACTACAAAGATGTAAAATTGACATTTAGGCAGCAGACACACTTCACAGAATAATATAGCCCGCTTCCTTTAAGTATAAAACATACAGAAACGAGCATTGCAACTCTGTTGAGTTAGGATGCTTAAAGTGCGACGAAGAACGGACTCCATGACCCTTCACGTATGGCTCATTATTTAAATGTTACATACATATATATATATATATATATATATATATATATATATATATATATATATATATATATATATATATATATATATATATATATATATATAGTCACGCTTTTTTCCTGTAGGCGTAGGCAGAGACCATTTCCTTTCACTTGCTACAGTTCTTACACACATCTTTTGATTTTTTTATTTTTTATTAGTGCTCTCATACTTGCGCGTTGGTTGTACTAATTACGAGAAAACTCCAGAAGCGCACGACGAATCGCGAGTGTTCCATGAAAATTCTCAGAATACGTGATCAAATTCTCTGAAATTTTCTACACAGTAGCGTCGTTTTATAAATATTTGACCGCCGATCGCAATAGTTTAGTCTGTATTTGAAGTTTGATTACTATGTTCAATAGTTTACAGTAAAAACATGTATCAAATTTAAATTAGAACCCCGTGTTACAATATAATTTTTATAAGTATTATTTTCAACACAGTAAAATCATTATAAGGTAAATGTGTAAAAAACATGCTTATTATTTAAATTTCATCGTTTGAAATACATAAGTATATCTCAACCCTAGTATTCGTACAGAACAAAACAAAACAAAAAATGAAAATTTTGTTTGGGAAATATAGCAACGATTTTGTTTAATTCTTGCGATAAATCCAAATGAATAAACAATATTTTATGGATACGAGTTGTGGTACGCATTTAACGAAGTCATAAATAATATAGTAGCATCAAAAGTATTAAAATTGAAATTTATAAAAGCATCAAAAGACCCAAAAGAGCTATATTTAGTATCGTAAAGTTTAACGACTTTGGTCTACATTGAAACTTTGTTATCATGTAACTTATTAAAGAAAAAGTGTTACATTAACATTTTTGCATTACTTCATAATATATGTATTTAACTACATTTAGTATTAATTTTTTTAATGAAAATTGTGATTCGCAAATAAATTGAATATTTTAACCAAAGTTTCATGTAAGGGTTAGAGAATTTTCCTCAATGTGTCCCTTAATCTAAAAGCCATGTTTGCAAATGAGCATTCCAGTTTAAATATTCTATAGGTGTACCTGCAGTCAGAACAACTTACGTAAATAAATTATAGTTTAAAAACTAAATAACACGCTTTTAGAGTCAATCAAAGTAAAAAATAATTCTTACCAAAAGAATAAAATTACTGACGACAAAATTAATGTCACTGTTCTAAAAGCGTGGGGTGACATTTTTAAACTAACCCTGCGTTTCGGAATGAAAGCACCTCACGGTTTTAGAACAGTGACATTCATTTTCTCGTCAGTAATTTTATTCTTATGTTAAGAATTATTTTTTACTTTTTATTTTGATTAACTCTAAAAGCGGGTTTTTTAAACTATAATTTATTTTTCGCTTTTTGGTTCGATTTGTTTTACTCACCCTCTTGCCATTCATCCCTCGGGCACGTTTCTCACCAGTTTATTGGATTGGGTGATTTAAAATATCTCATTGGAACTGGGCGCATGCGTAGTTCGCGCACTAGTTCTATTTCTCTTACTCTTATGCAAAGGATCCCTGTAGAAATTCATGAATTCTGGCGAAACTAATCAGGATAATCGGATATTTTGATCGAATTATTGCGTTGTCGTCGGTCTTTGACAAGTGTGCGAAGTTTAAATTAAATCTGATCGCTTAAAGTAGGGCAAAATCGAGGACAAAGAGTCAGTTACTTGAGAAAATTTATATTTATTTTAGTAGCTGTGGATGCAATGTGAGAAACCGTTTTACCTTTTAATCATAATTCCGATATTGGTATTTCAGTTTAAAACTAATATTTTTTAAGTACCTTGTTTAATGGTAAATGATTATAATATTGTCAAGCGTGAATATGTCGACTTTGACACATGATGTCATATTGTTCCTCCGTTTCTGTCAGAAAGAATTTGCAAACATAGACACATTTTTTCCATCTAGCCATAAAAAGGTTTAAACGCTGTTAAAATGAGCAGCTCTGGCGAGGAGCTACCATTTTCCATCCTAGGAGCCGCAAACTTTGAAAGTATAAATTTATTGCCCGCTAAATCCAAACAAATATAATATGAGAAACAATATAAATATTTTGAATACTGGTGCCGTAACAAAGGAACAAATAGTATCAAGGAGTAGGGATTTTGCATATTTACGAAAAACGTTTTAGCCAAATACTTTATGGAGTAAGTACTCTATATTAAAAAATGTCAAAAGTCAAAATAAACTTGGATTTGAGTCAATATTAACATCGATTTTAAAAAAGCAAAATGTGGGAAACCGCCTGAAAAAGGCCAAAATGTTTGACAAAAGTAAAGTTTCCAGATTTATGGAAGAAGCACCCGATCAAATTTACCTTCTGAAAAGCGTCGCCACCACTTTTGGGTTGGCTGGTGCTTACAGGCGTGACGATCTTTGCAAGATAATGGTTGATCACATAGAGGATAAAGGAAATTTGATAGTCGTCAAAATCCCTGACAGTAAAACAAAACTTTAATAATCTTTGTAGTATCCAATGAAACAAAAAGGAGACAATATTTACAACTCTATTATAAATATGCAAACTTGAGAAAACCATACACTCCACACAGGCATTTTTGTGCAGAAGCATGCAGTACTTAATGTGTTGAAATAAATTCATTCGGTAAAATGCCTTCAAAAATAGCTACATATCTACAATTGAAAAATCCAGAGAAGTATACAGGACATAGTTTTCGTGGTTCCTCGGCTACCGTGTTGGCCAATTCTAGAGCAGGAATCACTTATGTCAAACGACTCGGAGAATAGAAATCGACGAATGTTGCCGAGAGCAACATTAATGATTCGACAAATCAAAAAAAGCATGTGTCGAATAAAATATTGGCATATAGATATTATACAAAACTTTAATAATATTTTGTCAGCGAATAAGAATAAAAATATATATAAATCTGATTTTAAAAAACCAGCCAATTTTGCATGTTACTTATACTATAGGTATATGCGAGTCGATTATATATCAGAAAAAAACTACGTTCCTGGCTATGTGCCTCGACAATAAGAGAATTATATCTGCTAGATAATCGTGCATAATCCATTTCGGGTAATAAAAATGTGCTTGTTAAGTAAAAGAAAGAATTATTAAATATATCCATTCGAAGCGACCACCTACGGACCGGTTTCGGGGTGTTGCCCCTTAATCAGCATAAGGTATGTCTTGGCAAACTCACGTTTGCCCTTCGAAGAGACAAATCAATAATCCTCACCTTTACCAGTTACGTATGAAGAACCGAGCGTAGAGCGCTAGTTACGACATCTATACCTTTTAATTTTGTCAATTTTATCCATTTTTATAAAATCACGCACACCTCAATGGAAAAAAAATAATATTTAACATATAAGAACTAATGCACTGATGCTAATTGGCAAACACTAATTTCATACAATAAGCTTTTGTCTGACACTTTATTTGCATTTGTCATTCAACGCCAATTATGTTAGGGACAACAATTCGTGAACTATCCTCGTATATGAGTTTCGTTCAGTTTTTACTTAATTTAATAACCTTCAATATTTGGATTATTTACAAAGTAGTTGCTGTTATTATTTTTTGCTTATATTTCCTCGTTTTATAATGCTTTAAAAAACTTTAGTAGGTAATATACAGTCAAACCTTTATTTGCCAAATTATTATGATTTAAAATTGTATTTGTTAAAACACACAACGCTTTGTTGTTAAAACTTATTGTTACAAGTTTTTTTAATTTTTTGTACCAGTCCAATGAACAATTGGTCTTTAAATTAAAGTATCCAAATGTTAATTCTTGTATTGTTTGTTTTCTTTATTACCATTTATAGAATCAACGAGACGAATTTTCAAACTATAGAATTTGCCCCGTTTCACTAGCATTGTTTGCAAAGATAAATAAACAATAAGTGTAGTATGCATTCGTTTTAAACATAAGCTTGGTGAAAACGGACTAATTCGTTTCGTTTTTAGGGGTGTTTAGTTCCGGTTAAAATAAACATTCCCAAAGGTTCAATCCTGGATCCAAGTGAAAATGCAGCAGTAGTAGGAGGAAACGTCTTGACATCTCAAAGAATAGTCGATGTAGTGTTGAAAGCTTTTAGAGTATGCGCAGCTTCTCAAGGTTGCATGAATAACATCACGTTTGGAAATGATTCTTGGGGATGCTACGAAACAGTCGCAGGTGGTAGTGGAGCAGTAAGTATATATAATTTTTAATTATAAATTATTTTTATTTTAAATAACTTTCTTAATTCGAAAACTTACAACTTTACGAACAAACGTCGGTAGATTAAAATAATTTAACGACTCTAAATGAGTTAAAAATATTACTTTTGGTTCATCGGGAGAATTGTTGTAAAAAGAAGCAGTGATTTGTCACAGTTTCGTACATGATCCACAAGAAATCAACTAGAATATCCAGAGGATAAAGGGCTAACATGCATTTTATATTCAACAATTTTGAAAAAGATCTTCAATAAAACTAACGGATTCATTTTAAGACCTTAATTGCTATCTTTTTTTACAGCAAAACATTCGCCTCTGTTGTTTCTGTAGACGAGATGATGAGTTTTAATATATTTTCGCGTTTTGCCTATTACACATATTTTAACGTTTGCAGTTGCAGAGTTGCACACGGAGCAAGTCGTTTTCTTTTCTTTTTTTTTAATTAAAGTATATTTGGCTGTACCAGACAAAATGTGCTTATTAGATGTGCTACTCTTATTTAGCTCCGAATTCTTTCAAACAGCACAAATTTTATTGAAAATTTGTAAACAAGCTCATGTTACTAATCAAAAATTATATTATGCCGAGGTGTGATTTTTGCTTGGGGGTGAATGACATAGCTTTATGAATAGCCAGAAAGTGTCAAAAAAGGCACGTCTCACTGTGTATAGAGGTGTGTTAATTCCTACACTTATGTAAATGTTGGGTTTTGCAGAAGAAGCATAAAAATAGGATTAATGCTGCGGAGATGAGTAGTCTGAGAAGTATAGCCGGAGTGACTCGGTTGGATAAAGTAAAGAATAGTGAGATAAGAGAACGCTGTGGTGTAAAAGAAGATGTGGTTACAAAGATAGATAAAGGAATGCTTAGATGGTTTAGACACGTAGAAAGGATGGATGAAGAAAGATTGACGAAACAAATTTATAAGGCGAGTGTAAATGGACGGAAGTCGGTAGAGGTCGACCTCGGAGAACATATCTTGATCAGATCAACATTGTTTTGAAGAAAAGCCAGGTCAAGAGTACCAACAACCGACGAGCACGTATGAGAGCACTGATGAAAGTAGAGGAAGCAAGAGATGTGTGTAAGAATCGTAGCAAGTGGAAGGAAGTGCCTACCCCTATGGGAAAAATGCGTGACTTTATGTATGCATGTATGTATGTGAATGACACCTCTTCTGGGGGGTGGACATTTTAAGATTAAAAGTAACCCAATAGATCCATTTAAGGATCAATTCTAAGCATAAAATGTTATATGACATTTTTTTGGTGAGTTAATAGTCTTTGAGTAATTCATGTTTTTCGACCTAAAAAATGCATGTTTTTGAACTATTTTTCACAAATAACTCGAAAACCTTAAATTAATTAAATAGTATATTTTGTCTTATATATTAAGTACATCGTAAAGGCGGGTTTTCTCCTTGAGTGGGCCAACTGAAGCTCGTAGTAACTATTCAAGTATTTCTCTTCTATAACATTTTCGATTGAATATTATTTTTACAAAAATATTTTAAAATAATTCAGGACAAGTAACTGTTTGTACCTGTAAATGAAATTGTTCGTTTTATTAATCTATATTTCTTGTAACACTATGCGAAACTTATTACAGTACCCACAGTTTTGTCTCTCACGTACAGACACTTAATTCTTGAAAACAGCGTTTTCGTTTTACAGAATATGTTAGGTATTAATTTAAATGCCGCCTCTAATTTGGGATTACATGTTACAACTAAGCAGTTTTTAACTTTAAAAAGTAGCTAATGGCTTTCATTAATGTTAAATAAATAATTTAGGTAAATTCATTCTAGTTATTGGGTTGCAGTTTTACTTTCAAACCTATCACTTAATGGTTCTTTTTTGCAACTGATTAAAAAGTTAACAAAGGTCCAAACGTCCAAAATGGGTGACGTGCAATGCGTGGCAATTTTTCGATATCGGACAATACATGTGACGTCACTGTTTGAGATTGGTAACGTGCACGTTGTATTTTATTTTTTTTTTATGAAAATAGTTGCAAAAAGGGTAGACCTATTGTGTGGGCCGCGGACGGCCCGCACTGCGGCTATTAGAAGGGGAAGGGATTATAGAAAGGAAATGATCGTGGACACGCTTTTTAAAAAGTTGCAGGTCATAGTTCTCTGGAAAAACTGATTTTGGAAGCTTATCCTATTCCGTAGCAGCCCTGTAAAAGAAGGATTCTTGATGAAGATTGGTCCTTGTAGTGTCAACCTTGAGAGTAAATGGGTGAGACTGATCAGCGTACCGAGTTCTTCGGCCGAATGTGGCGAATGGTGGTACAAGAGTTCTTATTTCTCTGGAGCATCTGCCATGGAAATATCTGTAGAGCAATGACTGGTCTGCAACTCTTTTTCTATGTTCTAGAGGGTGAAGGGTATCTGCGAGAGTTGAGCTGTTTATCAAGCGAATGGCTCTTTTCTAAATGGAATCTAAAAGACGAAGAGAATGTCTTGGTGCTGAACCCCAAATGTGCGAGCAATACTCCAGTAGAGGTCGGATTTGAGCCTTGTACGTCGTCAACAGTTGATCAGGAGTAAAAAACTTTCTGGCTTTCCACAGAAAACCTAGCCTCTGGCTTGCCGACTTTGCGATGTTAGCAACATGGTCATGCCAAGACATATTATTGGACACCGTGACTCCCAAAATCGAGATGGAGGGACTTGGTTCAAGGGTATTTCCGGACATTGTGATGTACAATTGTACAATAAATGACATATCTTTTATAGGGTTATGTGTGTTTGGTTGACGCTTTTGGTTTTTTTAAGTTAAGATTGAGCTATTTGATAATTATTTAGGTTTAGGTAACAATATTGTGAGGTTAATAGTGATTTTTAAATTTATTATTACAATATTTAGTCTTGGGTTCGTTAATTTACAATACTCAGTACAAAAACTAAACAATTTATTATAATCTTTCTTTTTGTAATACAATAAATTCTTATTTAATAAATCACTTAGATATTCACTTTACAAGTCTCTATGTTTACAAAACTTTACTTCAACTTAAATCGCGGTAGTTAAATAGGTACGACCAAACGTTCCCGAAAGAACGATTTCTGTCGGGGAATTATCACGAATATTCTAATAAAATCGCTGATATACAATTGCTGCCCGCGGCTATAAATCATCCGCTAATATGTCGGTCGTTTGATACTGCCAAAAAAAAATCATCGACATCTGTTTGTAAATGGTTCGCCGCCGCTTCGGGTCAAATAATGGCTCCAGGCGCGTACTCGCTGACCACAATCGGTAACAATATTCAAGTGTTAAAAAGTAGGGTTTATGTTACCTGTAGCCGAAGCCACTTTTTAAAAAATAAAAGAATCTTAAACTATGACGTCATATGTACGTCCCTTTGTCAGCTATTTTTAAGCAAAATAGTTTTCCTTTCAAACATCTGTAAACTGTGCGAACCGACACCTAGTATAAGCGTATTTTATGTTTCACACGCAATTTTTGATGATCGGATTCGAGATAGTCGATCTAGATCAGAAAAAAATCTCCTGTTCAAATGTGCAAATAGAGATATGCCTCACAGGCGTAGCGTTGTCTTAAAAAATATGGCCTATCGATAAACATATTTTTAAAACATGATTCACATCTATAGGAAAGTTTTAGGATTCGCGGAATTTCGGGGGGACCGTCGGGCCCTATGGCTGGCTACGGCCCTGGACAAGAGTATTTTTTTAACATGAAAAAAACCCCTCAATGGAGTTGATCAAAAATATAAACTTTTCTAGTTTGAAATCGTTCGTGGTATGTCACCGTTACAAGATTATACTCGCCCGAATCAAATTAAAACGTTCTGTAGTATATTTTCGGTATACATGACTCGATTATCCGAATTCGCATTTCTTTTACGTTCGGATCAAAAAGAATTCACTAATTTTATTCCCGAAAACTTTAATTAATTGGGATCGCACGTAAAAAGTAACTTTCGTTATCAGCGTTCTCCGCTTTAATAAATACAAAAGTTTTAATGACCATTAGGTTGGTATGAAATTAATTTTAATTTTAAGTGATCCATTTTAAAGTTCATAATATATCTCGGGCGAAAGTTTATCATATTTCTTCGTTAATTATCTTTCACCTGAAATACGAGCGATGATAGGAGAAAATTGAATAAGTACATTTTAACAGGGGCGTCTGGAAAAACGCGAAAAATGATCACATAACTTTGTACACATCGAAATTTCACAGATATTATGCCAGTTAGGTACGACTTCGGAATGCAGTTTAAAGTGGCCATAAACAATCACCGAGTTTGCACAGAGAGACCTCCTCAGGGACCTCAACTAGAAAGGGATGCTTTAGTGTGGTACACTGATGGATTCAAGATGGATGAAAGGGTTGTAGTGTGCGTTACAGGGCCGAATTTCTGGCTCTCAAAACCTCTAAGTAACACCCCAACCATCTTTCAAGCAGAATTACATGCCATAGAGATATGTGCACAGGGTTGCATCGAAAGGGACACCCGAAGGGCAGAAATATATATTTTATCAGATAGCCAAGCAGCACTAAAAGTTCTGAAGTCATACACTTGTGAATCTAAGCTGACTTGGGAGACTTGAGACTGTAAACAATCCCTGAGACAACTGGTAGCAAACAACCAGGTCAATCAGATGTGAGTTCCCTGTCACAAGGGAGTTAGAGGCAACGAGGAAGCAGACTGCCTTGCCAAGGAAGGGGAAAATACACAATTTTCGGGCCCAGAACCCTTCTGTGGACTCTCCAAGGCCCACTTGAAAGAAAAGATTCGACGCTGGGAAACAAATAAAATAAAATCTCACTGGCATAAAGTGCCAGGAAAAATACAAACTTAACAGCTTCTCGAGTTGGACAAGAAAGACTTAAAACTGTTGACGGGACTCTTCACTGGACACTTCCCTCTGCGGTATCACCTGAAAAAGATGGGCAAAACAGAGAGTGATAGTTGCCGCTACTGCGAGAAGTTCGCTGAAACTGCAGAACATTTGCTTTGCGAATGCCCAGTGCTTTTCTGCAAGAGGCTCAAGTTTCCGGAAGGAGTCTTTTTAAATCCCTTCGATGTTGCTTTTTTTGGTGCAGCCCCAAAGCCAAATACTATAAGTCCAAACAGGTTTCAGGATTTGCTTGTAAAGTAGCAATTTGTTGTGTATAGACAGAGCGGAATTTCGCCTCGGTATCCAATACATTTTTCCAAATTTGAGTCCTTATTCTTCTCTTTTTTTTTTAAAATGGGGTTTACCCATGGGGTTTACCCATTCTATTTTATTATAACTTATGTACCGAATAAATCCGATCAAATCGACGTTACGCTTCTGCTTGAGACAATAAAGTCACGTTTTTTTTACTTTAATAAATTTTGTCCTTCCTTGACGATCTGAAAGGCCCGAGGGGTGTGAAAAGGATTTCGTAAACGAAACTGAGTCTTCGTCTCGGCAAAATGTTGTGGGCCACATTCTCAATTATCAATTTCGTTCTGCGAGATGTGCTAGAAAGGAGATAGAAAAAAGGACCCGATTTTAGCTTTTTGATCCGTTTCGCCTCTCTGGTGACAAACAATTACATTGTACCGGTGGATAAATTGGTTTTATATTTAATGCGTCTGTGAATTTAAAGCATTTCTTTTCGTCCGAAATAAATACATGAGTCGATGTTATATGAATCTTATTTAATGCAAAAATATGAGATGTAAATGAAAATTCCAATATACAGGGTGTTTCCAATTTGATCTAAAATATTGTAGGCGATTCATCGGTAAATTTTATGACTAAAATTTTCTATAAACATTAGGCGATAAGTTTTGTCCCATTAAAATTTAGGGTGCTAACATTGTTATAATTATTAAATACAGTGAGTCTACTTAAGTTGGAACCATATGGAAAACTTTTTTATTATTGGTTTTATGAAAAAAAATTATTCTTTGTTTTTTTTTTTTATGTTCTGGTTCCCACGAAAAGGGATATCCTGTAATGTTCAGAGAACATCGTGGGAACCAAGGGAAAGAAGATAGGAGTTGGTGTTCTTCTTAAATTTCTGGAGGTTGTATGCCTCGGGGAACACCTCCCTAGGCAATGAGTTCCAAAGCCTCGCAATTCGTTGGATGAATGAATCTTTGGAAAGTGATGTTCTGCAGGTCTCCAAAGTTACCACGAAGCGGTGTGAAGACTGAACTTGACGGGTTAATCTCGAAGAGACTGCCAAAGGAGGAACGATTGTTGATATTTCAGAAGAGCATCGCCCATGAAAATATCTATAAAATAGAGACAAATCGCCAACTTTTCTACGGTGTTCCAGACAAGTGAGCGAGTTTGTAAGCGAGGCATCACCGACGAGACGAATTGCCCTTTTTTGGACAGAATCCAGTAGCTTCAGGATATGTTTAGGTGCTGCACTCCAAATATGGGAACAGTACTCCAGTACAGGTCAGATCTGTGCCTTATAGATCATAAGCAGCTGACTGGAGGTGAAATAGCTCTTGGCACGAAACAAAAAACCAAGTTTTTGGGATGCACTTTTGGCAATGGACCTCACGTGATTTTCTCAGGAAAGGTTATTGCTGATAGTAATACCAAGCATCGATATGGATGACTTCAGTGGTATGGTTACTCCTGACAAAGTTATGTTAGGCACAGTGAGATCGGCTTTTCTAGAGAAAAGACATGCTTGTGTTTTGTTTGCATTGAATTCTACCAAGTTATTGGATCCCCATTCGAGAATTGTTGCTAAGTCCATATTTATATTGTTAACATTTCTTCCTCGTTCATTTCTGGTTTCACGGGCTGATATAGGGGCCCTGGAAGAGAATGCGGTATGGAGGGTACTATCATCGGCAAAGCTGTGTACGGGACATGAAGTTGCTTTCAATAGGTCGTTGATGTGAAGTAAAAATAGTGTTGGTGCTAGAATGGATCCTTGCGGAACACCAGAATTTATGAGTAGAGTGTCAGATGAAACTCCATCGACCATGTCAAAGGTTTGTCAAAAAATAGCAATTTTACTCAAGAGTAAAGTTTTTTTTTATGAAAATAGTCGTGTGGGCCGCGGACGGCCCGCACTGCGACTATTAGAAGGGGAAGGAATTATAGAAAGGAAATGATTGTGGACACGCTTTTTAAAAAGTTGCAGGTCATAGTTCTCTGGAAAAACTGATTTTGGAAGCTTATTCCGTTCCGTAGCAGCCCTGTAAAAAAGGATTTTTGATGAAGATTGGTCCTTGTAGTGTCAATCTTGAGAGTAAATGGGTGAGACTGATCAGCGTGCCGAGTTCTTCGGCCGAATGTGGCCAATGGTGGTACAAGAGTTTTTATTTCTCTGGAGCATCTGCCATGGAAATATCTGTAGAGCAATGACTGGTCTGCAACTCTTCTTCCATGTTCTAGAGGGTGAAGGGTGAAGGTGAAGTACCTTTATTTTTTACAATACAGAAGAATGTTATAAAGTAAAGTTATTTTGAATTAAAGGTTATATTCAAATATGCAATTACAGCCATTTAGCATAAAAGTTCAGGTTTGCTGATTAATTATTATTTATTTTGGCTTGACACAATTTAATGTAATCTAGAATGCCTTTTTTTGACATTCCGTAAATGCTGCACATTACTTACAATTCTTAGAAAATCAATTAAGTGATTTTTTGCACAAACTTCCGTTACAAGAACGTAATGAAAATAAGACGGTGCCTCCATCCATAGTACAGTAAACGTTAGAGTACTCCTCTGAAAATATGTTTAATGGCAAGTTGATCCACAGGTATTCAGACATTTTTTGGCCTCCCAGGTGATTTAACTCCCTTTGACTTTTTTTATGGGGCTATTTAAAACAGCAGGTTCATCAGCGAGGACCATTTGATGATGTAGATCATTTGGAGAGGATTATTTCTGAAGAATGTTAAAAAAATACTCCAAGTATCATACGGACCTCAAAAAAAGAGTTTGAGAAAAGAACAATTAAATGTTTACAAAGAGAAGGCGGATAGTCAAAGCTTTAGTACAGGGGTGGGCAAATACTTTAAAGCGCGGGCCAAAATGAAATTTTCAAAATGTCTCCCGGGCCGGAGGACTATACCGCATATGCTTTGCACAAGCGGATGTTTTGGATGGAGTTTTTTCCCTGCCAATTTTTTTTTGACAAAAACACTAAGTATCATTTCAATTTGAATAAAATATGTCACGTAATTTTTAAAGAAATATTTTTATAAATAAATGCCTATTAGATAAACCAATCAATGAAACATTTTATTTTGTTACTTATTTATGTCTTAATGATACAAATTATTTTATATTGACACATAGTTATTACAATTTAACATTTATATTGCATTTCGTAAATATAATAGTAAATAGAATTCAAAAAAAGAAAAGAAAAACATCAAACGGTAAAATAAATATTTAAAGTTAATGCGAAACGTGAAATCTCGAATGTTCATCTGACATTATTTCTTCAAAATTGGGTTCCAAATCACTTGCAGCAATCCTTAATACCGAGTGTAGATTTTCGTCAGTAATTTGTGATCGATATTTATTTTTCGTGGAAACCATTAAAGAAAAAGTTCTTTCACAAATATATGTCGAACCAAATAAAACAAGGTATTTTTGAACATAGTTCAAAAAATGTTTGAAATGTTCATCATTCAAAGCGCCATAGAAAGCACTCAATTCGTTTGAGTGAAAATTTTCTTTTAGTAAAATATTTGATTGTAAGTCAATTAGTTCTAGTTGAATTTCAACAGGGGCTTCTTGCACATCGAAATTGAAAGGTTGGCTAATTAATTACTATATTTAAAAAAATCTGTATTTTTCAATGATTCTCGCCGTGCTTGCAATGAGGGGAAATGATTTAATAATTTATTATTAAAGTTTTCAGCAAATAAACTTAGTTTTGTCATAAATGCTTTGACGTTTGAGTGCATATTGAAAGCGAATTGTTTTTTCCCTTGTAGATTTATATTTAGTTCATTCAAATATTTTACGATATCTACTAAAAATGAGAAATCGTTTAGCCAAGCTCTATTTTGCAATTCAGGAAAATCATGTAGTTTTTCTTTTATCGACAAGAAGGATACTATTTCATCAAGCAAATATTGAAATCTGTCCAAAACTTTACCAATGCTAAGCCATCTCACTTCAGTGTAATAAGGAATTTCATAGAAGTCACTTTCAATTTCTTTCAAAAATTCAACAAACTGTCGATGGTTTACGGCACGTCCTCGAATAAAATTCACAACTTTGGTCACAACAGTAACGACGTGATTCAGTTTTAAAACCTTTCTGCATAGCACTTCTTGATGAATAATGCAGTGCAAAAATAATATATCGTGTTCTGGTTGTAACTTTTTTACTTTGTCGCGAATTCGTTTAAGTAAGCCTACATTTTTCCCTGTTAAACTAGGACAACCATCCGTAGTGACGCTTACTATTTTATTCCAAGTTAAACTTACTTTAACTAAATACTCTTCAAGAGCGAGAAAAAAGTCTTCACCAGTAGTTGTATCTTTCATTGGATGCACACTAAGAAGTTCCTCGCTAATTTCGCATTTCTTGTTAATGCCGCGAATAAATATTAATAATTGACTTGTATCAGTAATATCGCAGGACTCATCTAAAGCCAGAGAACAATAGGTAAAATCAGCAATTTTTGTTCTTAGCTGGTCAAGTAAGTTTCTTGAAATATTTTCAATCCGTCGTACTATTGTTCTTCTTGAAAGGCGTACATTTTCAAAAATATGTTTCTTTTCAGGACAACATATCTCCGACACTTGTACCATGCATTGTTTAACAAATTCTGCTTCAGAAAACGGCTTACATAACTTAGCAATTTTGTGTGCGACAACATAACTTGCTTTTGTTGTAGATTTCTCTATATTACTTTGTTTGGTAAATATATTTTGTTGCTTATTCAAGTTTTTTGCTAAGTTTTCTGCTACAGTTTGAAGTTCTTTTAATGAATGTGATGCATATTTTGGATGTTTTGTTGTAAAGTGCCTGTTTAAATTGTATTCTTTAAAAACAGCAATTGTTTCCTGACAAACTAAACAAATTGCTTTCTTATTTATGTTTGTAAAAAGATATTTTACCGTCCAAGCTTCATTGAAGTTTCTGCATTCCAAATCAACTTTTCTTTTTTTAGATTGACTCATTTTACAAAGGTCTACAAACCTATAATTTAATTAATACAATAAAATAAAACCAATGTTTTAAAATTTTACTTACAAAAAGTCCACTTTTTCAATTTTATATTTGCAAACTAATATTAGACTCGAACAAAAAAGAGTATGCGATCAGTACTAAATAAAAATTAACAATACACGTGGTGCGACCTGTCGTCCCTCGAAAAGTGAGAGGAGTGCAGCATATGCCGTACTCACAGGCATTTCGAACCTAGCGCGATCTCCTTTGTGTTTGACGAAAAAACCGCCCTGAGAGCGATCGTCGCGAGCAACCCGTGTGAAACACACGAGGATTGTTTCAAGCTCACGACATCGTCCACACTAGTGTAGTTAGCCGACCGCCCATTTTATTAAGACTATTATATATACAGTACGCAATTTATGTGCGGAATTTTTCAACGGGCCGGATAAAATTAGCAAAAGGGCCGGCTTTTGCCCACCCCTGCTTTAGTAGATTAAAATAAAATTTAATTATATGTTTGTTTACTAAATATTGTTTGTATGGATTTTCCTATTTCTAAAATAAAAATAATATTATGCATTCATTATTTAAATTGCAAAGTTGTTAAAAAATATATTAACAAATAAAAAGGTTATCATATTTTAAACATATAAGATATTATAAATTCAGTAGGTATTGAAATTTTTAACTACAAATAATTTATAATGTAAAACGTAAATAATCACCAAACCTGAATTTTCATGCTAAATGGCTGTAATTGCATATTTAAATAAAACTTTTAATTCAAAATAATATAATATAATATAATATATAATAATAATATTCTTCTGTATTGTAAAAAATAAAGGTACTTTACTCTTGAGTAAAATTTCTTTTTTTTGACAAACCTCGTAAATGCCTTGAAAAAATTAATATCTGATAGTGGCATTTTAAGTTTTAAACCATGCAGAACTTTTTATCAAAAATAAATTTTTTTAATAAAGCCAATAATAAAAAAGTTTTCTATATGGTTCAAACTTAAGTAGACACACTGTATACAGGGTGGCCAACCGAAAACGAAACAGAACCATTTGCAGGAACCTTGTCAACATTTTAGAAAAATGTTTAGACCCGTTGATTTTTGATTAAAGAGGGACACTCTTTTCCGGTATTTTTAACTCCACTACTTTCAACTCCAAGCAGGGGTAAGAGTTACCCCAAAATTTTTAAATGGCATTGGGGGGGTCAAATAAGATGTCTTTGAAAAGCTCTGACAATTCTCTTTACAAAAGTCTTTAAATTTTACATTTCGTCTCAATACTTTGAAAATAATTACATGCTAAAATTCCAATGTCTTCTAGAGCGATCTACAGGGTAGCCCGAAAAGTCGCTTTACCGAAAGTTACGTTTGTTTAAATCGCAACGTATGGTCAAAACGTGGCAACAGCTCCTGGGGGTAAGCATTCCGGTTAACGGGCGAGGGTAGGCGCTGCTCGCTAATTAGTATTAGACATTAACACGTACAGAGAAAACATTGATGCGTAAAATTAAATCGACAATGTACAATAAGCGAACGTGTATTTGCGTTGCAGATGTGGGGACGGCATAAAAACAGTACTGGCGTCAGAAGATTACGTCAAGAAACATTTCCAAATACTCGTCCGTTAACGCGACAGTTGCAGAAAGTGTCGTTAAAACCCCCACATTATCTACCAGACGACGGACTTTAGCACTGGACATACCACCAGAATAGAACAGGCGAGAAGCACCTTTACAAGAATGAAGAGGCTTTTCTGCTGCTGAGATTTAAACCTTGATTTAAAAATACGACTGATGAGATGCTATGTGCTGTCTATACTATACTATGGGATGTAGGCCTGGACACTGAAGGTAACCGACATGAGGAGACTGGAGGCATTTGAGATGTGGATATACCGGAGAATATTGAGGATATCATGGGTAGAGAGAATAACCAACGTGTAAGTGATGAGACGTTTGCATAAGGAGAGAGAAGTGATTCCGACAATTAAGAGAAGAAAACTGCTGTACATGGGACATGTCATGAGGGGAGAAAAATATCAAATGCTACAAATAATTATGTGTATACACCCTATGTATTTTATATTAACAAAATTAAATATTGCGCTTTTCTAAAACTTAAATAAAATAAATAATTAGACCTAGCTAGTTTATTAGTAGGCAAGAATTCAGGTGAAAGATTCATTGTAAATTATCCTCAATAAAAGTTATAGTTAGGTATATTTTTGGTCGTTCTATTTATAGGGGTTTTTTGTCATGTGGCTCATGGAACTGTAAAAATGTCGACTCTTTAATATTTAATAACTATCAAACCCCTTATTTTTACAGGGCCCAAATTGGGACGGTTGTTCGGGCGTCCACACTCATATGACCAACACCAGAATAACTGACATTGAAATTGTCGAAAGAAGATATCCCATACACGTGCGCAAGTTTATGTTGAGACCAAATACTGGTGGAAAAGGACAGTTTACTGGCGGAGATGGTGTTCTAAGAGAGTTAATGTTCAGATCACCACTTACTTTAACTGTTTTGACTGAAAGAAGAGTTTTACAACCATACGGAATGGAAGGTAATATATTTAGGGCATTACGTTGCACCTACTGCATTCGTTTAATATTTTTTATAGGAATTTATTTTGTAAAATCTCTTGCATAATATAATACATGTACAAATTTGTAGGTGGCAAGCCTGGAAGTCGTGGTCTTAATCTTCTAATCAGAGCTGATGGCAGAATTATAAATTTGGGAGGAAAAACAGCAGTACCTGTCTTTCCTGGGGTGAGTTTTTTATTAATTGTTTTTAAAAGTATTCTTTATATGTTTAATAATTCGAGTAAAAAATTGCAAGTAATGTAACGTCGTTTGAGTAAATGAAATTTATGTTTATTAAGTCAAAGGGCAAACATTATTTTATATATTTAATACATTTTTTCTTAATAACTATTATTCCTAGTACAAAATTTATTAGGTAAGTAATCAATTACACTAAAACTTTATAAACACTCACAGATGGTTCATAATTAAAAAAAACTCAAAAACAGTTAAAAATTAACAAAAACTTACAGATAATTCAAATGTTAAAAAACCAAAAGTAATATAAACTTAAAAAGATATACCGAAAATACCATAAACTTGCAAAAGTAGTCCAAAATGAGCAAAAAGTTAGGTTAGCCCGTACGACGTACAAGGCTCAAATCCGACCTCTACTGGAGTATTGCTCGCACATTTGGGGTTCACCACCAAGGCATTCTCTTCGTCTTCTAGATTCCACTCAGAAAAGAGCCATTCGTTTGATAAACAGCTCAACTCTCACAGATACCCTTCACCCTCTAGAACATAGAAGAAGAGTTGCAGACCAGTCATTACTCTACAGATATTTCCATGGCAGATGCTCCAGAGAAATAAAAACTCTTGTACCACCATTGGCCACATTCGGTTGAAGAACTCGGCACGCTGATCAATCTCACCCATTTGCTCTCAAGATTGACACTACAAGGACCAATCTTCATCAAGAATCCTTCTTTTACAGGGCTGCTACGGAATAGGATAAGCTTCCAAAATCAGTTTTTCCAGAGAACTATGACCTGCAACTTTTTAAAAAGCGTGTCCACAATCATTTCCTTTCTATAATCCCTTCCCCTTCTAATAGTCGCAGTGCGGGCCGTCCGCGGCCCACACGATAGGTCTACCCTTTTTGCGACTATTTTTTTTA
Source organism: Agelastica alni (assembly GCA_950111635.1). Taxonomy (NCBI): domain Eukaryota; kingdom Metazoa; phylum Arthropoda; class Insecta; order Coleoptera; family Chrysomelidae; genus Agelastica; species Agelastica alni. Next base: position 11,201,881 of record OX467713.1, read on the forward strand.
AAAAAAAAACAAGAAACTTCGATTGTTGCTATTAATATTTAGCAGTTAAACGTCATTAATATACTTTACAAAGATAATAAATTAACAAAGAAAAAATTATGCATACTCTCGTCAATGGCATATAAATATTTATATAATTTTAGGATTTTAAGTAGGTAACTTAATTTTATCGACATTTCTGTCGCTTTCAAAGACAATAATACCTAATTTTCTTTCTTCTTGATGTGGATTCGTGAATTTTTAAATTAATTTACAACAAATATTCTTACTTAAATAACTCCCTTTGACGAAAGTGAAAAGCTTTTATTTCGTTCTCGAATACTTTTCTGAGTAGAATGCGCAGGATCAAATGTTAAAAATGTTCATAGAGTGCTTTTTACGACTGACTAACTTTTTTTAAATAAACGTAATTTTTGGCTTTTATTCCATTAACGACATTAAAACCCTCTCTACGAAAATAGAACATTTGATTGTAAAATTCTCTCTCGAATTATTACATAAATGTGGGAAGCTTCAAAGGCTCGATTTATTAAATTATTATAACAAAGGCTCTTTCTCCAACATTGTGACTTTTACAAACTGGAAAGTATCCGAATCTTTTAAAACCGGCTCTAATTGCAGCAAGCAAATAAATTATTTAAAATGGGCGATTTTAAGAATTAAATAAGTTGGAATGAGTTTCTTACCAGAAATGTTAAAACTGGCACACTATCACTTTCTTTGTGAATTTTGTATAATCGCTGACACGTTAATATTCAGATGTATAACAATAACAGTAATTTTTAAATTATTTTTTCTACGACTGCTTCATTTTGAAGCTATTACGCCACTCATTTTGGTCCATTTGCGTTGCGTAATAAAACTCATTACGCAACTTAAATTTCAATAAGCAACGCATTTTTACGTACATACATACAGAAAGTCACGCCTTTTTCCCATAAGGGTAGGCAGAGACCACTTCCTCCCACTTGCTACGGTTCTTACACATATCTTTTGCTTCCTCTACTTTCATCAGTGCTCTCATACATGCTCGTCGGTTGTTGGTACTCTTGACCTGGCCTTTCCTCAAAACAATGTTGATCTGATCAAGATATGTTCTCCGAGGTCGACCTCTACTGACTTGCCCATTCACACTCGCTTTATAAATTTGTTTCGTCAATCTTCCTTCATCCATCCTTTCAACGTGTCCAAACCATATAAGCATTTCTTTATCTATCTTTGTAACCACATCTTCTTTTACACCAAATCGTTCTCTTATCTCACTATTCTTCACCTTATCCAACCGAGTCACTCCGGCTATACTTCTCAGACTACTCCGCAGCATTAATCCTATTTTCATGCTTCTTTTGCCAAACCCAACATTCACTACCATACATAAGTGTAGGAACCAACACACCTCTATGCACAGCCAGACAGCATTTTTATTGAAAATGAATTCAGAAACAAATATCAGTGGTCTGGGTGCGACCCGAGAGGTCCACACGACCAACTTCCCAGAGGAAAGAATGAAAAAATACTATATATTTTGTTGTTATAATTATTATTATCATTATTACAATTATTATTAAAAACGATTTTAAATTGTTTACAACAAATTATAATTATCATTAACAATATTTTTTTTATATCAACCGTATTCTTTTAAACTTTTTTTTACCATTTCATAAGCTATTGTTTCTAACAATTGAAATTTTTTTTTTAATTATTATGATTAATAATCATTTGTTAGTAACAATATTCAATATAAACAATTCAATAAAAACAATGATTTATTATTACTAACAATAATTTTTCACTGTTATAGCGTCTTCAATGCTATTCTCCAATTCCTATTTTTGTTTTCTAAAATTATCTCTTTTTATGAAATAGTCATCATATTTTTTATACAAATATTTCTAACATGCAATAATCATATTATTCAAAAGAAATTCGGAAGTTTCATTACCATTAATAAGATTTTAAAAGAAGATTCTAATAATTTATCTCCATATTGGACACGAATCGCTCGTCACATTTGAAATTTCCCGTACTCAGCAGCTCGCAAGGTTCGACTGATGCTCGAAACGCAATCTTTTCGATTACCTATCGGCCGCCAATCGACCCGTTAGTGGACCGTCCTTTAATTACCTACAAGGTGAAGTGGAGGAAGAATCGCTTTGACTTCGAGACCCATCCGATTCGAGTGCCAAACGAGGCCCTTAAGCAAGTCATGCGACATGCAAAAAACGAATAGTATTCTCGCTCATTTCACGACTCTGTGTGAAACCGGCTTTAAGAAACCATCCATGAACTTGCTTGCGTATAACTTTAAGTATTGTATAAGTAAACATGGAAGTAGTTGAGATGTAAATACTGTATTAAATTGGAAAGCTATTACAGGGTGTTAAAAAAAAGATGACCCCGTCTCTAGGATAGGTAGAAAACTGAAAAATAATTGGTATTTGCTCAGTAAAAATTTTTCGTAACGCCATCCGTATTCAAGATAAATGGCGTTAAAGAAAAAGAATGTTTACACATTTATTACGATTTTGCCGAAACTACTAAAATCATTGCAATAAAATTTTATACGAATATGTTTTAGAAGCTGATACATCCCATGAAATTGTTTTTATATCTGACTCTCATAGAGGGCGCTAGTTACACGGTTCGTACCAAGTATTATTAAACATAACTTTTTTAAGGTTAGATTTATTAGGTAATTAAAATTTGAAGTGAACTTAAACATCATTTAATTTTACACCAAAAAGGTACTCTTGGTAAGACTCGATACTGTGTACCGTTTTCGGAATATTTTGATTTGAAGTAATAACCGATGCTGGTATAAAGTAATGATAAAGTTATTAACTAAACAAAAAATCACAAGAAAAAAATTAAAATAAAGACTAAGAACATAAAATAAAATTCAATTAGAGTAAGTGTTCAAAATGTCCTCCGTTTTCACGAATATCCTTTTTTCTAAAGAATCCATTAATCTTCTAATCGGTTGGGGATCAGCTATGAGGTCATTAAAGTGACGTTGAATTCGGTCTTCCAATTCTTGACGCAAATTTACCTCTGTGGCATAGACTTTTTTCTTGAGATACGACCAAACTGTATAGTCCAAAGGATTAAAATCGCATGACCGAGGAGGCCAATGAATCGGAGCTTCTGCACCTCCACCAATCGATCGATTCGGAAAATGGTTACTCAACCAATTACGACACCTATCAAAGTGCGGTGGAGCTCCAGCGTGCATAAAATAAAGATCTTCTTTCGTTTATCGTTAAATCTTCTAATATCTCGAATAAGTGATTGTTTAAAAAATTCAGGTACACATCACCATTTAAATTTCCAGGTAGAATGTGATAACCCATTAATTTGTTACCTAAAGTTGCTGCCCAAACATTAAGTTTAAATAAGTGTTGGTAATGTGATACCCTTTTGACTTGTGGATTCTCATCACACCAGTAGTGTGCATTATGGGAGTTAAACATACCTTGTCGCGTAAAGGTGGTGTCTGTAAAAAAAATACATTTTAAAAAATTTGGATTAAGGGCTGACCTTTCTTGTAATGTCCTTTTTTTTAATTACCCTGTATATCCTGTTTATTAAAAACGTTAGAAAAACAACAACTTAAAACGTTTTTTTTTTACAGTACTTTTTTTATTGCTAAAATAAACACTAATTTTTTTTAAACTTCCTTCCTGCAATAATAAAATTTTAATTTAAAGAAATAAACAAATCTGGATGTATTTGTTTTCGTTGGGTGTAAAGAGCAGCGCACTGTTTAATGCTCAGTAATTATTTCACCAAAAGTTTGCATCCGATATAATTGTACACAAAACAAAAAGTTTCTTTGCAATCATTCTTCGTACAAGAAAGTTAGACTACTCTCTATTTGGAAGGGACTTGTTTTTATTATCACTTTTCTTTTTGCTAGCAATTTTCATTAACTCCCTATTACTTTCATTTACGGTTAGAAATTAAGATTAATGGGATTGTCTGTTTTGATAACATCGTAATTAAGATTTGATCGGACATCAAAGAAGATTTGCTTTTTTTTAAGTATACTTTCGAAGTTTTTGTCAATGTTGTTTACATTTAAATAAAAGGCGAGGATTTAAATTAAATGTTTTTAAGACGCCAAACAATTTTATAAATGTGCTTACAGTGCTTTTATTTTAAAACCAGCCAGTCTAAATAACTTTTGATTTTGTGTAAATGTAAGAAACACAAAACATAAGTCGAATTTTAAATCAAGGGAAGGTTTAAAAATGTTATTCTGCTGTTTCCAATTGGCACCCCTTAGAAAATCTACAACCACTTCTTTAAAATGTCAAATAGCAACCCCTACTTTTATCCTACTTTTATCTACAAATCATCCATATAAACAACAATTTATTGTATCGATTTATTTTGCAGATAACATTAAACATAGCGAAATTACAACAGAAACTAAAATGAAGGTAATTACAAACAGCTCCTTAAATTTATTTACAGTAACTGTCCAAAGTGTGCTCCGTTATTTTGTATGCAATAATATAACCAATTGTCAAATCCTTCTTTTAAAGTATTGCTAGTAATTCGTCTACATTCTTCAGTTATTCTAAGCTTTAGTTCTTCATTGTCTTCGGCAGTTTTTTAAACTAATGTTTTTAAATAGCCTCACAGAAAAAAGTCAAGTGGTGTTGCTTGCCGGCTATCCTATAAATAGCACCATTTTTTCCTGTTCATTAACTGTAACTGAGTAATAAGTGGATCATTTTAATTTTCTAATAATTGTTGGTACAATTCTTCCGTTAGGTTTTGGTTCATAAAAATTGGTCCAATTATCTCAATTCCTAGAATACCAGCCCATGTGATGATCTTCGCTGAAAACATCCCAATATCTACAAAGCCATTTAGATAAAACGTTGATTCATTTCTAAAACAAATATGCTTTTACCAAATTTGCGTCTTCTTGTATTTTATGGGACATTGTTTTACAAAATTTAATTCTGCGGTCATAGTCGTCTTCACTAAGCTGATGATAAATTTATATGGAAAAAACTTATGCAATGTTAACACTTCGTGTATGAAACCAACAGAAATATTTGTTAGTTTTAATACTTTTGGAATGAAATACAGCAAAAAACCCAGGACTTTATGCAGCTTCGTCAAAAACTCTGAGATAATTTTTTTTTATTAAAAACAGATCAAGTTTCTCTAAATTTCCGAACTAACTCTATGGCCTTTATTTCTTTCAGGATGCCTTATATTAAAAACTCGAGCTGTTCCTCTAGCGCACTTGTTTTGTTGATCGTAAATAAATATTACACCGTTATAAAATAAAACAAGATGCTTTAGCAACAAACAATGGCTAATTTAATGTCACAAATAATTACCTAAATATGGGTACCATTAATATTTTTGTAACAAAGAAACAAAATTACAAAAAATGTCAAAAAAGGTGACATGTATTCAAAGGTAAGTTAATTGATCCATAATTAGACATCTACCTATCCAACAGTGGCGTAGGTCGTTCTTGTTATGGTCTCATGTTATTTCACAAAATTTGTTGTTGACAGCAAAATAAATCAATAGAATAAATTGCATTTTTCTTGGGTTTTCATTAGATGTATCACAAGGTAGAGCGTGTTATTTGACATATTAAAAAATCCTTAACTTGAAATTATTTTTATTAATATCTTACTTAAAAATGCAAAGTTTGGCTATAAGAATTTCCTATAAATTCGTATAAAGAGGGGCCATCTTCCCTGATCATTTCGTCAAATCTATACTGTATATAGAAATATTTAATAACAATTAGCAAAAAAGAATTTGGATGAAAAATCTTTAAATGCACGACAAACAGTCGACCAGTATAAAATATAATAAAATATTCGCGACAAACACTTAAGCAATGAATTACACGACTCTAATTTGATTTGCCCCTACCTTGTCGACATTATCTATGTCGCTAGAAATCAATGAAATTCCAGTATGAAACTTTTAGCGCCGGCATACACATCGGACCTATCAGAAAAGAGACTACTACGCATTGAAAGATCAAACAATTACTCTTCTAAAAATTTGTTTACTCTTAGTTCATATCTCAGGCATTTAATCAAGTGTGGCATGACGGACTTCTTAGAATAATAAAAAGACCTACCTATAAAGTCATATACAAGCGACAGACACTTTTTTGTAAAACAAGAAGAAGAAATAACGTAATTATGTTATCAAAGCTGGAGATATGTGAAAATTCGGGATTCGCAAAATCGGACCCATTACATATAACTTCTACTGGGAAGTTACAGTGCAACAGAAGTAGCTTGGCGGGCGACCAGCCTCTAAAATAACAAATATTCAGCTGAATATACTTTGCATTCGTATACTTCTTCCTTCGATAGTACTTGAGACTCACGAATATTTGTTATTTTAGAGGCTAGTCGCCCGCCAAGCTACTTCTGTTGCACTGTAATTATTAAAATATTGGTCAAAAATGAAAATACTTACCTCAAGTGGTTCACCAGCTATTAAGTTAGTTTGATTTAATGGAACCGTTTATTTTTTAATTCGCAATCCCAATATATTTTTAAAATTATTTTAATAGTAAAAATAAATTATTTTTAGGGTATGTGCATTATGGCAAGAGCAAAACTATTTTTAGCAGTTTAAATTTTAGTGTACGAAAAAGCTCGTACGATAGCACTTTCAATAATGTTTCCCATTGTGTATCCGTCTTCGACTGTTGACTGAATGAGCGTTCATAAAAGACCAAGTGAGCAAATTTATTTCAAACCATAATGTGGATGGAACTCGATGAAGAGAAATGAAAAATAAAGATAAATGTGGTATGTGGCAATCACAACACAGTCGGGTAGTTTTTTATCGGATTTAATCACCGAAAAGGCAATAGAAAAATACTTATACCTAAAAATTGATTTTTGATAAATCCATAGTAAAAAACATTCATTTGATTATATTCATTATCTTGTCATTTTTAACACTTTTTTTACCTCGTTTTATAGTTATTAAGTACCACGTAAACGTGTATGAGGGATGATGAACTGCCAAGCTTGCTAATAAACTGCTTGTTGAATGAGGAGAAGGGTAATTTAAATTTATTTTTAAATATTTAAAGAGGCAATTCTCTGGCCAAAATGAAAAGCATACACTTCATTAATTTTATGCGAAAAAATAAAAAAAAATTAAACTTCGTATATATAATATTGAGATATAAAAGTTAGTAATAATAACAAAATAAAAAATATTAACTTTAATTAAGATAAACCATTTAAGTATACAGTTATGAAATAGTATATTACACAACTAGAGCAGTAAAGTAAGAAATGTCTCAAAGCATATGTTTGTTGAACGAGGCGAAGCCGAAGTCATCATACATGTGTTATGTATGTTATGTTTTTTAATTTATAGAATATTTTTTTATTTTTAAATCCGTCATAGTAAATTAACACATTTTTATAAAAGAAATTATTTGATATCTTACGTACACCGTTATCTCTTTCCTGATAAATCAGACGTACTTACAGTCGCTATAAGTTTATATGTTGGAATAGGTCGATTTCAACACTCTAATGATATTTTGTTTTCATCTTAAATTCATTCTCGACGAGCCGTCCCTGAGCGCCAACGGAACGTATGTTGGCAACCAACTATAAATATTAGCAAACAGCTATAACACATCCCCTACATTTGCGATGTCCCTGACCGGCAAGGCAGCCGGCTTTCTTTCCCCCTTTTTAACGGGCAGTCCTGAGTCGGCGCAGTAGTAAGGTTCCCCTCCAAACTCGCTGTTTCAAGTCAACGCAATAGCAGTGTGAGCAACCATACTATAATTATAGTAGATATACTATAATTACACTCTCTTTTACTATATACTATAACGCCTTTACTAAATCACGTATTTAATACTAACAGCTAATAATTTTATCAAATATTTTTTTTTCAATTTGTATTTTAATTTAGTGCTCGTAGTGTACAATGCATCAATTACGTCGGAATAGATGACAACTAAAGTAAAATATAACCTCGATTGTATGTACACTATAACCTCAATATTCTGTAGTCATGTAAAGGTTGTACAAAGAATTCGTTCGTTAATTTTAAAAAATGAGTGACGAATCATCAGATGAAAATATAGCACCGAAGAAAAAAATTCGTGTCAACACGAAAACATCACAAAAATTTAGAGATTGTTGGTTGAAGGTTGAAGTTCTAAATAAACTCATTAATTTTAATAATACCCGAGTTTATTAACTTTTAATCATAATCTTAAACGATAAATCAAATTTCACGTTTTTTTTTCTCTGTCTACTATAATTTTTTCGAACTTACTATAATTTTACGGCGATGGTACTATAATGCCACTCTCCGTGGTCGCTAACACTGAGCAATAGTTAGTTCTTCTCCGACTGTCGAGACTGTCATCAGTTCCTTTCACGGCGATTAAAGATCGCTTGTTTTCTTCCTTTGTTCCAAGTTTTAATTGCTATTTATCTTATGGCTTTGAATTGAATTCATTGCTTTCAGTAATTCGTTAATTGGTAAAAAAGCATTGTGCATTTGAAAATAAATATATTTTGTGTTAAATAAAAACTTAGGAAAACAGCGAATTGTGAATTGTGAAATTGTGAATTTGTCTACTAATTATCGTAGTTGAGCGAAATTTCTCCCCGTAGTAAAAGGGAATTTACAAACTCCGATTTCTATTTTCATACTGACGAACACATGGCAACGAAGTGGCGACAAATTATATTAGAGGCCTATTGTTAATTACTTGATTATTTATTGCGAATAAATACTGTATTTTGAGCTGGTCGACTGTAAAAATTTAATTATTCTAACTTTTACTAAAGCATGCTTCGAGTAGTCGAAATGAAAACGCTTAGGACTATAATGGGAAAAACAAGGGGAGTCCGAATTAGGAACACTGACATCAGGGAACAGTGCGGAGTGCAAAACATCGTAAGATGGGGAAGACAAAAAAAAAGATGCTGGTACGCTCACGTGAGAAGAATGGAACAGAGCAGACTACCACGCATCGCATTTAATGGAAAACCAATAGGGAAAAGAGCACCCGGAAGACCACCTGAGAGATGGAAGGACAGCTGGGAGTCCACCTCCCAGGAACTGATACAGAGGAACCTGCAAAACTAACAGATCGAAAGATCTTAAATATGGATAAGAAGAAAAAGAGGAACTTTTACTACCAATTTTAAAAAAAATAACAATATTATTGTTGGCAGGAAAACAAATGAATGAGGCATTGCATAGGTTTATGAACAGCCAAAAAGGGCACGTCTGGCTGTGCATAGAGAGGTGTGTTGGTCCTACACTTATGTATGGTAGTGAATGTTGGGTTTAGCAGAAGAAGCATGAAAATAGGATTAATGCTGCGGAGATGAGTAGTCTGAGAAGTATAGCCGGAGTGACTCGGTTGAGTAAAGTAAAAAAAAGATAAGAGAACGCTGTGGTGTAAAAGAAGATGTGGCTACAAAGATAGATAAAAAAATGCTTAGATGGTTTGGACACGTAGAAAGTATGGATGAAGGACGATTGACGAAACGAATTTATAAGGCGAGTGTGAATGGACAAGTCGGTAGAGGTCGACCTCGGAGAACATATCTCGATCAGATCAACATTGTTTTGAAGAAAGGCCAGGTCAAAAATACCAACAACCGACGAGCATGCATGAGAGCACTGATGAAAGTAGAGGAAGAAAAAAAAGTGTTTAAGGACCGTAGCGGAAGTGGAAGGCGTGTATGCACGTATGCCATAGACGACGTTAAAATATGGAAAAAAATGTTTTAAAGCAAATAAAATAAAAGTTGAACTAGCAATTTTTTTATAAAAATAAGTAGAAATTGCTCAACATAATAAATAATCTTAAAGATGACAACAATCACAAATTTTATTATGCAGGGTATAAATACGCTCACTTAAAAACCATTGTTAAATTTTTTGCTGTAAAATAAAAGCCGATTCTTGAGATGAATACAAACGCTTTTAAAAAGAGAAAATTTGTAAAATTGTGGCCATTGAATGTTCCGGACCTGTTCGTAAAACTTTATATCTTATATTTTAAAACGAGCGACCGTAAGGCTTTTATTACCTATCAAATGGGGTAAAGTCACAGTTAAACCAAGAAAAATGGAAATGTTTTCAAAGAAATGAAACCTGAAAATCATCGAAGCCAGCGAACATTTCAGCAGTGGCTGAATTTTCGGAATTCTATAAGAACAGCATTTTTTACTTTAAACTGCTCACTTTGCGAATAAGCATTAAGGTAATAATTTTGCAAAGGAATATTTTTGTTAGGACTTGTTTTTTGCTTAAAAATGCAAAAAAATCCTTTTATCATTCTTATACTATCACCTATTAAAATTTTAAAGGACAAATATTTTTTATGTTTGCAAATATTCCCTTTTTTTATTTTACCTAATTCGTCGAGGTGGGAACCAACATTTTGTTCAGTTCAACGCCCAGAAAACACAAAGCGCCACGTTTTCCAAGAAAGTGAATTCCTCAAATCATTTCATTACAATGTCCGGAAATACCCTTGAATCAAGTCCCTTCATCTCGATTTTGGAAGTCACGGTGTCTAATAATATGTCTTGGCATGACTATGTTGCTAACATCGCAAAGTCAGCAAGCCAGAGGCTAGGTTTTCTATGGAAAGCTAAAAAGTTTTTTACTCCTGATCAACTTTGACGACGTACAAGGCTCAAATCCGACCTCTACTGGAGTATTGCTCGCACATATGGGGTTCAGCACCAAGGCATTTTCCTCGTCTTCTAGCTGTCATTCAGAAAAGGGCCAATTTAGATAAATTTTGTTTCAATGTAAAGAGAGTGATGAAGTACCACTTCTGTCCTGGGCCCCCCACCAAGTCCAGTTTTTTTTTATAATTATTAATTTGTTTTCGTTTATTATTTGCAGATAATTATAAAATCTTCAGAAAAATCAGTCGGATTATAATCTATTATTAAGTGATCTACATTTACTTTATAAATTGGTGTGAGAATAATAGTTTACACATAAATTTGAGTAAATGCTACGAGGTTAGTTTTTGCAATTCAGGAAGTTTATTGTTTATCTTATAAATGAATAAAAACTGGAATTATGCTATAAAACTGTCGATTCGAAAAATATTTAGTGAAAACTGTACAAAAAGCCAAAAAATCTTCAATATGAGTTCAAAAATATTCATGTAATAAAAATTGTCTTTTGTTCGAAACCAACTGAAATTTTGGAAAACACGGGTAAAATAATTTAAAAAATGTGTTTATTTATTAAAAACAAATTATGATATAAATATGACAATGTGGATGCATTGAAACTTACACAGACTGCTTTAACATTAACAAAAAAATTAGGGGTTAGACAGAGATGTGTGGCTTCGCCTTGGCTGTTAATCTATTCAAAGACGGTTATTTAAAAGATTTAAAAGAGAGTAGATATGGATTAAAATTAAATTTTATTGTCAAATGCCTCTTTACGCTGATAAGCAATCAGATGGTTAATATTATGTATAATGCCCAAAAAATAAAAGGGATAAAAGTAAATGTAAGCAAGAAAAAAGAGTAATAGTGTGATAAGGGAATACTGTGTCAAAAAAGATGTAACAAACACGTCGGTAGAGGTCGACCTAGGCGAACGTATCTCGATCAAATCAAAATTGTTTTAAAGAAAAGACAGGTGAAGAGTATCAGCAACTGACAAGCATGTATAAGAGCGTTGATGAAAGTAGAAGAAGCTAATGCCGTGTGTAAGAACCGTAGCAAGTAAAAAAAGTGGTCTCTATCTATCCCTACAGGAAAAAGGCGTGAATATATGAATGTATACATAAAAAAATCTTTAATAAACTATCGACCTACATAAATAAAAATATTGTTTCCTATAGTTTACTCCGGGCTACGTGACCTTCTTGTAAAAATGATGGCAATATTAGATCAAATTTCGCCAGGACCTGAGAATGCTTCCATACCTACTCATCTAAACATTTCTTTTGGTTTGACTTTAAATGTGTTCATTTTCAATTACTCAAATTTTAATGAAATTTAAAAATCGCTTGATCACAAAGTTTCATCGCAAGGTTTTTGTTCTTTTCTGTATTTTATTTGTTTTGGAGACAATTTTAAAAATTTAAATAAGCTTTCGTTAGTCGAGATTTAAATTTCAAAATGAAAAAAATTTATAAGCCTTTACCTGCATTCATTTTATTTTCCAATAATCGTTGAAAAAACGGCTGCATAACAAAGTAAACATGGAAAATAATCTCTACAAATTGAAACTCTAATAACCATTAGGCGAAGAAAGATTTCAATACGGATAAATTAAAAAATAAAATATTTTGAGCGATTTAATATTTTTCAATTTAAAAAAAATAAAAAGAACAATGCAATAAGAAGAAGCATTTTAAAATTTAAGATTTAGTATTAATTAATTGGAAATATTACATAACTTAAAATAAATTCATTTATAGGTGTGCTATAGCGTTTTACTTTAAGGCTGGGCATAAACGTTGCGGTTTACCGGAGAGGTTTAACTGCATAGTTTACATATGGAGCTATTTTTATAAAACTGTACAGTAAATTAATAGTTTGTTATAATAAATTTTCATTCGATTGAATTTAAAAATATTCGCTTTACGTCAAACAGTAGTTCATCATTTGCCTAAGCTTATTTATTCTTTAGTGTCAATAAATTTAATTAATAAAACCAATTCGCCAAAAACTTTGAAAAGCTAATATTATTTAGGTAGGAAAAATATGATAAAATCTGCATAAAATAAATTAAAAATAATTATTTACTTAACTGCGTAGATATTGATTTTACAATTACTTCATTAGTAAAACAGAAGAAACTGTCAACATAATTGCTCCTGTCAAAACATACTCTTTTTACCAAAACAGTCTTCCCTGCTTGACAGTGATCTTAAAGACCTAACTAAACGAAGAGATGAAGCATATCCATTTTATTATTTTATAGACGCAACAGGTGTAAAGATAATTGGCTTGAGAGTACAAAAGACTAAGAAATGATGTAGTTAGTTTACTCAAAATAAAAATAAAACAAGAACAAAATTGATTGGAGTGCAAACAATCAGCAACTTATGTGCAAAACTACAAATCTTTAATAAGCACAAATACCAGTGTTTTAAACAATATAAAATTAGAACTAAAGGTCAAGTAAAAATTCTTGAAGACGTGACTGAAATAGCTGAGATTGTTAATTCAATTAACACTAATGAAGAATGGCAAATTAAAATCATTGTGGAGTCTAAGTTCGGATATTTTAGCCAACTTAAACTGAAAGATCTCACTCAAATTGTTAATAAATTGGAAAGTAAATCTGAGGCTAAAACTATAGATATCAAGTTTAAAAAACACTCTAAGAGTGATAGGTCATGTTTTTAACCAACTTTAAAAAAGAAGGAGGTTCTTAATTCGGTTTTTTTTTAAATGTTTGTTACCTCAGAACTTTCGACTGGGTGAACCGATTTTGATGATTCTTGATTCTTGATTCTAGCTACACCGTACAAATATAAACAACTCAATATAAATTCCTGCTTATTGGAAATCAATAACAACAAAATTAAACTTGTAACAGAGTTTAAGTATTTAGGTTTTATGTTTGACAATAGTTTATCTTTCAATGCACATCACACATATGTAACAAAAAAAATAGCAAAGAAACTTTATTTTTTACAATAATTTCCACTCACTTGTTTCCTGCTGCCAAACTTGTCTCCTGCTGCCAAGATCGCTATATACAACACAATTATGCAGCCACAAAGAACTAAAAGTAATTTGCTACGCGGAAGATGCCGTGCTGGTCTCAAAAAAGGAAGACAACCTACAGAGAATGCTTTATCAGTTCGAAAAGACAGCTGCCAAATACAACATGGAGATATCGGTAGCAAAATCAAAAGTGCTAACAATCTCAAAAGAGCCCAGAAGATGTAAATTGGCTATATACAATAAACCAGTAGAACAGGTTATGTGTTTCAAATATCTCGGCGTCAACATCACGAGCAGCAGAGACCTCCAAGAAGAAGTCCATTGAAAGCAAAGTCCGCATATATAAGATCTGTTATGACCTACGCTGTAAAAACAAGAGCCGAAAACTCCACAATAAAAAGGATTATCCGCACAGCAGAGATGAGGTCTCTAAGATCCATAGCAGGCTACACTCTAAGGGACCACAAAAGAAACGTAGACATCAGAGAACTTTGCGATATCCAAGTCGTAGTGATTTTCATAAATATCGTGTAATAGTGTTCAATACACAGATAGTTTAAGCTAATCGTGACACACACTGTTTGTCTGCTTCCATTTACTTTTTTCCCGGTAAATTTAATCCCATAAAATTATAAATTTTAGTAAATCGTAACTATTTGAATCCTCTCCACCGGGGTGAATATATCTTGCATTACACTTTATATTTTTATCCGCGAAGAATCGCTTTGAGCATACCGACGAATCCTTCAACTCTACCACGAAACCCCATTAAAATAGTTAGGGTTAAAATGCTCAAAATTTATTTCCTGAAATAGTTACAATTTATAATAAAAGTCTATAATTAGTGCTTAAAGTTTTATCTCTTGGAATTTAATTAAATTACTATGTAAGAGTGTAAATTTCGAATTTTATTTGAATATACTCTTACTAACCAATTAACAAAATAATCTTTGATAGATATAAATGAAGTAGAAATGTTGCGGCTCATTGAAGAAGTGGGAAAGTATGAAATACTGTTTGATCAGACCAAAGAGCTGTACAATTTGAGTTTACTTTACTTTGTATATAATAAATCATTTTCTTTTATACACAAATATTGTAAAAAAAATCGATAATAAATATTTATTAAAGAAATTTTAAATAGCAGGCTTCACTTAGTTTTTGGGATATAAGCCCCATGCGAAGGGATAACGACCGTGTGTGCATGAATAAAACGTTCGTCTTGCCCTAAATAATGGTATATTGTGCCATTAGTGTAACAAGTTGTTAAGTTGTTAAGAAGTATTAATTAAGTAACTGTAAGGTTTGAACAAAATATTTAGGTTCATATCATCTGCTGCAAAATTTCTTCAAAGGTTTTTCCAAGAGTTGGGTTGTTTGAGTCTAAATGTTCGCGCGAAATAGATGGTCTCGATAATATGGCACGTGCAATTTGCTCACCAACTCGTCTCTTATTACCTACCGAGTCTTCCACTTAACCTACATACATACATATAGTCACGCCTTTTTTCCGTAGGGGTAGGCAGAGACCACTTCCGCTACGGTTCTTACACACATCTTTTGCTTCCTCCACTTTCATCAGTGCTCTCATACATGCTCGTCGGTTGTTGGTGCTCTTGACCTGGCCTTTCTTCAAAACAATGTTGATCTGATCGAGATATGTTTGCCGAGGTAGACCTTTACCGGCTTCCGTTCATTCACATTCGCCTTATAAATTTGTTTCGTCAATCTTCCTTTATCCATTCTTTCTACGTGTTCAAACCATCTAAGCATTCCTTTGTCTATCTTTGTAACCACATCTTCTTTTACACCACAGCGTTCTCTTATCTCACCATTCTTTACTTTATCCAACCGAATCACTCCGGCTATACTTCTCAGACTACTCATCTCAGCAGCATTAATCCTATTTTCATGCTTCTTCTGCCAAACCCAAGATTCACTACCATACATAAGTGTAGGAACCAACACACCTCTATGCATAGCCAGACGTGCCTTTTTGACACTTTCTGGTTGTTCATAAAGCTATTCAGTGCCCCATTTATTTGTTTTCCTGCCAACACCCTTCGCTCAATGTCACTGTCATACTTTTCATTTCTCGTAAACGTTGAACCAAAGTATACAAATTCATTTACTTGTTTCACTCTTTCTCCCTTAGTCGGAACTTTACAGTTTGTCATGCTTTCTTCTCTTTCAAAAACCATTACTTTCGATTTGATAATATTTAATTTCATCCCTTTGATTTTCAGGGCATCATGCATAACATTAACCATCGCCTGCAACTTCTCTTCAGATGACGCTAATATGACTTAATCATCGGCGTAAAGAAGGCATTTGACGATCAAATCATTTATTTTCAATCCATACGCATTCTTTTTCAAATCTTTTAAACAATTGTCCATGTATAAGTTAAACAGATAAAAAACGAACATTATAATAAAACCAATTTAGTATAAATATGGGATCCAAGTATTGTCAGCATACAATTACATTTTTAAAATGTTTTTGGGGATAAAAAATGTATAAAGGTCTATTAAAACTAATATCAATCATTTAGTATTTCGATATGTTTGATAATGTGTTGTGCAATATAACAGAAATGGAACATTTAACGAATTTATTTGACAATTTTCACGTTTTCAAACGTTTATTTAAAAATACATTAACCTCCATATTTGATCATTATTTCACGCAATAATTTCGATCCCCGGTATTAATAAAAATAGACCAAGCAATCGAAGATCGTTTTGTTGTAAAGTCTACGAGATTTGGAGAAATAAATTGTTGATTTCAATCGTATCAACGGCTTTATGAGTGCACGTGATGTTGCAACTTGATAACGGTAAAAAGAGTGACGTGCATGTGATGCGCAGTCCATCGATGACCTACAGAGACTTATTCATAGGGTGACTGAAGCTTGCGAAATATTTGGTTTGAAAATAAACACGGCAAAAACCAAATACATGCTAATAAGCAAACGAGTTCATATTCAAGTTGCTAGTGTCTACATAAACGGAACACAATTAGACAGAGTCTCAAGTGCGAGCTATCTTGGTTGCAGGATAAACGAGAACTGGAATCCATCAGTTAAAATCAAAATACGTATTGAGTATGCCCGGGCAACATTTATTCGCATAAAAAAACTTTTTACCAGTCACGATTTTCTGATTGCCCTGCGAATGACGATGATTAGAGAATATGTCTTTTCAGTTTTTTTGTATATAGTCGAGAGCCGGACACGCTCAAACGTCTACAAGCTTTCGAGATGTGGTTGTACAGGAGTATGCTGAGAGTAAGTTGGGTAGAAAAGAATACAAACGGGGAGGTGCTTGTAAAACAACGAAACTTGAATATTTCGGACATATCATGAGACACCCAGAAAAGTTCGACATTCTACATCTTAAAATACAGGGTAAGATTAATAGTAAGAGGCGCCCTGGCAGACGAAGAACTTCCTGGCTCAAAAATCTCAGACAGTGGTTTGGTCTCACCACTAAGCAACTTTTCCGAGCGGCTAACAACAAAATAATGATTGCAAATATGATAGCCAGAATGATCGTTAAAAGGTCATGGCACCTTGAAGAAGAAGCATGTGATGTCGCAGCTTTTATCTTTTTGTCCATGTGCACCTTACCTTACCTCAAGCAGTGATATCATGTGCAGACATGTCATCCTTTCTACTGATGTCAAAAAGTGGCCATTTGCTGCACGTCTGCCATAGATCTAGTTATCTAGACGTTGCTCCTATTGCCTGGAAATGGCTTCACAGAGGTTACATGCCTTTATACAGTCCACTAATCTTCACATAGAAAGTTTTACAGAGGTTTTTTTATAAAGGATACAGATTTTCACGACACGTGCTTCGCAAACAAGGTTTCATGAATTTTACCTTATCATTTAAGGATATTCAGTGGTAATTTTAGGGGGGGTAGAGGGTAAAGGGGCCACTCTATGCTTTAAGTTACTCCAAGAGCAGGGTTACAAACATTAATTAAATAAAATATATTTAAAACGTTTTTAAATATTATCACTTTAAAACATTTCTTAAAAATTATTTATTTAATCAATTTTTAAATGAATAAAATGTTTTTACCCACTATTTTAATAAAATATAAATATTTTTAAATTTGTATATATGACGTTGTAAATGTGACAACAGCACAAGCATTTGAATGTTGGCAGAACTTATAGTTGACGTCTAATGTTATATTATATTAGTTAAATTTAAGTTTAAAGTTATTGTAGTTGGATATCTTATTTAAATAAATTTTTGTTATTTATCCACATAAAGTTGCTTTCAAATCATTCATAAAATAATCATCCATTTTTTTTCTTTTTTACTATTTTATCAAATTATACTCGTATTAACCTACAAATTTATTGTTTACATTGGACAGATAATTCACGAACTATTTGTTTCAATAATCGATGTTACAAAGTTTACTTTAAATATTGCTATAACCTTTATAAAATCTATGTCAAAGTTATTAAAATAAATATTTTCTTCTAAAAATTATCAAATTGTTCCTAAAAAGACAATCTAACGTTATAATAACACTTTTGTAAAATTTGTATGTAGGGTATAAGCAAACATTGTTCAAGAAACACCAAAATCGGGTACTTGCCATGAGAACCCATGCTTAATAAAGCTATTTTTAAAACCATATTTTTTGAAAAAACATACAGTAAAAAATAAATACCTACTACATAACACTAAGGCAGATTTTGGAAAGAAGAAAAGAAGTAAACAGAAAAACGTATGCAACATTCATCGATCTAAAAAAAGCAGACTGGAAGATCTTATTTAAAACTCTCAGAGAAAAAGGTATAGACTGGAAAAATAGAAGAATTATTCTTAACGTGTACAAAAAACAAATAACTGAAATTGACGTAATTGTATCCAGAAATGAAGCAAGAATAAGTGTGAGACAAGGTTGCTCTTTATCACCTTACCTGTTCAACCTTTTTGCTGAAAATCCATTGTATTCGCTTTGCAGACGACATAGTAACACTTTCTGAATCTGAGAATGATATGAACCACATGTTAAAAGTTCCAGCAAGTGCATTTCAAAAATTTAGTCTAAAAATAAATTAAAATAATAATATTATAGAAATTTATATTAAAAATGTATCAGCGAATAAAAATGTAAGTACAAAATCTGATTTTTTAAAAGCAGCTACATTTACTGAATGATACCTATACAATATACATATAGGTATACGGTGCGTCAACTATCTATCAGATATAATTCAATGTTCGTCGGGGCACATTGTCAGGAAAGTAGTTGTTTTCTGATGGATAGTTGACCCACCGTATACCTATATGTATATTGTATAGGTATCATTCAGTAAATGTAGCTGGTTTTTAAAAAATTAGATTTTATACTTTAAAATAAATGTCCAGAAAACTAAAACCATGGCTATTAGTTAAACATCTAATAACGATGGAAATGTCACAATCACTCTAAATCAGCGTTTCTCAAACTGTGGGGCGCGCCCCCTAAGGGGGGCTCCATCGGTGCAAATCGCAACACAATTTTTCCATTGCAAATTCATTTTAGTAATAGAATCATTTGTAATCTTGAACAACTCGGTGGCTGTAGTTCTTCCTTCAATCTGTTTACAAAACAATAAATCTTCACATATTTTAGAACATTGACAGAATTTAATGTAGCAAATCAAATGGGAATCATTACTAGAGTCAGTTGCTTCGTCAAGTTGTATAGCAAACAAGTTTCCAGTAAGCTCAGATTCAAGCTGCTGCTGCATATCAACTGATATATCGTTAATTCGTCGACAGATTGTATCATTTGACAGAGGAATATTGTTAAGTTGTGGAGTAAAATTTTCACCAAACATTATTTCTACAATGTCTTTGCAAGCGGGTAAAATAAGTTGCTCTGCAATAGTGTGCGGTTTTTTGCATTTAGCTACTTTGTATGCCACTTTATATGATGCCAAGAGAGCCTTCTAATTTACTGCCAGTACTCTATGGAAGCTGGATTTTTGTTTTTTAAACAATCTGAGTTTCTCCACAAAAAAATCTCGCGGTTTATTGACATATTCTCTGTGCAGCGTTTCTAGATGCCTCTGTAATTTATTTGGTTTCATGCTATCTGCAGCCAATACTTTTAAACAGAGAACGCATTGTGGTTTTTCTTCGCCACCTACTTCAAGGCTAGTAAAGCCCAAATTTAGGTATGATGGGTAATATTTTCTTGTTTTAGATTTCGGACGATTTCCATCTGAACCTGTCGATGTACAAGCCCCGTCATCCTCAAGTTTTCGTTTTAAAAATTTATCCATACTACATCTACTTATACACTCACACTTCACAATAATGCTTGCTTAGTGTTAAAACACCTTCACTGAGAGACTGAGAATACCGTATGTGCGCTTCTGTATTTATAGTCGCGTTCAGACAGTTCGAGAAAGATCAGGAAGCTTGAATACGTGGCACGAACGCCGCGAACTTTCCGACAGCATCTTTGGCGCTCTCGACGAGACAATGTTGCCTATTTTAGTCCAAATTCCTAGGTCTACGGATTGGGGGGCGCAACATTTTTTAAATTAAAACAGGGGGGCGTGAATAACAAAAGTTTGAGAACCGCTGCTCTAAATAACGCAAAAATTCAACAATTCTAAGAGTTTTTATACCTTGATAGCACTATCACTTAAAACAACAAATCAATCACAGACATCAAAGGTAGAATAGCATTAGCGAAACAAGCTTTTCAGAACAAAAACCATTTTTTGACAAACCAACCTCTAATCATTGGTATTCGCAAAAAGTTTATTAGGACATTTGTTTGGAGTGACAATCGAGAAAAAGAAGAGAAAGATATTGGAGGTAGCCAAAATGTGGATGTGGAGAAAATTGACCAAGACAAGATGGATGGAGAGGAAGAGTAGATTAAAAAAACGGCGGTTCGGAGGGAATCTACTTAGTCCTTTTGGTCCATTGTGATAAAGAGAAAAACAGTAACGAGATAGTGCTAAAAAAAGGCAAATAATGAAATCAATAACAAGAAAAATCAAGTTAAAATCATATTATCCGACACAATGACTTCATCAATAACATATTTGAAGGAAAAAAACTAGGAAAGAAAACTAGAGAAAGATCGAGGAAGAGATACTTTAAAGTAATACAAAATTCAATGAACTGCCGATCGTTCCATAAAATGAAAGAGGTTGCAAGAGATAGAGAGGACTGGCTTCACCGACAAGTCTTGGCCTTTAGAAATTAATGATTATGATAAAACTATGTTTAAATTTTACAAATATCTGTACATAATTTTATAACCATTGAACATCCCGAGGAAAGGATAATAATTAAATTCTCATATTTTTTACCTAAAAATGTTCCACTTCTTTGTCAATTTAAAAGTCTTCATTTAAGAAGCTATTTTTCCTAAAAGCTTACGGAAAAGCTTCACTTCTTCATAACTTGTAAATGCTATTTTTTTATAGGACATAATAGACTCGTAATTGTTATATTTGTACAACTTCGGTGCTAAGAAATAAATTTGACTTTTTATATTTTCAGTTTTCCCTTTTTCTTCAATCCGTCGTCATATTTTAAAAATGGCGGATGTCTCCCACTTTCATCGTCTTCCAATGATGATTCTTAATATTCCAAAAACCTCTAGTACTACGAGAAAATTGCAGTTCTCTTCTTGCACCATTTGTTGTTATGGACGTGCTTAAATTTGTCACTCGTTTTTCGACGCGACGCTTGTGAAAATAATAAGACACATTTTTTTTAAAGCTGACTTTTCAAAGAATAATTTGACATGTATTTTCACTGATATCAACTTGTGTTAAATTATTGATACATTTATATTTGTGTGTTTAATTTTTTTTATACATATGTATGATAATGAGATAACCATTGTTTAAAATACACGACAGAATAGTTTTTGTGTGTACATCTTCTTCTTCTAGGTGCCATGACCGTTTAACGATCGTTGACGATCATTCTGGCTATCATGTTTGCAATCATTATTTTGTTAGTAGCTGCTCGGAAAAGTTGTATAGTGGTGAGACCAAACCACTGTCTGAGATCTTTGAGCCAGGAAGTTCTTCGTCTGCTGGGTTTACATACATAAATGAAATAATTTAAATAAGAAAAAAGCAGCAAATCCCACCGTAACATTTAACATACATTTCAAATTCTTTGAATTACACATTCTGTTACCAGACGTATTCAAAATGGTGTGTGTACACATAATCCAACATGTGTCGATATTTCTTGCATTAAGAAAAGCTGTTATATATATGACGGAGTAAAATTCGTCAGGTGTTCGATCACGTGCACTGAAGTTTGCATTTAAAATTCCGTACGTACTATTTCAATATTTTTATTAACATCCACCTTTCTCGTTTTGCCTGATTTATTTATCGCTATAAATTATTTACACAGTATTTCCGATTTTTGCAAAATTGCTTTTTCCAGCAGTCAAACACTAGTGGTTATAGATACGAAATATTAACACGCATTGTAATGTACATTCAAACACAATACACATTATAAATATAATGTAGTTAAACTTGTGTTACTTTAAAAAATATATGAGTTCTCGTAACATACTGCATAGCTTTATAAATAGCCAGAAAGTGTCAAAAAAGGCACGTCTATTGGTTCCTACACTTATGTATGGTAGTGAATGTTGGGTTTGGCAGAAGAAGCATGAAAATAGGATTAATGCTGCGGAGATAAGTAGTCTGAGAAGTATAGCCGAAGTGACTCGGTTGGATAAAGTAAAGAATAGTGAGATAAGAGAACGCTGTGGTGTAAAAGAAGATGTGGTTACAAAGATAGACAAAGGGATGCCTAGATGGTTTGAACACGTAGAAAGAATGGATAAAGGAAAATTGACGAAATAAATTTATAAGGCGAGTGCGAATGGACAAATCGGTAGAGGTCGACCTCGGAGAACATATCTCCATCAGATCAACATTGTATTGAAGAAAGGCCAGGTCAAGAGTACCAACAACCGACGAGCATGTATGAGAGCACTGATAAAAGTAGAGGAAGCAAAAGATGTGTGTAAGAACCGTAGCAAGTGGAAGGAAGTGGTCTGTGCCCACCCTTATGGGAAAAAGGCGTGACTTTATGTATGTATATTACATACTAATAAATTAAACCATAGGTATGTGTCTTAAGTGGTGTTACATTATTCATTTTATAGGCTAATGGACTCCTAAACTCAACAATTAAAAATTCCGCAAATTTCCAAAAACTTATAAATAAGCATTGAAAAGAGCTCTTACATTACATATTTAGCTGTTTTATTTAATTGCCAAAACTTTTGCAAATAACCATTAGAACTCTAATCTACTTCTTTTAAATTTAATAAAATTTTAGGTGACAAGGCATCAAAAATAAAATCCCTTCTTTACGATAATGATCGGGTCATGTTGGTATCATCTGAGTTGCAGGCGAAGTTTAAGAGAGACGGAAAGTATGACTGTGACATTGAGCGAAGGGTGTTGACAGGGAAACAACTAAATTGGGCCCTGTATAACTTTATGAGCATAAAGAACGAGTCAAAAAAGGATCATAGAGGAGTGCTGTTTTAACAATTATGTATGAAGTGAATTATTGATTTGACAAAAGAAGCATAAGTAAGTAAAAAAGAGAGATCAATGTTGCGGGAGATGAGTAGATTGTAGATTGTAGGATGGGTCGTGAACCTCGACCTATCAGATCTTTTGTGCATAACCTTTAATCTATTCGGGGCACGGGATTACGAGACTTCGTACAAAGTTTATCAGTTTCCTGGGATCTTAGATCCTGACATCGGAGGGCTTTAAAAAGGCCACTTTTAGGAACTTGAGCCTCTTGAACAAAAGCCCTGGGCTGCGGAGATAAGTAGTCTGAAAAGTATAGCTGAAGTGACTGATGGATAAAGTGAGAAATAGTATGAAAAGGAAACTGTGGTTTGAAAAAAAATGTAGTAACAAAGATGGATAAAGGAATGCTTAGATGGTTCGAACACGTAGCTAGGATGGACGAAAGAAGATTGACGAAACAGATTTATAGGTCCAGTGTGAATGGGCAAGTCGACCTAGACGAACGTATCTCGATCAGATCGAATTTGTTTAAAGAAAGGCCGGGTCAAAAGTACCATTAACCATGCGAGCATCCGCTGATGAAAGTAAAAAAGCAAAAGATGTTTGTTAGAACAGTAGCAAGCGAAAAAAGGGTAATTATATGTATATGTATGAATATAACAAGTTTTTTGGCTGTAATAAAAATGCAATTATTAGTAAACTTATTTCTGTGGTTGACTGGGCTGTGGTAAAAATAGTATTTAAAGGAAGGCAAAGTTGCATCATTGTATAGTTTGTGTAACATTTTAGTCATGAAATTGTTGCTGCTTCTGTTGTTTTCTCAAACAAAAAGTTTAAACATTTATCAAGAAAATAGAAGCAAAGAAAATTTATTTAAGTACATAAAAACGTATCACGAGAGAATTCCATTTTCTTACACGATATGTTCTGTGTACGTTTCTATGTACTCTGAAATATCCGAAATCATAGCAAATTATTTTTTGAAAACACATGATTGTTCCCATTTTTTAACTTCTATACCTAAAATAAGTAACGAAACAATGCAGCCCCGCATGCATTCGCATGCGGATTTTTTATTTCTTGGAACAATTGGGGAGAT
Organism: Agelastica alni; assembly: GCA_950111635.1. Taxonomy (NCBI): domain Eukaryota; kingdom Metazoa; phylum Arthropoda; class Insecta; order Coleoptera; family Chrysomelidae; genus Agelastica; species Agelastica alni. The sequence goes on from OX467713.1 coordinate 11,226,280, forward strand.
TAGGAATTACACAAATTTGTTGTTCGAGAACGATTTTTGGAATCCCGATGGAGATACCCACATAATAGTTAACGACGCCGACGATTTAAAATCAAATACAGAACTCAATGGGGTTTTCGAGTATTTATGGAATAGCGGTGTTTACTATTTTGTTATGGTGCTGATTTATGAAGAGCTGAAAATTTTGAAATATAATCCTTTCAATAATAAAATCACTGATCTCACCCATTGCAAAGATTGTCCTTATTTAACCGATCACATAAAAAATATGCATAACCATCCTCTCACCATTGGCTTGTGTGAAGTAAAACCGGATTTGATAAAAATCAACGGCACTTGGAGCGGAAGCGATATTGTAGTTATGAAGGATATCGCTAAAATGATGAACGCAGTTCCAAATTTCGTAGAAAGCGACAATGGCTGTGAGGGCATCCTAACTATGCTTCAGGAAAAAAAGTGCGATATTTTTGCTCGTTCAGTATTTCAACTTCAGTTGCATATGAAACTGAAATCTCGAACGATCGATTACATTTACAGCAAATCGAATAAACTGGTTCTTTTAGTTCCGAAAAACGGCAATATAATCGGCGTCGAGCAAATTTTCTTTATCTTTGACGTTTCCACTTGGTTGGCGATATTCGGAACTTTTATAGGTTTCGGTGTTTTGTTTAGGGTTTTGCAAAATTCGCATCGGAAGAAAAAAGAGTTGGGTTTTTGGTTGATGGTAAGTTTTCAAATATTCCTGCAAAATCCATCGTCGATCATGCAAAGCAGATCGACCTATTTAAAATTAGCTTTGATTGCTTGGGTAATGTTCACATTAGTTACGAATATTGTATTTCAAACGAACCTGCTTGCCATATTCCTCGAAGATATTTACAAAGACGATATAGATACCATTGATGAAGTGAACGAAATGGGATTCGACGTTGCTGGCTCTCTGCATTATTTAAATGACACGAATCTGGCTAGCAAATTTTCCAATAAGTTATTGCCGATTAATAACTTTGTACTCAACAATATGTTGAATAACAGAATAACAAACGTTGCATATTTGGTGAAATATGATTTAGCTCAAAATTATTTCAGTAAAATTAAGGACCAAAATAATGCTAAAGTGTTTCATATCGTCAAGGAATCGGTCATATATGGATACGACGCTTACTTCCTTCAAAGAAATTCTCCGTATCTACGTACCATAACCAGAAACATATTAATTAAAAAACAATTTACGTCTACAACTACAACTAGAAATCTGGTAAATTATTCTTCTGTAGATAACATAATTACTTCGGATGACCTTTTTGGTATTTTTATATTGTTGCTATTTGGATACTTTGTAGCGTTTGCAGCGTTTGTGTTGGAGGTAATGTATAAAAAATTAAAAACTTACTAGAAATGCTCAATGCTTCATGTAAGGCTAACTTTAATTTAATTAAAAAAAGAATGGATCACATTTGATTACTGTAATAATTGTGTCACGTGCCTATTTTTTTTTCTCCCATCTGCCGTTTCATTATTATGATAGTCTGGCGTTCGTAATTAGCTTTGCATACTGCATTTGGTTCGTTGTATATAGTGTTGCCTATATAGTAGTAATAGAATTCGATTATTAATAGCTGTGACATTTTTGTCTCTGTTATTAGACTTCGCCTTGATTATTGGCCTCGATTGTCGTGTGTTGTCAGATATATTATTGTTGGTTTGCTTGGGCTGGCAATTAATGCGGACGAACGTGATTATGAACTAGGAACTTAGACGTGAAAAGGTTGGCTGACGCGTGTCCTGGGTGATTTTCTGATATCCGGTCTGGGAGCGAGGAGTGATCATCAGTCGTTTGGTGTCAGTGGTGGAAGTCGGTCGAGAGTTTTTGGAAGGATTTGATATTAACACGTGAGCGGAACTTCTACGGTTTTTTCTTTCATATCTGGCTGTATTTGGGGCCATCTTAATTGGATTAGGAAGATAAACTATTTAATTCTTAACTTGACCATTCTGTCGTGCCTATGTGGTGAATATTTTTGGTTATTGGGGTCGAGTTAAAATCACCACGTGTGGGATTTGATGAAGTGAAGCCATCGTGAAGTACCACGTGCCGTTCCATTCACATCGACGATAAATTTCAGTGTTATAAAGACTTGCCTGGTGTTTTTAACAGAAATTATTATGATAATACTACTTGGTGTTTCGGTTCTTGGATAATCGATGTTACCGTGACGTCTCAGTGAAGTTTTCAATTGGTTACATGGTATTGAATTTAATTTTATCAACTTATCAGTTATTATGTGCTTGATCTAAGTGTTTTCAATAATTTAAAAGTAACAAGTTATTTTCATTAAATTTGTACCGGCTCCAAGTTAAATCTGCATTTATATATTACCGAATATAATTTATGTGGTTATTGTGAGGGTTTTAAAATATTATTCTTGTCGCAAGACCATTTATTTTGCATTCCTTGTTTTTGTGTTAATCTTTTGCTATCAGGAATTCTATATAAAACCAATTATTTTCGAAATTTTAAATATTGTGAACATTTTCTTTTTGTTGTTTTTTTTTTATTTTAATTCTCTTTTGTACCTCATTAGGTTTTTTTATTACTATCTGGAAGATTGTTATAATTAATTTAAATATTATTTTAAGAAAGTGTATTAAATTCGTTTAAACCACTTTACGAAAATACAGAATTTATTGTAAAAAATCAGAACATCATTTTTTACTTAATTAATATATTGCAGTAATTGTAAATATAGTTTTATTTATCTAGTTCACCATAATTGTTTGTTGTTTTTCGCGTGGCTCTGCTGGTGCCTACAAGACCTAGGGGTTTCCGGCTTGTACCGTCTTAAGTCGGTGGCGCGGCTCACTTTTAGATTTTTTTCTTCTACCCTCTACGGCTGAGCTCGGGCATAATTTGCCAGTAGAGAGACCACTAGCAGAGTACTCTTTAGAGAACCAAAAAAAAAAGACGTGGCAATTGGTTTGTGGTAACTGTAATATGACACATACGTTTTTGAATTTATATCACTGATAAATCTGAAAAACACAGTGTCTATAACAGATCCCTCCTTAGTTGTTGGTTCAGTAGATTTGTTAATTATTTGTAATTGTAACTGTTCGTTTGAAAAATTCAGTAATGGCTGTGACGATTCATTTGCAAAATTAACTTTAAAATCACCAGTTAAAATCAGCAACGCCTTTCTCAAATGTTCAAAGCATGCAGGTCCCTCTTTGTTATATATTAATAACTTTTTATAAATAAATCGGATATCTTTTATTTTGCTATTTGTAAAAATATAAATGGCAACTATGATAATGATTTTTTCATCATTTCTTTCACACGAGACAAAACATAAATCAGCTACATTTGAAAATCCGATGTCAACGTCATGCATCCGTGCAATATTATAATAAGTAATAATATTGTTATTTTCATTTACATTTGGACGTTTTATTTGTGAAACGCACATAAAATGAGGTACTTCAACATTGTTTTCATTATCCATCCAAATTTTAGTTAATACTTAAATATCGCACTGTTGTGTCACTTTATTAACAATATATTTATAATGTGCGCGAATGCTTTGACAATTATATAACCGGAGTGGGAGCGAAGGAGAAACGGCACGCATTCTCGTAAGATTCCAAAGTGATGACGTCACGTTTTTTCCGATTCACTCTCTGTATTTCTTTTTCGAGCGGTGCGCGTAAAGAGGTTTAACTTTCAAAAAGTTATACTTCTTGTAAAATTTATTTTAATAAAATTGCATCAGTGCGTTACTTGAAAGTTAGTAATATAATTGTTGAAGAAATTGAAGTAAAAAGAGAGAGTTTTGATTATTTACTCGTCAGGTAAATACATGAAGATACACTAGAATAAAATCTACAAGACACAAATTAATGAATAAATGAGTTTTGTACTTTTTCAGCTCCTTAGTTAAGTCCCATTTCTTCAATTCTCCTGTTAAGGATTAGAAGCTCATCTACTGCTATTGCCCCAGGTGGATCACTTCCTTGGTCTTGGATACAACCCAGGTAGTACCTTCATTGGGCGGTGGCTTTACATTCGAAGATATGACTGGCTGTTTCCTCCTTCTCATCACATAATCTGCATATAGGTCCTGTGTCAAACACATCTATATTGTGCAGATGTTTCCTCAAAGACCAGAGTCCGGTACAAAGCCCTACAACTGTTTTAAGTTTTTTCCTACTTAGCGAGAGCAGCTTTCCTGTCTGCTTAGGTGAGGTTTCTTAGCATTCCTTTGTTGTGTCTAGCTCTCTCTGGCTGCTGGCTGGATATCCCTACTATTGGTTCTGGCCCAATAAATGGTGTTTCAGAGCCCCGTCTAGCTGGTTTGTCCGATTTTTCGTTACTTGAAATACCTTTATGCCCCGGCACCCACGACACGATAACCTGGTTTACGGCATATTCCCGGAAAAATTTTGAGTTTATTCTTCGTGATGCCAAAGCTTTGAGCGCCGCTTAACTATCTGATTTGATGAGGATCGTTTTCTTTTTATCTACAAGACATTGTACAAACGATTATTTAAACACATAACACATTAAATACCCTCTTTTTTTGGGTCTTGATTTAAAAATAGACATAGACATAATACATTGATAAGTAAAATTTTTTTGACCACAGTACAATAAGGTGGTAAGCAAAAACTATAAAATTAGAAGGATAATGACTTGATTATGAATATTAAAGACGATCTAAAGTCAGACTCGGGGTGAACGTTGCTAAAGGAACCAAGGTCTGAGACTAGTTGTATGGATAGTAGTGGTTATCATAGAGAAACAAAATTGTTATTTTAGTTGTCTGTATACAGGAACGTATGATTTGTATAATTATACAACCTATGTATTCAGACAAAGGCTATTATTCAGTAATTCCTTGTCAATTTTTAAATCTTTTAAAAAGTCTGACCTATTAAAATTTTTGGTGCTAACTTCTTTCAAAATTAGTCAGTTACGATTGGGACTAAAATTATGTTTGTTGAATTTAATATGGTGACCAAAAGTCATCAGTTTTATTCGAGTGTTCATTAAGTGTTATACAGTTGTAAATTTCTCAGTGATTTGTAAAATAAAATTTATTGTGTAAAAATATTAGAATAAAAATTGTTAGTTGTACCGAGAGTTTAGAATTACCGAACCCAAGGAGATAATATCGTAACAATATGAAGTTTTACAGACATTGCATTTGAGTTTATAAATTCCATTTTTTAATTAATTTTTTATTTTATCTTTTGAATTGACCAAGTGTTTACTTAAATTATTTGTACTTAAGATGTAAATTTTTGTACATTTTAATTTGTTATTATTAAAACCAGAGACTTTTTCAAAGATGTTTTTATTTAAAAAAAGGAAGGTCTACATATCTTGAGGGTTTATCTACTGTAGGGTAGGTTAGGTTTTGTTCTTAACTTTTTGAATTAAATAAATTTTTACATGGAGTAGGTCCATTTTTAAAATGGCCAAAAATATCCACCCATATTTTATAAATTTCAATTTTCCCATTGTATTAATTTTTTAGAATTTAAATGTACATTCAGTCTTCTAATTTAATTTTTAATTTAATCATCATGTCAAAAACAAATATGTCATATAACGCGCAACAAATAAGTCTTCAAATATTGAAAAGAAGAACATGTAGGAGGACACTTTCCAAGGGAAGACAGAACTTACAAAAAAAGGACTGTCCTTTGTAAAGAAGGACGATTCGTTGCCATGTGATCCAGATTGCTAATAAACATTTTTTTTAATGAATAATGATAATTTTTTGTTCTCGAGATAATCGAGACGAAAAATAATTCCAACCGCACATACGAACATACGTACATGCACACACAGACGTCTACTTAAAAACTATTTTATTCGACTCTGGGGACCTTGAAATGTGGAGATATGTCAAAATTCGGGATTCGCAAAATCGGACCCATTACTATAACTTCCCACTGGGAAGTTAATAAAAACATTGAATGCAATCATATTAATAAAGAAAACCATAACACCCAAAATTAGGGATGTAAGTCTAAGGTAGTTCAATAAACACTGGTTAACAATTGTCGTAAAATTTGAATATTGGTTGTTTAAAACAATTCCAAAGGGTTGTGTTCCATTTCGAGTGATGCTTTTGCATTTCCTTGTGCTCATAAAACCCCCACGGTTGTTTCTCAAGTTTTAGGTTTGGCCTTTCTATTTACCCTTTGTACTAATTTACAGTGCGGTCCATGTACTCGTACAGTTGGTTCCATGTTTCATTACACTTTACATATAAAATTAGTCTCGAAGTTTCGAGTCGAAATAAAATCTGTATTTTGTCTAAATGTGGCTACTGCTCCCACCGAAGTAAAAATAACGAAATATTATTTACGCCACATCTTTTCTACCTATTTATGTAGTGAAATAATCTACTGGACAAAATTACCGCAACAATATGAAATTATCCTAAATAAATTATAGTTTAAAACATGTAAAAAACACGTTTTTATAGTTAATCAAACTAAAAAGTAAAAAATAATTCTTACCATTAGAATAAAATTACTGACGACAAAATTAATGTCACTGTTCTAAAAGCGTGTATAAAATTTTTAAACTAACTCTGCGTTTCGAAATGAAAACACCCCACGCTTTTAGAACAGTGACATTAATTATCTCGTCAGTAGGTAATTTTATTCTTATGTTAAGAATTATTTTTTACATTTTAGTTTGATTAACTCTTAAAGCGTTTTTTTAGTATCTTTAAACTATAATATATCTTTCGCTTTTTAGTTCGATTTTTTACTCACTCTCTTGCCATTTCGTCCCTCGGCACGTTTCTCACTAGTATATTGGATTGGGTAAATTATAATATTACATAGGAACTGCGCGCATGCGTAGTTCACGTCTTGTCTGATGTTTTATATACAAAAGTATGTATATTAGTGCTCTTTATTTGACAAATAATTTGTCTTCAAGTTGTCAATTCAATTGCGTTAAAAGTAAGACTGTAAGTCTACTTCCCTAAATTTAGCACATAAAAGTAAAAAATTAGTGGAAATCATTGTCGATTCAAATGAAAACGACTGGAAATATACTTTTAATGAGATTAAAGAAGCCTGTAAGCGCTTAAAATGGGTTGTTATATAATTCTTAATGGTTGTAAATCCATCCAATAATTACATAATCACCAAGATTAATAGTGGACTGTATATTTTGAGGGGTAAGGTTTGATTAGATTATCGACTAGAAATAAAGTAACCGGCTTTAATAAAAGGGATCTACCATAAGAAGATGTTCGTTGGTTTCAATGCAAGTAATAGAAATCCTTACTGTGAGTTTTCAAAATCAACCGTTTCCGCTCCAAGTATGAACTCTTGCCCTTTTGGATGTAACATAAAGTCGATGCAATGTCTTTTGTTTTAATATCTTTGCAAAAACAGGAAAGTCTTAAGAGAGTTTACACAAATGTAATTGCATAAGGCTACAGCAATTAACAACTTAATCACGAAGGTCGGGCTGATAACTACCACGTAAAGGGTATAAAAACGCAATTAGAAAGATGGAGCTGATACACACCCGCTAAGAAAAAACAACAATACAGAAAGACCGTAAATGTAGAATTGTATGCTTGATTTATACTCTGCATAACCAAAGATTGAAATATCTACCAGTCTTAACAGGTATGCTACAATCTTTCAAACAATCTTAGCAAACAAAAACATAAGTATAACATCAGACAGCCAGGCTGCTTTAAAAGCCGACACCTTTGCAAAACAAAGTGCTGAATCTGCGTTAACTGGACCAAACCGGTTTTTGGAGTCACTACAAGTGCCACCAAAACAATTATTTTGGACTGTGCGAAAAGGAAAATACTCACGTACTGGTCCGATATACCAGGGTTGACTCACTCGAAGGCGTTTTTACCTAAACCCTCGAAAAACACAACTAAGTAGATCCTAGAATGGAGCAGGAATGATCTGCAAATTCTAACGGAACTGCTTACAGGATACTGTCGTCTGAGATAGGTCTGAATCAACAAACGGACTGTCGGTTTTGCTGCGTGGAAGACTAAACTGCTGAACATATACTATGTTCATGTCCCAGCCTGGGAAGAATAAAGTTTAACATATTTGGTTACACCAACCGAGAACCTACCGATTTCAAGGAAATCTTACCCCCATACAATGAGAATGGCTGGATTGTGCGGTGAACTGTAACCTTTAGGGATGAGCCATAATAGACCTACTAAAGGTCGCAGTGGAGGGGCGACCACGCCCCACTCACATGATACCTAACCTATACTCTGCTTAATTTGAACTGATTCGTACTGTGCTATTATTTGAGTGACAGAAAATGTATACATTGAAAACTTAACGTTACTTCTATCGAAATTAAAACATTGAGCGTCGCGTTGTTTTATTCGCAAAAAAAAAATTTTACGGGTTGCTCTCTGGGAGTGCCGGCAGAAGTGAAAACTTAAGTATTAACGTTGTGCGCCCTGCGCCGCCTAAACGAAACAGCCGGCGCAGACATACATTTTCGCCGCGCCGTAGAAAGAGAGGGGGATACTCCCTCTCCTACGCCACGCCAGCTGTCTACCCTCCATCCGTCTTACGAATTTTCGATCAGGTCACGTGTCCTGACGCGAGTTTAACATTTTTTACCCATTACAAAAAAGTGTACAACGCCGCTAAAGAAGTGTTCACTTCAAAAAATATTATTTTTAATCTGAAAAATATTGTCTCCAGATTTCCATAGTTTATGAATAATGCATTATTTTTATTAACGCTTTATTATAAATCATATATTAAACATCAGTACCAGATTTAAATGTTTTCGATTTCTTTCTTCCGCTTTTTGCTTGATCTTCTTTCAATATGGCGGTTTTCTTCCTACCTCGACTTTTTCGTTTTCGGCTACCTCGTTTTCGGTTTTGTCGCTTTTGGCTACGTCTATTTTTTCTTCGTCTTCGAGCCTCCCTTATCGGCAAACCAAAACCTAATTTAAACCTTTCCCCGTTCTCTTTGATCAAACCAGCTTTCAGTCCAGTGTTTAATGATTTTTTAACACAAATTGATGCATTTTTTAACGGCTTCTTGCACTGATAAATTATTTGATCTAAAATTGTGTCGGGGGGAGAACCATAAGAGTCATTAAGACACGCTATGGTGTCCATAACATCTGCTAAAAACGAGACCTCTCCTTGGACCATTTTAATGCAGCAAAAGCAGAACTTAATCAATAAACTAATGAAAAGCACTTAAATTTTGAATTTAGCTACTAAATTAATTTGTCAAAATGACATAAAAAATGTACTTGAATTTGTCAGTTTGTTGAATAAGGTTGCCAAGTTACCAGTCAAGAAAAGTCGCATTTTATATTGCTCCAGTGAAATACATCCGTCTTACGAATTTTCGATCAGGTCACGTGTCCTGACGCGAGTTTAACATTTTTTACCCATTACAAAAAAAGTTCACAGCGTGCCATAAGAAGTTATCACTTCAAAAATTCCATAAACTGTGTACCAGAATTTTATCCTTTAGCAGAAAATAAACAGGACAAAATTATATTCTAAGGATATTGTACTGGTATGTTTGAAATAATTATCTGAGCACCGTCTTGAACGTAACATTCGATGCTGAACATTAAACATTCTCTGAACATTAAACATAATGTCCATGTCAAATTTTATCGACTTATTAAAAACACATTCAGCAAAAAAAAGATTTCTCAGGAAAGGAATTTAATAAATTTTATTGATGAATCCCCCGATGCCACGTTTCTCGCAATAAAAGTAGAAATCAAAGAAACACAAATCCAACATAACCTTACCCAACTTTTGTATTTTAGATAGCTCTAATAAGGTTCAAATGAACTCCACGCTTTGAAAGTTCAGCACTTAAAGTTGTTTGATGGCTTACTGCAAGTTAATGTTCCAGAAATAAAAACCAAGATTCCTCGCAACTTCGTAATAACTGTTGAAATTGTAAAGAAGCATGTGAACCTGCGTTCAGTTAATGCGGAAATTGACTTCTTGCATTTTTAAAACGAAAAATTTACAAAACAACTGATTGGTATTAACTAATTTTGGTAAGAAATTGCAACATGTTTTAGCATACAAAATCCAGGAACATACAAGGGGCAATATCTTTGAAGGTCAATAGCCACACTTTATGTAAATGTGAGAGCTTTATGTACTAATTTTAAGCGTAACGATGCGTGGAAACCACTTTTAGTAGCCAAGGGCTGTATTTCAGATTCAAAATAAAATAAAATACCTAAGGGGTGCCACAAAAATAAATAAAAAATTCTTGGAGCAGCTCCTCCAGTAACCCATTTCAATAATAGGTATAATTTTATATTTATATATGTATACAAAAAATTAAATTGTCTGTCTGTTATTTTAAAATAAAGCATTTTTCATATGATTATTCGCACGTTCCCAAAACAATTGCAAAAATAACGCGAATGCGCGTTCTGTTGTACAATGCCGAAAAATGCAAAAACAATCGTGAGAGAAAATATAATATTCACCCTTGTTTGGACCTACAAGATGAGTTTTCGGTCATTGCCAGGGTATATTTTAGCAATAAAAAATTATTGAAAATTAAAAAATGGATATTTTTAAGATAATTTTTTTGGAACGCGTCCTATCGAAAACAGTTTCCAATAAAATGTGTTCATCATAACGTCCTCTGTAAAAAAGCTTAAAAAAAAAAACACATTGACACATTGTTAATCAAGCGGTTAATGGCAAATGAAAATGAAAATTCTACATTTCGTTTTTGCAACCGCACTCGGATGTTTATCATCATGTCGGTTTGAATCTCGTACATTATGTACAGGAGAAGAGAATCGTGCAAGATTTATCGTTCTGCGAGATATAGTTTAGCAACAATCTGCGATCATTAAAAATTTTTTGCCCTTCAATAGAATAGGAATAGCAAGGATTCTATTTCGTCCAATTTGTTGGTAATAATATCGTGCGCGTGCGGTAAAAGTAGGGATGGATCATTACTCGTGGAGCGTTATTAAAAACTACCGTTTCAAAATAACGTTCCACAAGTAACGACCCATCTCTACGTTTATCGCACGCGCACGATATTATTACCAACAGATTGGACGGAATAGGATCCTTCATACACGTCGATCGAAATTGTGAGGGCATAATTGCTAGTAGAGGGAATAATTTTATTGAATCCCATGGCCGGAAGCGTAGGGATTGCTGAGGAACACAAATTTTGCAAAAATCTTTATTACAACAATAGAAAAATTGGACAAACGTAAACACATTCAGATCTCGAGCGGTAATCAAAATATTGCAATTTTTTTTTAAATTGGTCTTTTTTCAAAAACGCGTTAGATAGTTCAAGAATTTTTCAGATATCTTTGCAACTTTGGTCGTAATTGTTAATTGTTTATAAGCAAAAATATAAAATCGCCAAAAAACAGTATCTATTTTCAACATATTTTTTTTTCCAAATCGATTGTACATGATGATACGAAGCTCTTCGATTTTTTTTCACCCTGTGGGCTTTCGTCAGAAAATTCTATTGAAGGGCAAAGATTTTTTGATGATCGCAGATTGTTACTAAACCATATCTCGCAGATCGATAAATCTTGCACGATTTGTTGTTTGGCTCTTGTACATAATGTACGAGTTTCAAACCGATGTTGATAAACACCCGATTGCGGTTGCAAAAAGGAAATGTAAAATTTTTATTTTCATTTGCCATTAACCGCTTACTTAACAATTTTAGCACTTTTTAATCAGGACTTTTTTTACAGAGGACGTTATAATGGGCACATTTTATTGGAAAGTTTTTTCGATAGGACGCGTTCCAAAAAAATTATCTCAAAAATATCCATTTTTTAATTTTCAATAATTTTTTATTGCTAAAATATACTCCGGCAATGGCCGAAAACTCTTGTAGGTCCAAACAACCTATAAAAAAATTGGCCAGAGGGTGCAGCTCTTGAATAGGTCTTATGCTAAAGTGACTGGACTGTAATACGTTCATCAATAATATTAATATGCTACGAAGGGAACTTTGTTCAACTGAGTGTTTCACGACACTAAGGCACTTTTTTCTATAATTTTAACTTTGTTCAATATTTGTGTATTTCCCCTTTTTTGCGTTCTTTTCTTATAAAACTTCATTAATTATTTTTTAATAACATTTAATTTTCATGTTTTACATCTGCCGGACGTCCCGTGACAGCTCACTTTTTTATAACTAACTATCATTGAAAACTGTGTAGCTGAATACGATACTGTATTTGTAAAATGCCATTGTGAACTTAAATTATACTTCTGATTGCACGGTCTATTATTTTTCGTTCTTTCTTTCCTAATAGATTGCTGGAAGATTCGCAGAAAATTGTGATGAGACTACTACTTACTTCTTATTTCCATTTAGATTTTTTTTTGTAATTTCATTGTGTTCTTTCGGAAATTTTTCCAGATTTAATAAGAAATAATAATGAAAAACTAATTTGCACTAAAATACGATGTTTCATAAAATAATTATTTGTAAAATCTAAATGGAAAAGAAACTTTTATTCATACGGTAACGTTTTTCCGTAAACATTCAACGTTTTATTTTTGAATATTCTGTAATATTATGTAAATACCAATACTGGCACTAATTAGGTTGTCCAAGAGATAGCGAGCATCTGATTTCTCTAAATCTTTATCCACCAAAAGATTCACCTATTTAGAAGTAGGTGTCTTGTGCAGTCATCTGCAATAGCAGGTAAAAATTAACTCATGTTTACAATATATGTACAGATATGGAAAAATATTTGCGGAACATAGAAATTTCAACGCAAAACGTTGAGGTGTTCGGTATCCAGTCGACCAGCACAAAATATAATAAATATTCGCGATAAATAATCAAATAATTACTACAACACTCCACTCTAATTTGAATTGGTACCACTTTGTAGACATGTGTTTGCGACGTTATTAATCAGTATGCAACTGTTAGCGAAGGTGTGTACTTATCAGAAAAAATACTACGACGTATGCAAGAGATCAAATAATTTCTCTTCTAAAAATGTGTTTTTTTTTACCATAACGACTTTATTCATACATATAGTCACGCCTTTTTCTCGTAGCGTAGGCAGAGACCACTTCCTTCCACTTGCTACGGTTCTTACACACATCTTTTGCTTTCTCTAGTTTCATCAGTACTCTCATACATGCTCGTCGGTTGTTGGAACTCTTGACCTGGCCTTTCTTCAAAACAATGTTGATCTGATCCTTCCTTTATCTATCTTTGTAGCAATATCTTCTTTTATACCACAGCGATCCCTTATCTCACTATTCTTTACTTTATCCAACCGAGTCACTCCGGCTATACTTCTCAGACTACTTATCTCCGCAGCAATAATCCTATTTTTATGCTTCTTATGCCAAACCCAAAATTTACTACCATACATAAGTGTAGGAACCAACACTCCTCTATGCACAGCCAGACGTGCCTTTTTTAACACTTTCTGGCTGTTCATAAAGCTATGCAGTGCGCCATTTATTTGTTTTTTGCCAACACCCTTCGCTCAATGTCACTGTCATAATTTCCATCTATCGTAAACTTTGAATCCAAGTACACAAATTTATTAACTTGTTCCAATCTTTCTTCATTAATCACAACTTTACAGTTTGTTATGCTTTCTTCTCTTTAAAAAACCATTACTTTTGTTTTGCTAACATGTATTTTCATCCCTTTAATTTTCGGGGCATTATGCATAACATTAACCAGCGCCTGCAATGAGGAGGCATCTGATTTGTAGGTTAAACTATGTTAATTCTTATGCTAAGAAAATAACCAAATTTAAAATTTTAGGATTAATTTAATGAATGATTTGTTTTTAAAAATAAAGGATGAAATGAAGGACTGCTTAGATATATAGTATATCTAAACAAAGAAGCAGCTTGATACAGACTTAAATCAGTCTAATATTTGTTTATAAAATTTCTCCTGTCACTGCAGTCATAAAATAACTATGCAAAAACAATTAACAAAAAAACAATCACACTTTCCACTACTGTTATCCAGTAAATAATCCAGAATTTCTATCTCTTTGGTGCTATTATTTTAAAATAATCGACAATAAAATAATGCATCAGAACTTGTAACTAACAGTAAGCATAAAAAAATGTATAAAACGAGACAGTTTATAAAGTGTGTTTTCAGATAATGGAAAATATCTTGTGACGTTCTTAATTTTGAAAATGGGTTGTTCGTAAGTATAAGGGGATCTAGAGTATTTTCTTTAAATTGGCGCAATTACTTTTACTTCGTTGGGACCAATTTGGTAAAAGAAAAATTGAGAAGTTTTAATAGATATTTCAATACTTTTTATTTCTTATTTCATATCTTTAATGAAGTTAGGAGAATGGTCGGATAATAAAAGTATATTTGGACAGCTCTAAACTTTTTTGAGCGATAAGGATTACAAAAAAAAGAACTCCAAATTTAATTAACAACTGAGTTTCCAAATAATCGTAATTTCGGATATTCTCCGAATTTTTACTTATTATTACATTTTTATTTCTTACCAAAGTCTTCATTATCCAAGTCCCTTCATCTCGATTTTGGGAGTCACGGTGTCCAATAATATGTCTTGGCATGACCATGTTGCTAACATCGCAAAGTCAGCAAGCCAGAGGCTAGGTTTTCTGTGGAAAGCCAGAAAGTGTTTTACTCCTGATCAACTGTTGACGACGTACAAGGCTCAAATCCGACCTCTACTGGAGTATTGCTCGCACATTTGGAGTTCAGCACCAAGGCATTCTCTTCGTCTTCTAGATTCTATTCAGAAAAGAGCCATTCGCTTGATAAACAGTTCAACTCTCACAGATACTCTTCACCCTCTAGAACATAGAAGAAGAGTTGCAGACCAGTCATTGCTCTACAGATATTTCCATGGCAGATGCTCCAGAGAAATAAAAACTCTTTTTACCACCACTGGCCACATTCGGCCGAAGAACTGGACACGCTGATCAGTCTCACCCATTTACTCTCAAGATTGACACTACAAGGACCAATCTCCATCAAGAATCCTTCTTTTACAGGGCTGCTACGGAATGGAATAAGCTTCCAAAATCAGTTTTTCCAGAGAACTATGACCTGCAACTTTTTTCTTTTTTCCTTTCTATAATACCTTCCCCTTCTAATAGTCGCAGTGCGGGCCGTCCGCGGCCCACACGATAGGTCTACCCTTTTTGCGACTATTTTCATAAAAAAAAAATTATTACAAATTTAAATTGGTATTTACGTACCATTGTGTTAATAAAACAATACAAGTATTTTTTTTTAAAATGAATGCAAAATCGTGACCATACTGTATACGTTTTTATTTATTATAGAAATATAAAAAACGAATTGATGGTGCAACGAACTTCGATTATACCGATATTTTTTTGTTTCAGGATGTATTTCAACTGCACACACCTGCAGGTGGGGGTTACGGAACGGAAACGCCAGATAATCGAAGAAATGTCGACTCCCAAGGGGTCTCTTGGAGTAAAGGAACCTTTATAGAACGTGGTAGCGTTTTCGAGTTTAGGCAAACGCAGGAAGGCGTATAAATTTAGTTTGATGTATTGTCGTAGCTACTCCACCGTCAGTGTGCCGCTAAATACTGAGTGACAATCATCGCGCATTTATTATATACAGTGTGATCCATTTGAATTGAAAGCACCCCTGTGAAATTTACAATTTTTCAACCAATGTTTCAACGTTTTTTTTTCGTTGGCAAAAACGGCTTAAGTTTATTAGGCAATTTTTTTTTCAAATTTGTCTTCGCCACTGGATTTAGAATAGTCAATATTGGAAACAGCTTAAAATTTATAAAAAAATATTCATATAGAAAGAAAAATCCTTCGGAGTATATATGGGCCAGTGGAGGACCAAAACTCAAAACAGTACCGAATTATAAACAACAGAGAACTGGAAAACATATACCGTCAACCAGATATCGTCAAATGGTTAAAGCTGAAAGACTAAGATGGCCCGGACACATTAAAAGACAAAATGACGAACGAGGGGTGAAACTAGTAGGGGAACAGAATCCAACCGGCATAAGACCTCTGGGAAGACTCAAAGTTATAAGTTTATGTAGATCGTGGACAAATTAAAAACTGGCAACATGGCAAATATAATGTCCAACAATAATTCAGTTGAATACTATAAATTCGTAATCGATACTTCATTCCATTTAAAAGTTCCAACTGCTGAAAATATAAGTAAAACGTTGTAAGTAAAATTAATTTCTTAATGAACTGGGAAAAAACACTTTGTATACCTTTGATTTTTTTTAAACTGACTACAACACTGAATTCGTGTATTAAATGTCGTTAAAATTATTTTTTCAATAAAAAATTTAAAATCACATAATTTTTTAATGTAAAAATGGGTTGGTAGGTACCAGGACAAATTAAAATACTCCTGTGACTGTAATTCATAACCAAAATCACGAGCAGGCTTTGACGTTTAAAAAAATAATAAAAGGTATACAGTGTTTCCCAGTTTATTTATAAATTAATTTTACCAACACCGTTTTAGTATATTTTCAGCAGTTGAAACTTTTAAATGAAATGGGATATCGATCTTAAGTATTCAACTGCATTATTGTTAAACATCATATTTGCCATGTTGCCAGTTTTTAATTTGTCCACAATTGAAAATAGATTTAAATACTTTATTTGCATAATTAATGTTGTTAATAAATATTTTTTTATAAATTTTTAGGTGTATCTATTTATGACTATTCTGAATCCAGTGGCGAAGTCAAATTTAAAAAAAAAATGCCTAAAAAACTTTTGCCGTTTTTGACAATAAAAAAAAAACATAGAGTTCCTTGGAAACGAAAATTAAATTATGAAATTGTATTCCCAAATACAGTTTTTAATGCTTAATCTAACAAAAAAAATTTAAAGATCGGTTAAAAATGTGCTTCTCATTCTAGTTAGCGGCCGAAAAAAGGCGTGTTTTTTTTTGGAAAATAATTGCAGGTTTCAAACTGTTTATTTTTGATTGTTTTATAATTATTTTATTGTAAAAAATTCACAAATGTAGCAGATATAATATATTACCGGGATCGCTGTTAAAAAAAAGGCCTACCGCGGTGACCATTGTAACTTCTCACCAATTATTTAAAATAAAAAAACCAAATAAATTAAGGACTAGATTTCGGTGGAAAAACAACTTCATTATCCTTGATATAAAAAAAAGAATTTTTCGAAAAAAACCCTTCTGAAATAAAAAGAGTATACAAAATTTCAAATAAATCGGTTTGTTCGTTTTTGAGACATCGTGGTCACCGATTTTAAAAAGCTGTTGTGAGAAAAACCTGCTTTCCTTTATACCTAGGTCACGTGGCCCATAAACCGTATACAGTAAAAATGGCCGTAACTCGCTTGATTTTGAACGGATCGACATAAAATTTTCAGAGAATATTTTTGAAATGTCATCAACTTCGAGAATCCGTCGAAAACGAAATATCGATTTTTTCGAAAATTCTTACTAGATGTAACCCCTCAAATGGGTCGGTCACACTGTATATAATTATATATATATTTTGCTTTTACTTTATAAATATTATACAATGTACTAGTAGCCACAGACTCAGAAGCATGCAGCTTAAGTACACATTATGTTGGCTATGTACAAACACTTTATTAAAGTAATGGATTCTTTTGTATATAGTGCAATAAATATCATTCAAATGAATTATTTTTATATTAAACTTACATTTTGTTAGTAAAATGTCTGGTAAAGTAACTAGTATCGTTGTAGGATCATGAAATTTTAAATTATTAGAAAAAGTTCGTCCATTGTAATAATGTAAAATTCTTTTATTTCCTAAATAATCATACGTATGTGTTGAACAATTTTTTAAAAAATTTACGTCTGCTAACAAAAAATTGAATGTGATAAATATATATATAATACCAACATTATCTTCACCTAAGCTTCATACTTCTGAGATTTTGACCATTACTTCTGGGATATAAAATTGTTTGTGAAAGGTACATTATATTTAATAAAATTACACTTCTGCGTTATTACGTGTATCAAAAAAATATGGTTTTACTTCTAAAAACATGTGCATGCACAGGGTGAGTTAACGATTGCATAAAGTAAGTTTGTGCCAAGAAAATAAAAAAGGTCAAAAACTTTATTTGCCATATGGTTGTATAATGTGCTTAACTTAAAAATATCAAGATTTACATACCAAAAAAGTAGAGCAACATAAAGATGTATTTTTAAAATAGAACTTTCTGTATTTCAGTTGTTTTTTGGATTATATATGTGAACATAAAACTTTTTATTTATTGGTTGTTTGTAAGATATCAAGAGTATAGATTTAGTAAAAAAAATATTTGGATTACACTGCTTGTGACAGAATAAACGAAACTGGATTAATATCGAAAAAGATATTAGACAGGGATGTGTGGCTTCGCCATGGCTGTTTAACTTATACACAGACGATTGTTTAAAAGATTTGAAAGATAGTGCGTGTTGATTAAAAATAAATGATTTGATCGTCAGATGCATTCTTTACGGCTATGATCAGATTATATTAGCGTCATCTGAAGAGAGGTTGCAGGCGATGGTTATTATTATGCATGATGCCCTAAAAATCAAAGGGGTAAAAGTAAATATAAGCAAGACGAAAGTAATGATTTTTGAAAGAGAAGAAAGCATGACAAATTCGAGTTGCTGATTATAGGGGAAAGAGTGGAACAAGTAAATAAGTTTGTTTACTTGGGTTCAATGTTTACGAGAGACGAAAATTATGACTGTGATAACGAGCGAAGAGAGTTGGCAGAAAAACAAATGAATGAGGTCCTGTGTAACTTTATAAGAACCAGAACGATTTAAAAAAGGCACGTCTGGCTGTGCATGTTGGTCCCTACACTTACGTATAATTGTTAATGTTGGGTTTGGCAGAAGCAGCATAAAAATAAGATTAATGCTGCGGAGATGAGTAGTCTAAGAAGTATAGCCGGAGTGACTCTGACAACGTCGCAATTTTAACTACGAGTTTGAGATGCTGTCATTATTTAAACAAGTTGATAGCTTATGTATCAAATAATGATTACTTTCTTTCGAACTATTGACGTTTATTCGGTTAAATAATTGCAAAAAAATGTGTGAAATTGGTGAATTACAATGTGTAGTAGACTAATTGGTCTGTATAAAGTTGTATCTAATTTAAAAGAAAACTATTTATACAGCTATATGATAGAAATAAAAAAACAGGCTAAAATGAGAGAGATTAGTCTTGTAATTTTTTTAAAGATTCGACAAATGTATTCAACTATCTCTTTCTATTTTTATAAGAACGAAAGCTCAGATTTCAACTTTAAAAAAATTCAAATATTCCAAAAAGTTAATTCAGATGTACAAACTTTGGAACCCCGCAAAAATTATTTTAGCAAAAAATCCTTTTTAAGTAGAAGTGTAAATTTGAATTTCTTTCACAAAATATACTTTAAATTCTACTTTTTGAATATTTCTTTCTCTTTGCCTTTAAAGAATTGAAAGTTTTTTAAAAATTTAAAAAAAAATAGACATATTCTCGGTAAATAAGTTTATGCATACTTTAAAAATCAAAATAAGCTTTATTGGATGATTATTTCGGTTTTAAATTATTAATGGAAATTAAATGTACATACTTAAATTTTACTTACATATTACATACCTAAAAAATGTTTGTATGTACAGGGTGAGCAAAACTCGATGTCTTAGCTGTATTATAAGAAAAAAAACAAACAATAAAAAACATCTAAAAAGATGTTCTTATATGGGATTGAGTAAGGTCTATTTTAAGCCTAATTTTGATATTTTACCATATTTCGAAACTAAAGTAATGACGTCATCGATTTTTTTCCATAGAAATATGTCCATATTTTGGAATATTTAAAAAGAGCTCATTTTTCTTAAAAAATTTTGTAAAAAAAAAATTGCTAACTTTTTCCGTTATAAAATTATTAGCAAATTTGTAAAAAAAGTATTATTAAAAATTCGCAATCGTCACGATTTAAAAAAGTAGCCTTTGGAAAATGACAAAGTCACATCTGTCACAAATTAAACTAATGGTTGACAAATATTGTTTTTTTGGGATTTGACTTTGAAAAATATTCACGCACAACGAAAAAGTCGACATGTTTGTTTATGGAGAATCTCAAAAGACCCTAGAAGAGCAGTTCAGTGATCCACCCAGAGATACGCCGTACGTGTTATTCCAAGTTTAAAAATATTTGCAAGATGGGAACGCAATTTACGTGCAAATGGCATTTTTTTCTCGAAAGAAAAGAAAAATTGTTAAAAGGGCCAATTCTAACAATACTGTTGCCACTGTTTTGCAGTATATTGGATACCATCCAACGAACTCAAATCGGCAAGCCTGTCATATAGTTCGGTACGAAAAATTTTGAAAGACAATTATTATCAGTAGTAATATCCTTAGGTTCTGCAATGATAATCTAAACCTAACATTACGGCAGAGAATGGTAAAATCCTACATATGGCCAGTGTTGCTGTACGGGGCAGAGGTCTGGACCATTAAGGCCGCTACAGTTAATCGGTTAGAAGCGTTTGAGATGTGGTTACACTGGCGAATGCTGAGAATACCCTGGACAGCTATGCAGACTAACGAAATGGTGCTAAACAGGGCCGACACAATACGTTTGCTGCTAAATACAGTTAAATGCAGGAAAATCTCATATTTTGGACATATCTTCAGAGGAGAGTGATACAGAATCTTTCAACTGATCATGATAGGAAAAGTGGTAGGACGTAGAGGAGTAGGAAGAAAGCAGGCTTCCTGGCTGAGGAACATCCGCGAATGGACTGGTATAAGCAGCGCAGAGGAACCGTTTCGATTGGCGCAGAATCGCGAAAGACTTGCCCAAGTAATTGCCAACGTCAGGGGGACCTGATGTGGCACTTAAAGAAGAAGAAGAATATTCTTAGGACATTGATAATAGACGAGATAATTTTACAACAATCGAAAACTCGTTCCTTGGTAACAGTCCTCAGCCTTCGACTTCGGGCTGTTACCAAGATTTGAATATGGTTTTATAGAATTTTGATTCGAGTGATTTGTTTTTTTTTGTCCCTTACATTTAAGCCAATTGCCTCAGCAGCAGATTTAGTCCATCCATTTATTGTATTTGTTCCAACAGGTACATTATCGTACCATTTGTCAGTTTCATTTTTCCAGTGTCGATTTGGTTTTAAGAACAGTCGTGGTGAGGTAATATTGTCGCCTCGTTTTGATATCAGTTTATGAAAAAGACGTACAGGGCAGCTTTGTCTTTTACTATTGGAAGCCAACCATTTACTACTTGTACAACTTTAATAACCACCTTGGTACGTTTTACTGAACACTGGATTGCATTTAATGCGATTTGTTGGAGAATCATCGTTATTTTTCTCGATTTAAAAAAAATCCACTATACAAGCAACCGCCTCTCCTTCTTGCCACACTAATTCTACAGCAGCATTATGGTAAAATTTACGCATAAGCTGTAGAAAAATTTGTTTCTAGAATAAATCTTAATTATGGTCAATTTGATGGATGACTCAAATTTTTAAACTCGTCATGACTTACACTGTAAAATACGAGTATACTTTTACATTTTTTTTATATTCTATTTTAAAAAAAAATAACTTACATTTATTTATTGTAAGAACAATGCGTATTTCACATTCGTTTTTATTCTGGCTACATCTGTAAATATTAATATTAACATTTAACATTATTGTATGAATTTTAAAAACATAAAATTAAATCATTAATTGACGGTAAATTATTTATTTGCCACATAAATAAACAGACCTAATCAAAATTTAATTAAATATTAAATTAAATTAAATAAATAAGTGCATTCATCCATTATAATAGTTATGCAATACTTTTGTGTTAACAATAACCTCAATTGAATATTCAAGAATTAATTAAATAAAACCTTTAATGGTGTAAATGTACAAAATGGTTGATTATATTAAAATGAGCAATTTTTAACAAAAAATATTTTGCTTAAAATAAATTAAACAAACGTTCAAATGAAAATCATTTACTATAATGATTGTTGGTTGTTTCGTTGTTATAAAAGTTCGTCCTGAGAATTTATTGATTATAACCCAGTATAATTCAATAACGAAAGATTTTTCTCATTTTGAGCCAGTATAGTGTAGTTGTATGACGACTTATTGCGCATCGACGAAGGAACAACTCAAGATTCAGCTCGACCATTTTTTTTTATTCAACTTTCATAAAAGAAACCGTCGACGGGCTTATAGTTCTCTCATTATCACTTGCAGAACACAGTTATTTATTTATTTATTTACACTGTTCTACAGAAAAAAAAAAAAGATTTCCAATTACAGAACAGGAACAAAGTAAACATTTGCACAATAGTACTAACAATAAAAAAGCTTAAGAGTAATACACAATTTACAAAATCAGACTAACATTAGTAGAAAGCTTAAGACTAACACAACATTATTACTGCTGATAATAATAGCTCTTAATTTGCCTCAAATTACAATAGAATATATTAAGCTGGTCACTTATAAGGTTATAGTTGCTACACATAGTATGAACAGGAGAGTTTTTAAGTATATTTGTTCGTGGTGTGGTATTGTAGAATGAGTCGGTGTATCGAGATGCCTGACGGGGAATTTTAAAGTTTATCTGATGTAGTAAGCATTGACATTTAATTTCATTGTTAATTATTTTGTGTAGCATAATGACACTAGAACATTCTCGTCTTCTATCCAGAGTGAAAAAGCTATGTCTTGACAGTAAACTCTCGTGTGCCGTGCCAATTAGTGGGTAAGTCCGATCTACTTTAAAACTTAGGTATTTGAGAAAGCGTCTTTGGATTGCCTCCAGTTTATAAATATGCACTTGATAATATGGGTTCCAGATAACCGATGCATATTCTAGCTTTGATCTCACAAAAGCATAGTAGAGAGTTTTAAGTGTTAAATGGTTAAAGTTATGTGAGGAGTAATCAATATTTAATATACACAGCGTTCATTTGAAAAGGACCCACCCTTAATATTTTAAATATGCGACATATTAAAATAAAATGCCAAAAAACATCAACTTTTACCTTGAGAGGATCACTTTTTAGCGCTAATGTCATAAACGTCAAGTTCACCCACTTAAATTTTTTTAAATGACGATAGGTATCAAGTCATACCTCATTTAAAAGATCTTCCATTGTTATTTAATCGTTTAAAATTTGCCATTTTTAAAAATTTTTATGTGCCCCCGTATTATGTTGACAATTTAAAAAGTCATAGTAATAATTACAACAGCAGAAAAATAATGAAATTGCACAGATTAGTGAGAATAAAGACATATATGAAATTAAAAATAAAGATTTAGACAAAGGTATTTTAAAAAATAATAAATTCATAAAATGAGGTATGGCAGATCAAACAATATTGTCGGTAAGGGTTCGGAAAGAGTTATTATGTTCTGCAATTGATAATGGAAGAACACTAACTCATCTCTCGTCTCATAGAGACCAACATGTGTTAAACAAAACATTATTGAGTCAGTGCCGACAACAAAGTCTTCAAAGAAAATTCTCTAAACAACACTTCAAGCAAATACCAGGTGAGTGGCTCGTAGTTATTCTTTCTCAGGAAACTCTCATTATACTTTAATTGATTATTTTCTTTTTTTTTGTATTAATGTATTTTCTTGCATAATGGTTTCATTAGAAATACGAGTATGTTAGAGGAACGTTAGAAAAAAATAAAATAAATTGTAGACACCATCCCTGGAAGATCTTGATCTCTTAATTCGATCCAACTCGAGGGAGTAGATTTAATTAGATCGCGGGTCAATCTGTCCTAGATTTCCAACTTATTTAATTAAATGAACTTGTTGAGCGCCAAGTATTTCTTTAGAAGGAAAGAAAAAAAATACTAAAAAAAGTGAAATCACTAAAACTTGGGACAAATCAGAATGTTATTTCTATACGTTAATATGAAACAAGAAAAAAATGCTTTAAATCTAAATTCTACTTTTATTAATCACTAAGATATTCACTTAGATATACAACTTTTACAACTTTTTATAAATATTTACATTCCTTAATTCATAAACAATTTTAAAACCAATACTGTCCCTTGTTATGATCGCTTCCCCTTTTATACCTCTATATCACAATTCTAGATCATTTCACCTGTTTCTCCACCCTTCGCGACGCAGTTTCGAGAGGTTGCTCGACCTTGCCAGACCCCGTCGGCGGCCGACAAAGTGGTCTAAAACGGATCCTAGCCGCGGTCGATTCCTCGGTTGCCGACAGGACCGATATTAACTCAGCTCCATCAACGAAACCATTTTCATTACCAGCATAAAGAACTATGTACCTTTTTCCATCAACTTAAGTCGATTTGACACTCCGCTTGTCTTCATTTTGCCAAGAGCGACTTACTGTGCCATTTTGAAAAATCCAGGTTTCATCCAAGAAAACAAATTTATATAATGATTGCACCTGAATTTTTTTATATGACTGTAAGAATTTAAATTTCTTCAAAGCGACATCAGGTAGTTCCATTAGTCCTCTACGAGGATCATCCTTTTTCTATCGAAATCCTATACATTTCAGTACAGTATACGAGTACAATGACTATTTATATCCCGTAAACATTTCTGTCTCCTTTAAAAAGTTATCTAATTTTGCAACTTGTTGTTTTCTTTCATATATACCATAAATTATGTTTCGGATATAATCATGTTTCACATTTCCAGTGGTCGTCTTTTTGGGGGTAACTTTAGTAATTGGTTTTTCTTTACTGTTTGCGAAATTGCGCTGACTGTGACAATACTTAGATTAGTGCTGCTGCAACACGCTCTCTTTGACTGCATTCAGAGGTATCTCGTTCAGCTTCAAAATACAGAATTAGAGACTGCACTAGTTCTTTAAAACGTCCATTTAAAAGCTTAGACATATTGCAATCTTTCAAAAGATCGCAACCCGTACACGAAATCAAAAAAACACGCACTATAGTTTTGACAGTCAAAGTACGTGCCAAACATGTATGTCAAAAATTAAAACCTCATATTTATAATATTGATATGGCAACGTCCCTGAAACAGTCCAAAAACAGAGATGTGATTAACAAGCATGACTTATCTGGACGAATGGATAAAAGAAAATTGCCATCGATGACCTGCATCAGAAATTTTGTTGCAAGCACTGTACTATAATATTCCTAAGTTTTGTTTTCCCTTGTAAACCGTTTGAATATTTAAAAATTTGATTGTGCTTCTGTAAGTTTCAGGTAATAAAAAAACTTTTTATAAGAATTTAATTTTCTGACAAATGAATAATAAAACTGTACCAACATGTTACGAGCTTCTTCACACTCACAGTTTTCGTAAATTAATTAATTGGTAAATTTATAATTGTTTATTTTACTTTTTAGTCTATCATATAAACAAACAATCACTTAACTTAGTGGATAAAGTTGACCATTTTAAAGTAGCACATTAATAAATTAATCTACTCCATTAAGACATAATGCAGGTTAATATTTGTTTACGTAAGAATCTTAAGAAGTTTACCGACATGAAACGAATTACCCACCTTCCTAGAAAGCTATTCCACAAGAAAGCTGCCGACAGTTCCCTAATCTACTTTCAGCAACTTTACCCTCGTCCTTTGCGTCACTGGAACTACTAATTCACATTTCACATATAGCCAGAAACATTTTAGAACTTACAAGAAGAAAAGTCAACATAACGACGTAGTGGCTAAATTTCCGAGCTGCGTGTGTACATATTTAACGTTGGAACTAGTTTAGTGAGTCCGTTGAAAACAATTGTTTTATTGTCTTATCTATTAAAAGCTTTTGAGCAAATTGGATCACCTCGCAAACAATTTTTTTCAGTAAATTTTTTTTCGGACAAAATATTCAAAGAATATATTTTTTTAAAAAGAAACTAAAAAAATTCCGAAAAATACACTGCAGATAAAAAAAATTTAGGTCACCATACATTACTTATGACATTGCAAATAATTTTAAAATAGAATGCATCAGATTGCAACAGTAACTGTACATTCTAAACGAAGCTCGACTATTGTTATTGGGAATGAAACATACGAATAAAATTTTACATTTAAAAATTAATAAGGTGTTTTATTTCCTTTTGCATTAACGACTGCTTGCACGTTAAATTAAGAATAACATTTTGGTCCATGTTATTTTACTCCTGCAACAGCAACTCTCTCAGGTCCTGGACAGTTCTTGCGGCTGGTGTATGCCTTTGGATACGTTGCCCTAACTCAACACAGACATGTTCGATAAGACTTATATCTGGACTGCATGCTGGCCAATAAAACCGCGTCATTCCTACTTTATTAAAATACTCACTGACAATCCTGGCAGCGAGAGGTCTTGCAATATCATGAATAAAAATGCCTTGCTCGCCTATAGTGAACATAAAAGGCATAATTAATATGATGTGACAAAATTAACTTTATTGTTAACTGTTGATATTTCCTAATAATATGACCAAAATTTAATTAATTTAATGAAACCGTAGGTACAGTTTTTGTGTCTACTAACTAGCTTTGAATAAAACAATACTTAACGAGTTAAACAAATTAACCAAAGCAAATAAAATAAAATTTTGTTCATTATTTAATACATTTATTAATTATTCTTAAAATGAAATTCATAAAATTATTTTTGTTTAAAAACAAACGTTTAAATTGTGTGATTTGAGTTTTTGTAGTGCATGTTCGTAGTGTTTCAATTTTATTATATTTTAACTACCAGAGACATAAGATTATAAAGTTAAATGTAGATTATATGGCCTCACTTATTTTACAATTTAAAATTATTATTTATCTTGGGAGTTGTAATTAAGATACTTTACAAATTAAATTTTGTGTCTTTGATGACTACCCAACCATTCTTATCAAGAGGAACAAATTATGTGAATGCAGTTAGATTAATTAGATATTTAATTTATTAAAATATATCTAGTACGACCCAGTGATAAGTGGAAACCTTTTGAAGGGTTAAATAACAAAAACAAGCTAGAACAATTAATTTAATCATTTTATTGCCTAAATTATAAATACAAATTTACAATAGTGTGGTAAATTCAAATTTTGATAGGGATTAAGAGTAAAAACAACCTAATTTGTGTAACATATTGTAATAAAATTGCTGTCATTTTTACTTTTATAAATAAATTAGTTCACCTGTCAGCCCAAATAAGTATAAGTTAATACCTCAAAAGAATTAATTTAAAAACGGTGGGTGCGTTTAATCTCATCTTAATAATAACTAAAAAAACAAGTTTAAAATGTAAAATGTAATTTTAACCATATTTTTGAACAATAAAAAAAACCAAATTTATCCAAAATATGTACATCAAAATAATCGACCATTTTTAAAATTGTTTTCTCGGTTATTAATGGTTCGTATTCATAAGAAACCCCTTTCTAATTTAAAATGATTTTTTCACGTAAAAAAAATGGAATCTAGAAATACTCCTAAAATTGTATTTGCTTAGTACAATAAACTGTTAAACTTAAAAAAAATTATAATAATTGTGTTACATAAATATAGCTGGGATCAACACTGCTTCTCCAGTTAGTCAGGGTCGTTAAAAATTGTTATTTTTGTTTTATACCATGGCTTTAAAGACCAAGTTAGGAATTTAATGCAGCAGTTATGTAAAGTGCGTAGGTTCAAACGAAGTGTCCAGTGATTTATTAGTGTAACTTAAAATAAAATAAAAACCAAATTTATAAAGTGCAATCCGTTCTCTCCCAGCGCCAAAATATTACATAGACTAATAAAAAAATCGGCACATCTGTGGATGTGCCGATATGCAATATTTCCGAGCGGCTACCAACAAAATAATGATAACAAACATGATAGCCAGAATGATCGCCAACGATCGTTAAACGGTCATGGCACCTAGAAGAAGAAGACGCAATTCGTTATGAATCGGCACTGCACACTGCCGACTTTGGAAATATGGTGTGTGCCATTGACATGTCTCTTTCATTAAAAAAACAAGTCTAGCATTACATATGACATAAGAGATGTTAAAAAAGTGTTCAGCTGACTTTTGGTTTACATTGCAACCACATTAAAATATTTAGGTTATTGATTCCATTCAAAAAAACCACGTCTATCAATTTAAAAGGTGGTCCAAAGATAGGGTAAGAAGTTATTTTGTTGGAAATGAAACTGCGTTTGACTCTTGGATTTATAGTCCATTGTCAAATATTATCCATAGAAATGGAAGAGAAAAAACTATTCGTTTTAAATAAAGTCGTTCCTGTATAGCAATATTAACCCAAGCTACGTGGTTATGTATTGTGTATGTAAACATATACGCTCCACGTATTTTTAATAAAAAAAGATATAAAATACGTCCCTGGTCTATAAATTTTTCTTGAGTTGTGCCGAAATATTAAGGAAAACAATTTATTGGCTAATAAATTTGACCCCGTGTGATATTTATACGACATTTGACTTAAAAAAGTTTCTTTGACGTTTTTTCGTTTGACCTTGATAGATATCATTACTATAAATCACAATACTCTCACATTACCAGTCGCGTTTACCCTTAACTAACAATAAAAATATGTAAAAATAAATATTCCTTTTGGCAATAAAAGGATAAGAGTGCATCATTTCATATCATTTCATTCCTATAATAGTCCAATCGACACAAAAGAATCATGAATAGAGTTTGTTAGATTGGCCGTTCTTTATAATGTGCAAAGTGTGCATTAACATTTTTTTTATATACTTAGTAAATATAACAATTGAGACAAGTTAATTATAATTATGATATGCTGACAGGATCAGTATAATTTTCTTTGACTTTCAATGAAACTGCCAGGATTAAAAAAAACTGACGTTATTGAAGTGAAAACTTCTTTGGGCGTGTTGAGCAATTACGGTTTCACGTCACCTTGTTTACAGCGGCTGTCAGCAGTGGTCAAAATAATAATAAAAATTGCACGCAATACAAGGGTTCAGAAGCAATGGTAACGGTATAGCTTCTTCTTCTATATCTTTTTTTTTTTATGAAAATAGTCGCAAAAAGGGTAGACCTATCGTGTGGGCCGCGGACGGCCCGCACTGCGACTATTAGAAGGGGAAGGTATTATAGAAAGGAGATGATTGTGAACACGCTTTTTAAAAAGTTGCAGGTCATAGTTCTCTGGAAAAACTGATTTTGGAAGCTTATTCCATTCCGTAGCAGCCCTGTAAAAGAAGGATTCTTGATGAAGATTGGTCCTTGTAGTGTCAATCTTGAGAGTAAATGGGTGAGACTGATCAGCGTGCCGAGTTCTTCGGCCAAATGTGGCCAATGGTGGTGCAAGAGTTTTTATTTCTCTGGAGCATCTGCCATAAAAATATCTGTAGAACAATGACTGGTCTGCAACTCTTCTTTTATGTTCTAGAGGGTGAAGGATATCTGTGAGAGTTGAGCTGTTTATCAAGCGAATGGCTCTTTTCTGAATGGAATCTAGAAGACAAAGAGAATGCCTTGGTGCTGAACCCAAAATGTGCGAGCAATACTCCAGTAAAGGTCGGATTTGAGCCTTGTACGTCGTCAACAGTTGATTAGGAGTAAAAAACTTTCTGGCTTTCCACAGAAAACCTAGCCGCTGGCTTGCCGACTTTGCGATGTTAGCAACATGGTCATGCCAAGACATATTATTGGACACCGTGACTCCCAAAATCGAGATGGAGGGACTTGGTCCAAGTGTATTTCCGGACATTGTGATGGGATGATTTGAGGAATTCACTTTCTTGGAAAAAGTGGCACTTTGTGTTTTTTGGGCGTTGAACTGAACAAGATTGTTGGTTCCCCACTCGAAGATTGCTTTAAGATCTCTATTGATG
Organism: Agelastica alni; assembly: GCA_950111635.1. Classification (NCBI taxonomy): domain Eukaryota; kingdom Metazoa; phylum Arthropoda; class Insecta; order Coleoptera; family Chrysomelidae; genus Agelastica; species Agelastica alni. The sequence continues at coordinate 11,256,199 of OX467713.1, forward strand.
GAATCAACCTGTTCCTGTCTGAGTCTATTAATATCATTCACCGAAAGTGATCGATAGGATGTGAAAGTTGAGACAAGTGTGCTATCGTCTGCGAAACTGTAAATGGGGTTTGTGGTGGTTTTCAAGAGGTCGTTGATGTGTAAAAGAAATAAGATGGGGGACCCCGGCATTAGTTTTAAACGCATCAGAAGAAATACCGTCAACTGCCACATGTAAGGAGCGATCTTGCATGAAGCTCAGGAGCCATTGGCACAGTTTGGTTGGGAGACCGTAGGCAGATAATTTACTTAACAATGGCTGGTGCCAAACGCGGTCAAAGGCTTTAGATATATCCAAGGCTATTGCACGGGATTCACCAAACTTTTGCTGAGTGACATAAGCCAGCAAATCTCCAGTAGACCGAAGTTGTCTCTGTCAAAAAGTGATGACCTCGAGCTGACAGACCATTTTTATTTGGTTTTTTATTATTCGATGATTTTTATTTACAAATTATAAAATTTTAATTTTTAATCCTACAATTAATCTAAAATTCCAAAAAAACACGGTTATTTTATAGTTTTAAGTTTTCACTTCTGTCGGCAGTCCCAATGCTGCTAATTTTTTTTATATCTAACAGAGTTACATTGATAATACTATGTTGAAAACAAATTACCAAATTGATGTTTATTTTTAAATACTTGCTTCATTATAAACAAGACCATTTTAGATATAACTAGGTAACTTGCTTAAAAAATTATAAAAATAGTTACTGGTTTTATATGGTTTTAAAATTAAAAAAGAATGCGAATGAAGTGTCATTTTTTTATTGATTGATCTTTAAAAAACAGTCAAACACTCTTTCCTTAAATAATACCACGTTAAAATTTACTTTTACCAACACAACATTTATAAATAATGCTTTATTTAATTTTGAACATAAATTAAATTAAAAAATATAATCTAACTACAAATGTAACAATAGGTTAAAAACTTGTTTTTAAATGAAAAAACAAAACACTCACACTGTGAAAATATTTGGAAAAATACCTTAATAACGCGTTCAAGAGATCGTTAGCACCTTGCATTTTTAATGTTGAAAATTGGATTTTGAAATAAAATCAAAATCATTTATATTTGTTAACTTAAGATGGTAGTTTGGTTTTGAATCAGCATGGATCGAAGAGAAATAATCGTTTTTTTTGCCAAAACCTTTTAACTTCCAACTAATAAATTTTTCCTGAGAGCACTAACAACGAATTCGTATCATCATCATCATGGTCGTTCAATCACAAGAAATTATTGCTATCTTAAAATAGCAGCTGTTATGGTTTTATTATTTTTTTTGTCGCTGCATTTTGTTTTCCAGTCTCTGATTTTCAATACTTTTAACTCTTTAAGGGGCACTGGTACAAAAACTCTACCCAAAAAGAAATATCTCTTATCGGGCAGTGGTACAAAATGTGTACCTCGCATTCAAAATTTTTTACGATTGGAACAGAAGTATGAATTGTCAACAAACGTTAAAATTGTAGTTCTTATACATGCCGAGACTTGTTGGAACTGGCGCTGTGTGAGTTTCGCCCACACTTTTTATATGTTCCAAAAAGTGAGTGCGAGGCTATTTATAATTAAAAGTAAGTAAAATTCCGTTCATTTCGAAGATAAATTTTAAATTATAACAAATTTAACTATCAACATCATAAATTTGATGTAGTGTAGGTAAAAAAATGTTTTATAATTTTGATTTTGGTTAATTTGTTGTAGTTCAAAAAGTGTACCATTGCCCGTTTGTTATTTTTTTATGTTTTTATTTTGGGTACCAAAACAATGGATTACCTACCATTTAGATTGAAAAATATAACATATGACGAGCTTTTGGCAGAATTCTGGCTTAAAACCCAACGGACTGGTTCAATTATAGCAATGTTAAACTGTGTTAAGTTGGCGTCGATAAGGTCCAGATAGCTGTAATGTTAGAACTTCCGATAGGAGATGCACTATAAGAAGAAGAATGCTGCACATCTCGAACAACAGGATTTGTTATGTAATTACGTTTATCTCTTTTAGCTTGTTAATTAAATTAGTAGGATTTTTATTGGCTACTTTTTTATGTCTTTCTCTCCGATTTCTTTTAGGTAATCTATACTGATTCAAATACCAACAAACCTTTTAAGCTTACTGTCATTGGATCACCAAACTTAATCAAATTTATTTGTTACTTCTATTGTTTGCAAAGCTCGCCACTTTGTTTTGTATTTAAATTTTTTTTGTAAAATTTAATATTAGTTACTAATTTTTTAAATACAAGATCCAAACTGGCAAGAATACATGGGATATTTATTTACCTCGAGTAGATGTATTTTATTGGTTTAACGTTACTTTGGCTAGTACCTACTTGGGTACCATTAAGTCTTTGGAACTTGTGGTTATTTTAAATGCATCCCTTGAGTATATTCGGCACTTTTTTTTTACACATCAAGGATTGCTGTTATATTTTAAACAACATTTATTTGCTGCTCATATCTTTTTAAAATTATTTTGTTATATTTTGTTTTATGATTTGAATAAATTGTTATTCTATATAGTGACTTTTTTTAGGATAATTTTAGTTCTGGGATGATTTTAATTACGTCAGTTTCAATAACAATTGTAAAATAAAAAGCTTCATAAAAGTAATGTAGTTATAACTATCAAAAGTACTTACAGTGGCGTACCCTTTGATATAATTATTTGGACTTTTTCCTCCTAACTGTAAACCATTTTAATTATTTCATTAAATAAATGTCACTGATCAAAAACAATAGTTGTCATTTCCGTAACTTACTTTTGAAATGTTAACCTTGCCTATTTACAGTAACTATTTAACTAAATACTTAAAAAACGTATGAAGTAGGGGTAACATGTGGTATATTTTTTAAAATAGGAAAAAAAAAATCATTTCATTCAAAAATTTAAAAATATACACTGAATCAACCAAATAAAAACTAATTTTATTTGTTTCTCTTTTTCTGAAATCTCTTGCTACTGTACTTTTGATAGTATTTTAACAAATTTTAGTCGTAACAACAAAACTTTTTTAAAAAACTTTTTTCTGTAGGCAATAATGATAATAAAGGATGGGTAATTTATGGTAACTCTGTACAAATGTTTAAATTTTTAATTCTTATAATTTTAAATACTGTGCAATTAGAAAAAATGATGCTTTAGAAAGAAAATAACAAAAGGGATATTTTTAATTTAATTTTTAAAATTGTCCCATATAACGAAATAATAAAAAAATCAGTCAACCAATAAAATTTGTAACAAAAAGTGAGTTAAATAACTTTTAAAAAATACGTGTTTTTCAAATGCGAAAAATGTATACTAGTTAATATCCAACAACCTTGAAATAAACTGAAAGGGGCCTCTTTAATAAAGGTTTAAGAAAGCTTTAGTTTTGCAAGCAATAAAAGTTTGGAATACTGTGCTTTAAATCCACTTTTCCAATAAAATAAAGCAAGAGCCGTTAAAATTAAATTGCATTCCATAATTCCAGTTCGTTATTTATTTTCCAGATAAGACCGCACCGAGATATGAGAGTAGTACTTAATTTTTTACACAAAATCACTTTTAATCACATCCAAATTACATATTTGGTTCGTAAAAATTTTTTTTATGCAGTAAACATTTTTTTTAATAGAAAAAAGAATGTATTAAAATCCAAATTGGTTACTTCCTCAAGGTAGTTCCAGCGTGCCATAATATAATCCGAGCATTTTCTATTGTTAAAAATTAGAATTATCGATACAGATACTTACAGTGCAACAAAAGTAGCTTGGCGGGCGAAGAAACACAAAATCTGCGCACAACGAAAACATTCGAATAACGATCCCATCGGCGACGACGAAATTTTCAGTAATCGTGAGTCTCAAGTACAATCGGAGGAAGAAGTTTACGAATGTGAAGTATATTCATCCCAATATTTCTTATTTTAGAGGCTAGTCGCCCGCCAAGCTACTTCTTTTGCACTTTACATAAATAATTAATGTTTTAAAGTTTACTAGAAGGAATGACTAAACGAAACCGATTTATCTTATCTCAAAAATAGTGACTTCGCCACAGTTTAAAAGTAGATTTTAGAAACTACAGTCGATATTATAAAAATGTATGGCGATGTTTACAACACGTTGAATCATTTAATATTTATTACAGAAACATTTTTATTTATTTACACAGAATATTCGACGATGTACATTCAATATATGGTAGTAGCTTATATCCTCCGCCGCATAATCCAATATTAGCAGAGTGTTCAGCTTAGCGGATTACCGTGGCGATCAGTACAGCAACCATCCGGCTGTAAATGGCGAATGCGCCCACATTAAATTTGTGATAGATAGCCAAAGACATTTCTACGGAGGAAGAAGTTTACGAATGTGAAGTATATTCAGCCGAATATTTGTTATTTTAGAGGCTAGTCGTCCGCCAAGCCACTTCTGTTGCACTGTACATATTATACTATCAAATATATGCATTTTCGGTGATCTGGCAATGTTGCTTTGAGTGCGTTATGATTTATTTATATTATCATAGTTTATGTATTGTTTGAAATCCCAGATATAACCAGTGGGGAGATTAAAACAGCTATATCAAAAATGCTAAAAGAAAGAGAAGCAGGAGAAGATGGGATCATATTGGAAATGTTGATATACGGAGGTAAGACTGTAATCTATCTTCTAAAGATACTTTATAATAAGTGCCTGTAAGAAGGTGATGTACCTGAGGACTGGAAAAGTGCATTGATAGTATAACTTTTCAAAAAGGGCGAGAAAACAAAACTTAGTAATTACAGACCAATTAGTTTGCTATCTGTCATGTATAAAATGTTTATAAAAATAATAACAAAAAGACTAACCAAAAAACTCGACAGCTATCAGCACAAGGAGCAAGCCGGTTTCAGAAAAGGATTTAGCACTTTGGATCATCTGCAAGTTATAAGAACAATTATGGAAAAGGCAAATAAATACAACCTTTCTCTTTGGATAGCTTTTGTCGATTATGAAAAAGCGTTCGACTCCATCGAAACATGGGCTGTGTTAAACGCGCTAAGTAACTGCCGAGTAGACCACCGATACACAACTTTGATTAAAAAAATATATGGTAAAGCAATTTTTCGAGTTGCATTGAAGGACTCTACTAACAAATTTAAACTCGGAAGAGGAGTCAGGCAGGGCGAATCCATCTCACCAAAATTGTTTGCGCTTGCGTTAGAAGATATGTTGAAGAAAATTGATTGGGACACCAAAGGGATACAGGTAAATGGAGAATATTTGAGCCACCTTCGTTTTGCAGACGATATCGTTCTGTTCACACAAAATCAACAGGATCTGCAGAAAATGATAAGAGAGCTAAATCGGAATTCAAAGAACGTAGGTCATAAAATAAACAACGAAAAAACTAAAAACATGACAAACGAAAATAACACACAGAATATAAACATCAAAATCAATAACACAAAGCTAGAACGAACAGAATCATTTATCTACTTAGTTCAAAGAATAGAATTATAAAAAGGTATTTTAAAAGCAAATTTATCTCGAAGGGTATCGTTGGCATGGTCAACTTTTGGAAGGCTTAGAGATGTCTTTTATTCAGATCTCCCAAACACTCTCAAAGCAAGAACCTTTGATCAGTATTTTCTCCCAACTTTAACATACGGCACAGAGACATGGGCGATTAACAAAGAGATTATTTATAGATTAGAAACTGCGCATCGAGCAATGGAAGGAGAATGATAGGTGTAACTCTCCTAGACCGAATAAACAACGAAGAAATTCGACGTAGATCTAAAGTAACGGATGTCGTGGAACGCCTATGTAAATTGCGATGGAGTTGGGCAGGCCATATAGCTAGGATGGAGGACTCTCGTAGGACACGTAGAGTAATAAAGTGGAGACCGTGGACTAGTAAGAGAAACAGAGGACGACCCCAGAACAGATGGACAGACGATGTCAAGAGACTGATTGGAGATAGCTGGATGAGGCGAGCACAAGACCGAGAGGAATGGCAACGATTAAGGGAGGCGTATGTCTGACGATGGATGACAAGCTGACAATGATGATGTATTGTTTACATCGCATTTTATAATTTAGCAATAATTCAATATAAATAAAAAAATGCCTAAACATATAAGGCACAACATATTAATGATATTTACAACTCTTAGTCGTAGAAATCTTCATTACAACATAAAAGACAATTACATAGATCAGTCTTAAATCATGCTACCTCATTTAAAGCTGTTGAAAGCAATTTTGAAATATGGAATCCTAAAAAAAAGGCTATTGAAGAAATAAAAGAAATGGTCCATAAGAAGGGATAAGTAGGCATCGTGCAATTGTTGTTCAATACAATGAATAATGGTAAGCCAACAGTTACCAAAACAAAACAAATAATTGACCAACTGATTAATTTTCTTAAACAAAACATTTATTAAATTATTTCATTTTATCACGCTTTATGTAAGGAATATTACATGATTTTATATAATTGTTAATTTATTATTTAAAAAAATAAAAAAAAATGTTGATTCTTTTATAAATACAGGTATCGAGTTTTTTATTTTTTTTTTTCATTCTGGATCATCCTGAAATAATGTGTCTTTTCCTTTAATGTCGGTGTGTTTTATAGACTTTATGTTATCGTCCTGCCAAATTTTTTTTTCGTTTCACCTTTAGTAAAAATCAAAGTTTCGTCCAGATAAACAAATGAAAAGCCTTGTGAGTATAATTTTTTAAAAATCGGTACTATCTTCTTTTTAACGTACCGTCTTCACTGAAGGTTGGCTACAATTTCGGAAAATCTCTCTTTGTCCTGTGCTGCTTTTAGTAGTGACTCTAAATTCAGGCCAGACCAATCCCTAACATTCTTTAACCACGAATTCTGTCTCCTGCCCGGTCCTCTTTACCTTCAATCTTGCCCTCCATTATCAGTTGTAGGAACTCGTATCTCTTGCCCCTGTATATGTACTGTATCGGTACTATACAATAAATAAATAAATAAAACAGCGCTACGTGCGAGTGCCAAACAGCGTTTATTTACTGTCGAAAATAATTTCGAAGCCACTGATAATAAACTTAATTTCGATTATAATTATTATATTATTACAGAATACATTTACATTATTATTATTATTATTATTATTTAAAACTAGTGGACCCGGCAGATAGCTTGCTTTGGGTATATCACTATTAAACTCAGCGACCCCGAAAACTATAAATTTGACACTTACATCGTCGTTTTTAAAAGATTTTATATTCCATCCTCTTTCGCCCCCTTTCGTAGGAGATGTCACAATTAAACTCAGCGACCTTGAAAACTTCGACTTCGACACTAATACTGGCGTTTTAAATATTTTTTATATTTTATCCCCTACCCACCCCTTCTGTAGGGGTGCTAACAAAATTGGGAATGTAGCTATCAAATTTAGCTACCCTAAAACCTATGAATTCAATACTAATATCAGCCGTTTTTGATAATTTTTATATTTCATCCTCTAATAACCCCTTTCGTAGGGGTGCTAACAAAATTAGGAATGTTACTATCAAATTCAGCCACCTATGAATTCGACACTAACATCAGCCGTATTTAATAGTTTTTAAATTCCATCCCCTTCTTACCCCTATCGTAGGGTTGCTAACAAAATTGGGAATGTTACCTTCAAACTTAGCCACCACAAAAGCAATGAATTTGACGCTAATATCGGCGTTTTTATAGTTTTTATATTTCATCCTTCTTCCACCCCTTTTGTATGAATGCTTACATAACTGGAAATGTCACTATCAAACTTGGAGTTCCCAAAGACTATAAATTCGACACTAATAACAGCCTTTTTTGATAGTTTTTACATTCCATCCCCTTCTCATCCCCCATCGTAGTGGTGCTAACCACACTAAAACCATCCCTGGTATGTATAAAATAACTTCTGAAAATTTTATTCCAATCGGTCCAGCCGTTTGGTAGTTTTTAAAGGACATACATACATACAAACATTTTTGTATGGGAATATAGAAAAATGTTGTTTTTAGACTTTTTCAGGCAATTTTTTAAATTTTTCTCTACGTAAGAACCATCCTCGTATTTCAAAGAATATTACAAAAAAAAAAAATTAGCGAAATCGGTTCAGCTGTTCTCGAGATTTGCGCTTCAACACATTCAGCGATTCATTTTTACATTATAGATGTGAATCATCCTAAGTTAAATTATTATGTAATAAGCTGTAAAAAAAAAAGATTAAAATCTGTCGAAAAGTGGGTTAACGCTGAAACTACCTTAACGCTGCGTCGTTCATTAATTCATACATTTAATTTCAAATGGGTTTCATCAGTCTAACTGTACTTCCACCTGAATTTCTTTTTTAAAGTCGCACATTTAAAAAAAAATTACATTACTTTATACATTTCGGTACGGTCTTTCATTTGTAAATGAATACTTTCTACTAGATTGAAAAGATTCATTTTTACAAACCCGATTCCAGTAATACACCCGTTTCATTTACTTTTCAATTTATCTCGATTGTCAAATACTCAAACAAAATAAAAAACTGATAATTTGTAACGAATTTTACAGCCGAGGAGTATTACATTGTAAGACTGCAGGAGAAAAGAGTTAAGTGTATTAAATTCATTTACCATTGTTCATTTAAATAAAATAACACTTTTTGAAACGAAGTTCCTCATCGCACGTTTCAGTAATCAGGATTAACCAGCAAAAAGTGTGCATAACAAAAATGTCAAAAATGTGTGTTAGTCGCTATCTCTCTTCCTTTACACTACATTTTTGTATAGGGTGAGATTTTTTTGAAATCGGTAGGTTCTAGTTTAGTGTAGCAAGAAATATTTAACCTTATTCTTCCCAGGCCGGGGCATAAACATAGTGTATATTCAGCAGTTTCGTCTTCCACGCAGCAAAACCGATAGTCCGTTTGTTGGTTCAGACCTATCTTTCTGAGGTGGTTTCTTAGACTGTAAGCAGTCCCGTTAGAATACGCAGGTCATTTCTGCTCCATTCTATGATCTGCTTAGTTGTATTTCTCGGGGGTTTAGGTAGAAACGCCTTCGAATGAGTTAACCCTGGTATATCGGACCAGTACGTGAGTATTTTCCTCTCCGCCCAGTCCGAAATAATTGTTTTGGCGGCACTTGTGGTGACTTCAAATACCGGTTCTGGTCCAGTGAACGCAGATTCGGCCCCCTGTTTTGCAAGGGTGTCGGCTTTTTCGTTTCCCTCTACCCCCTGGTGCCCAGGTACCCACAGTTGGGTCACCCTGTTGTTCGCACCAAGGTACTCTAGGTATTCGATGCAATTTCATACAAGTTTAGAATTTATCTTGTTGGAGCTCAGTACTTTTAAAGTAGCCTGACTGTCAGATATTATACTTATGTTTTTGTTTGCTAGAGGTCTGTTCGTCAACTTTCTTGCACATAATTTGATAGTGAAGACTTCAGCTTTTCTGCCAAGACTGGTAGATATTTTAATCTTTGGTTTCCTGCTGAAAACACCGGCCCTAACTCCATCAGGGGTTTTTGAGCCATTTGTGTACATTACGTATTCAGTCTCTGGGAAGAGGATTTCTCCTTTCACCCATTCGTCTCTCTTCAGAAGGACTTTAAACGACTTTTCTACGTCTATTTTTGTGGCTAGCAAGCCAGGAACCATCCCGAGAATTTGGTGATTTTTTGTTTCACTCAGTATCCCGAGTTGCTCTCCATTAATTTGCATTTCCAAAGACAGGAATCTGTAGGAGACTATCCTGTCCTCCCTCTCTAAGAGAATATCTAGGGGAGGAAGATGTAGGAGGTGTTACATTGCTGCTGTTGTTGTGCTGGACATAGTTTCAGTTATGGCCAGGCATGCCAGCTGCTGAAGGCCAGCAAGTTTTGCTCTAGCTGTCTGTTGTAACCCTTTGGTCCACCAGACTACTGAACCATACGTGACCATAGATATTATCATTGTTTGATAAATCAGATAAATCTGTTTGGGGTTCATTCCCAAAAAATTTGCCACATACTCTTCTGAGATTCCAGAGAGAAAACATGGCTTTGTTTATTGTTTTTTCTAAGTGGGCGTTCCAAGTGAGTCTTTCTCTAAAACAGCAAAGTTCAGATCTAACCTCACGTCTACCACCGTCACCTTTATATACCTACTACATTTTAGTGGACACTTTTTCAATAAAATTTCCTTGAAAGATTATTCACTTGATCTCTACCCTCCATAGGAGGTAAGAGTCACTTCAGTCAATTGTCATCATGCTTCTTTTTTTAATGTGTTTCTATTTGTTCAAGTTTATATGTCAATCATACCAAAAAAAAGAGTATCAAAACAAACAACGTTTAGATTATATCTATTATTGCTTAAATTTAATTGGTTTTTAATAATGGATACTTATGGCTAATATTAATTCTACTAATTAAAACACGAGAAAAATAATAATATCTCATTTATTCTGAAGTCATTGTTGTTTTTGGGAACTAGATGAATCTATTGTGTTCTAAAATAAGAAACTTACACTTACCAAAAAAACTGTAATTATTGTTAAATAAATTAAGGAAAACTAAATAAACCAAAGCGCTAAACACAAATTACAATTTTTGTTAAATAAACGTTATCAGCATCAAATACAACAGACGTTACACAAGCGTCTGACACTCGAGTGCTAAAATATCCACAAATTGTTTTGACAGTTACCAAACTATCAATTAAATGTAAGGTAACAGATTATTACATGTTTGCAAACAATCAGTAACTCTTGTTGGAACGCTTCAGAATAAACTGCGCACAATCCGGACCATCACTGACTGTTTCTGACTGCTGTGGGAACAAACCTTTATTGTAGCAAGTTTAAACTTGAATCAACTTTTTCGCTACCGTTTGAAGTTCCAAGGCGTGCAAAACCATTAATCTTACTTAATTTATTATAAATTAATTTTAAAAATGGTATCAAGGCTCACACAAAGTACAGAGCAAAGTTAAATATTGTTATTTAAAAACTTGAATTATTTGATTTTTAATGATAGTTCTGTAATAAATTAATTTAAATAAAAATTTGTTGTTTTCTTTCACAGTTGCTAAAAATATTTATTAGGTACACAAGTTTTAATTATTTCAAAATAAAATTTATGTTTTCATTGGAATTTTAAAATATTTGGTTTCGCAAAAAGTAAGTAGAAATTATTACCATTATATCGGTTTGTTCTCGGATTAAATTTTAATATAAATGTAAAAGTATTGCTTAATAAAATGTTAGGCAAAGAAATATGGTTTTTGTAGGTATATTTTAATTTTAATTATAATTTTATAGTAAAAGCAGCATATTTAATACACAGGGTAAGCCATTAAATGTGTATGTAATTTTTTTATTAAAATAAATAAATTTAGATGTGATGTTTTTAACAGAAATTTGTCAAATATTATGAAAAAAGTTGAGATAAAAACATTAATGCTTCACCAAAATGTACCTTTTGGCAAAAAAAAATAAAAAGAAATAAATTTAAAGTACCTAAACAAATTTAATTAAAAATTAAAATACTTCAGAATAATTATTAGAAATGAAAACTGTAAAAGTAAAAAATGGGAATTTAAAATATAAAGAAACTTTGAAAATAAAAAAAGATTAAGATATTTAGTATTATATTTTACCAAAACTTTATTTAAAAAAAAATATCGTAAAATTTTGTCAACAAAGTAAATAATATAATAATGAATTAAAATAGCTACTAAAATTAAACAAGTTTTTGAAAAAAAAAATAAAAAAAAAAAAAAAATGTATTGATGCATACATACATATATTCACGCCTGTTTCCCGTAGCGGTAGGCAGAGACCACTTCCTTTAACTTACTACGGTTCTTACTCACATCTTTTGCTTCCTCTACTTTCATCAGTGCTCTCATACATGCTCGTCGGTTGTTAATGCTCTTGACCTAGCCTTTCTTTAAAACAATGTTGATCCGATTAAGATATGTTCGCCGAGGTCGACCTCTGCCGACTTGTCCATTCACACTCGCCTTATAAATTTGTTTTGTCAATCTTCCTCCATCCATCCTTCCTACGTGTCCAAACCATGTAAGCATACCTTTATCTTTTACACAACAACGTCCTCTTATTTCACTATTTTTTACTTTATCCAACCGAGTCACTCCGGTTATACTTCTCAGACTACTCATCTCCGCAGCATTAATTCTATTTTCATGCTTCTTCTGTCAAACCCAACATTCATTACCATACATAAGTGTAGGAACCAACACTACTCTGTGCACAGCCAGACGTGCCTTTTTTTGACACTTTCTGGCTGTTCGTAAAGCTTACCAGTGCCCCATTCATTTGTTTTTTTGCTAACACCCTTTGCTTAATATCCCTGTCATACTTTCCATCTCTCGTAAACTTTGATCCCAAGTATACAAACGTTTTTACTTGTTCCACTATTTTTCCCTTAATCAGAACTTTGTTTTTCTTCTTTTTAAAAAATCATTGCTTTTAAAGCTTCCGAATAATTTTTTTTTTAACTTTTTATGTTAGCCTTGTAAATAAAAATTATAAAAATTATTTCATTGCATGATTAAATAATTATGTTGTTAATTTTGTCCAGGAGTTAAATAAAACAAATCATTGTGAACAAAAAACAAAATAAAATATTTTTAAAGTAAAAATTAGTGCAAAATAAAAAATCTTTTGGTCAATTTCTTTTACATAATAATTTATATTGTAATCCCAATTTTAGCACTTTTTTAAAATATGGTGAACGCGCTACTATTCAAAGCATTCGTAAAATTTCAATAATGTAACTATATTTTATTTAACAATTTGTGTTATTATAATAAAAATTCCATTAAATAAAAATAAACATTAAAACAAAATTTTAAAAATGCAGTTGAATAAATGAAAAACAATTAAAAGTTGTTTAAAAATTACCTCTACCAAAATTTAAAATACATAAAATTTGGTGTAAAATAAAAAATCTTTCGGTCAATTTCTTTTACATAATCATTTATATTGTAATCCCAAGTTCAGCACTTTTTAAAATATGGTGAACGCGCCACTATTCAAAGCATTCGTAAAATTTCAATAATTTAACCATATTTTATTTAACAATTTGTGTTATAATAATAAAAATTCCATTAAATAAAAATAAACATTAAAACAAAATTTTTAAAAAGCAGTTGAATAAATGAAAAAAATTAAAAGATGTTTAAAAATTACTTTTTACAAAATTTAAAATACATAAAATTTAGTGTAAAATAAAAAATCTTTTAGTCAATTTCTTTTACATAATCATTTATATTGTAATCCCAATTTTAGCACTTTTTTAAAATATGGTGAACGCGCTACTATTCAAAGCATTCGTAAAATTTCAATAATGTAACTATATTTTATTTAACAATTTGTGTTATTATAATAAAAATTCCATTAAATAAAAATAAACATTAAAAAAAATTTTAAAAATGCAGTTGAATAAATGAAAAACAATTAAAAGTTGTTTAAAAATTACCTCTACCAAAATTTAAAATACATAAAATTTGGTGTAAAATAAAAAATCTTTCGGTCAATTTCTTTTACATAATCATTTATATTGTAATCCCAAGTTCAGCACTTTTTAAAATATGGTGAACGCGCCACTATTCAAAGCATTCGTAAAATTTCAATAATTTAACCATATTTTATTTAACAATTTGTGTTATAATAATAAAAATTCCATTAAATAAAAATAAACATTAAAACAAAATTTTTAAAAAGCAGTTGAATAAATGAAAAAAATTAAAAGATGTTTAAAAATTACTTTTTACAAAATTTAAAATACATAAAATTTAGTGTAAAATAAAAAATCTTTTAGTCAATTTCTTTTACATAATCATTTATAGTGTAATCCCAATTTCACCACCTTTTTAAAATTTGGTGAACGCACCACTAGTCAAAGCATACGTAAAATTTCAATAATTTAAATATATTTTATTTAACAATTTGTGTTATAATAATAAAAATAGCATTAAATAAAAATAAATATTAAAACAAAATTTTTAAAAAGGAGCTAAATAAAAATTAAAAGATGTTCAAAAATTACCTCTACCAAAATTTAAAATACAAAAAGTATATGGGAACGTATAACAATTTCAAAAATTGTTGCTCGTATAAATATTTATACTATATTATTTTTAAATATTTACAATGTCCAAAAAAAGAAATAGTTTTTGTAATTTACCTCTCTGCATATTTAATAAAATATGAGCTGTTTTAAAAACTAGTCAAAATTGGCGAATTTTGATAAAAGTATATTCTACAAAAAACTTTAAATAATTGTTTTCCAAAAAGCGTAAATTGTATTTTAAGTGTAACACTTTATATAAATTTAGTAACTTTGGTTTATTGTACGTTACTAATTATACAACTTAGTAGATTTGTTAATAATTATAAAATAAAAAAAAATAATTTAATAATAATTTATTTCAGAAAGGCACAATTATTGGTATACCATTTTTACGAAGTTCTGTATTTATCAATAAATTATATTTGTTATCCTGAAAGTTCATGGAAACTCCTGCAGCCTTAATATAATACAATCTTAGTTAAATGTTTTATTCGAAAAAAAGACTCCCTATAGGAATTAGGTATAAAAATCAGTTTCATACGTTTGAGTCCCTTCTGTTCCTAGGATCTCCTTATAGGAGACGTGATTACCAATTCGCCGAGGGTATCGCCTTCTGTACGGCTCCCATGCGGCATTTTGCATTTGTCAGTGCGTCACAATGACATCTGGGGCTGATTTTGTCGTCTGTACGCTATAAGGACGCCGCTTTTCTTCGTGTTTGTTCATCTCGATTTTCGCTTCGGCTTTGAATTTGGCTTCTTTCTTGTAGCCGAAGGTGCTGAACGGTGCCGGCGGGGAATTCGTGTGAATGCTGTGGCTAGGAGTCGAGTTACCGGAACTGTAACCTTGCGTCGTGAAGAGGCTTTCGCGGGTTTGGCACGCTGTGTCGCACATTTGGGGAGGACTTTCCCTATCCACCTGTAACGTATTTAAATTAATTCTAGGTAATTGTGTACACCTTCAATTGGTAATAATAGTTTATTTTATTATGTGGTTCCTTGTGTTTCTTGGAAAAAGGTTCGTAGCAGGACTGTAAGAACTACCGAGGTATTAGTTTACTCGGCATAGTCAGCAAACTGTATGCAAAGATATTGATCAAAAGAGTAACGATTGAAATTGAGAAGATGATATAAGATGTGCAAGCAGGATTTAGAAGAGGAAGGAGATGTATGGATCAGGTCTTTTCATTACGAGGTATAGTCGAAAAATTCTTGGCTAGAAGTCAGAAGGTCTATTGCGCTTTTATAGACTTGGAAAAGGCCTATGACAGAGTGGTGAAGAGTTAATTGTGGTCTACATTGTCTATGTATGGGGTGAGTGGTAGTTTAATACGAGCACTGAAATCACATTACGAGGATTCCACTGTTTGTGTCAGGATAAACGGAGCTTGCACGGACTGGCTTAACATCGAAAAAGGTGTGAGACAGGGATGTGTGGCTTCGCCATGGCTGTTTAAGTTATACATAGACAATTGGTTTAAAAGATCTGAAAGAGAGTGCGTATGGATTAAAAATGAATGATTTGATCGTCAAATGCCTTCTTTACGCCAATGATCCAGTCATATTAGCGTTATCTGAAGAGAAGTCGCAGGCGATGATTAATGTTATGCATGATTCCCTGAAAATCAAAGGAATGATAATAAATGTGAGCAAAACAAAAGTTATGGTTTTTGAAAGAGAAGAAAGCATGACAAACTGTGGAGTTTCAAATGAGGGAGAAATAGTGGAACAAGTTAATGAATTTGTGTACTTGGGTTCAAAACTTACTAGAGATGGAAAGTATGACAGTGATATTGAGCGAAGGGTGTTGGCAGGAAAACAAATGAATGGGGCACTGCATAGTTTTATGAATAGCCAGAAAGTGTCAAAAAAGGCACGTCTGGCGGTGCATAGAGGTGTGTTGGTTCCTACACTTATGTATGGTAGTGAATGTTAGGTTTGGCAGAAGAAGCATGAAAATAGGATTAATGCTGCGGAGATGAGTAGTCTGAGAAGTATAGCCGGAGTGACTCGGTTGGATACAGTTAAGAATAGTGAGATAAGAGAACGCTGTGGTGTAAAAGAAGATGTGGTTACAAAGATAGATAAAGGAATGCTTAGATGGTTTGGACACGTAGAAAGGATGGATGAAGGAAGATTGACAAAAAAAATTTATGAGGCGAGTGTGAATGGACAAAATGGTAGAGGTCGACCTCGGAGAACATATCTCGATCAGATTAACATTGTTTTGAAAAAAGGCCAGATCAAGAGTACCAACAACCGGAGAGCATGTTTGAGAGCACTGATGAAAGTAGAGGAAGCAAAAGATGTGTGTAAGAACCGTAGCGAAAGTGGAAGGAAGTGGTCTCTGCCTACCCCTATGGTAAAAAGGCGTGACTTTATGTTATGTATGTATGTATGTGTTTCTTGTGTATAAATAAGTATTGCAAGGTGTTGAGTAACTGCGTCAATGGTAGTTCCTTCTTATGTTGTGCTCTGTATTCACGTTAATATTCCTTCCTTTTTTTTTCTGTTCATGTAGTTGCACATTTTTTTTTATTTAAATAAACCTGTAGCAAGTCATACAACAATGGCTAATAACAGAGTTGATCTTACTTAGTAATGATACTCTATTAGAACTGGTTTTGCTGACTTCTAATGTCAAGCTATGCTCAGTTATGCGATGTAAAAGTTTATATAATCTAATGGAGATAATTTTAGGTCATTTCAAATCTTTGAAAGAATGTCGTATAATTTGTTTTAAAATTTTCTAGATATTTGTTCTTCTTCAAGTGCCATCTCCTCTTAGAAGGTTGGCTATCATCATAGCTATTCTTACTTTTGATGCTGCAGCTCTAAACAACTCAATGAAGTTACAGTTGTACCATTTTCTCAAATTGTTTAACCAGAAAATGCGTATTCTTCTTCTGCTTTTTTCTGTATCTTTCCCTGCATAATATTCTGCAACAACACATATTTCTCTTCCCTCATCATATGGCCCAGATATTTCAGCTTCCTTATTTTAATTGTGTTTAATATTTTCTTTTCCTTTCTCAATATTCCCAGTACATTCTCATTTGTTACCATGTCTCCCCAACCTATTTTTAAGATCGTTCTATATGACCACATCTCAAATGCTTGAAGTCGATTACTTATATTTTTCTTTACCGTCCAGGATTCCATCCCATATAACAACACCGAGAAAACGTAGCATCTTAATATTCTGACTCTTAGTTGTAAGTAAGATATCTACTGCATAATACATTTCTCATTCTGTTAAATATGGTTTTTTCTTGTTCAATTCTTGATTTAATTTTTTCAGTGTACTCATTACCTTCATTGATAGTTGTTTCTAAGTATCTTTACTAGTTCTCCGTTGACCCATAGGTTTTCCTGTTGCTGAACTGATTTTGTAA
The DNA here is from genome assembly GCA_950111635.1 of Agelastica alni. Lineage (NCBI taxonomy): Eukaryota > Metazoa > Arthropoda > Insecta > Coleoptera > Chrysomelidae > Agelastica > Agelastica alni. Next base: position 11,273,689 of record OX467713.1, read on the forward strand.
TGGTCATAAATTTGATATTTAGTATTTGCAAAGCTATTCATTTTATTTCTTTGTAGCAAAACAGTACCTTTGAACTCACCGTATATATGTTCGTGTTATAGGCATCTCCGTTGGAGGGGCTCATGCTGTGCTCATTTCTAATGAGAATAGGCAGAACGTCGCCCCCGGGAACGTAGCACGGTGCAACTGTTGTTGTGACATTTTGGTCTGTGCCATATCTATTCGATGAATCCACAGACGGGGAACTATGACTGCGAGATCGCGACTTTGTGGACCTTTTTTCGACGTGGTCTTGTTTCTCCAGCTCGTTGAGCTGCTGTTCGCGACTTTGGCGAATGTATTCCTGAAACAAATTAATCGCATTGATTAGTATAAATCAACAAAATGATCAAGTAAATTTGTTATGAAGCGTTAACTATGTCCGCGATTTTTGATAAAAAAAACCTCATATATTCTTGTACTTTCTAGGAAGACATCTATTTTTTTAAATATACTTTTTAATAGGTACTTGCCTCACTTCTTGGGGTAAGTATTAACATTGGAGCTTAAATTTAATAGTTATAATATTTTATAGATGTAAGTATAAAATAAAACAAGTATCATATTTAACGTTTTTATTTTCAGAAAGTGAAAATTTTTTTTTTTAAATTTTTCTTGCGATGCCCCCTAAATTTTTAGTTAATCGTTTAAGAAAAAATGTCAAACCAAAATAAGCCCTTAATATCTATAATATACCTTGTCCTAAAGACGATACATTTCCCTTTTAAATTACATGGGATTTTACCACTCTTTACAAATAATTTTATTTCTCTCGGACAAGATGATTAACAGCAATGAGACATACATATTCTTATAGGATATTAAACGTTTTAAAAAATGCTTTCTACAGGATAATTTACTGCTTTAACAGATATTTAAGTTAAACTCTGTAAATGTTCAGATTTTTTTACTTTTGTTATTATTAAGAAAACACGTGCCTTATTAAAAGCAATATTTTCCAGAAAAAAAATCAGTCGGTAATAGTTCTCTTTTGAAACCAACCACGGCTCCTACACCTGCGGTCATAGACTGGATCAACAATCTGGGCATAAACTTGTGACAGCTGACTGCCGTAAAACAGCTATAAATCTAAACTTTAACAACACTATTTTATTTTTTAACAACATATATATGAAAACACCATAAAGCACACTGTTTTGTTATTTGGAAAGTAGCTCAATCCTCATGGCATTGTTATTTGAATAAAATATTTAAATGCAAAAGTCACTTCAATCTTATAACGCAGATTTTGGAATGAGTTTATTCTGTCATACACTGTTTTATCCTATAAGGCATTTATAAAGAAGAAAGGATTATAGGATTTTAAGATCACGTATAAAAGGGTTTTATGATGCAACGCAATTAAATGCTATAAAATATTTATTATACAACAAAATACAAATTTAATAAGACAAGCTTGAGTGACTATTTATAATGTTGTAGCTACTAGTTATATAGTATATTATAGAACTCTTATTCAATAGGTATAAAAGTCTTATAAAATGAGATTTTTGATATTGTCTAAACTTGGTTATAAAGTATTATATCATTTTATAAGAAGATTTTTAAAAAACAAAATTATAACAACAAAAGGCTTAATAAAAACAAATAATCCTTAAAACAACGCTATTCGACTGTTATACAATAATTCAGTCCTTTTAGAATTCCATTTTGCTAGTTGGGACAAGTGTGACGATCTATGACAAGAGCGGGAATGGGGGGTCAAAAACCCATAAAATTTGTGTGACGTATTTTATGAATGGCACCTAACTCCCATATACTTGAATTTTTTTAAATTTTCCATTTTCCCACTCTCCATATTTATATTATTTTTATCTATATTTTGTATCCTATTATGTTTAGAAATGATCATAGCCTTTGTTATTTGTACAATTAGTTTCATTTTCAAGAATAATTAATTCATTATTTATTTTTTAAATCAGCTGTCTCCAATCATAATAATGAATATATTTCACGTAGTTCCCAAGGATTTTAACTATTAAATTGATAATGAGATATATCAATAACACTAACCATAAGTTCTCAAATAATTTATTATTATTTATACTTCTTTTAAAAATTGACGTTAAAACTTATCAAAATATCATATAATACATTTTTGTTGGAAATTCATTTTTATTTGGAATACTGTACAACAACAGTTTAAAATTTAAAAGAAAACAGGAAATTTAATTGTATTAACTCTTTAAATGAAATAGCCCTAATTTTTCTATCAAACAATAAATATCATTAAGAACAAGATGCAACCTTCCCACACAGGCAATTTTATTTATCAAACTAAAAATCGGTCCGAATTATTTAAAAGTCCGGTACTGTAAGAATCGCCATATTGTTATGATTTAGGCCACACTTACTGGTGCTATTTTTTTTGCATTGTTTGATTCCTTGCATCGTCTCCGTCCTATCTAACTTCGTTGATCAAAACCATCAAATCAATAAACAAACCGATCGTCGTTATGTTAATACCTCGATTGCAAAATATCCTTAGAATGTGCCCGATTTCAGAGGAAAAAGGGTTACAAGCGATAATAGTTTGACGTCGAAGGTCGGTCGTCGTATCATAGTTTAAAGCTGTGTGAAACGGGTTCGTTGGGCGACGGTAATTATCAATTCAGGCGATGTATCTGACCGTATCAAGAAGGCTCTCGTATCTGCAAAATGACACTTTATGTAACCCCATGAATTATTGATAGCCACCAATAGCGTAAATAGAATATTAATTTGCTTCTAACCGTCTAATAACAATCGTTACAGGCTCACCAACATTTTGCCTTTACCGTCTTATCTTGTAACGATTCAACAATTAGGACGGAATAATTAGGGATAAAGTTATTAAGAAACCACTGTTTGAATGTTTAAAACTAAATGAGAAATTATGGTTGGAGTCAGATTAATTTTTTCTTCTTTCATAATTATACATACAGTGTGGAACAGCCAAATGGAATAAATTCGATAACGAATAAATGAGAGCGTATTGGGAAAAACGCTTGGACACGTCGATTTGTATTTTTAGATGCGCATTTTAAAAAAAAAATAATTATATAGGGTGTGTCATGTGACAGTGGCCGATACCAACTTTCTTATTTTAAATACAACCCCCTGTATATTATTTATTTTTTGGATTCTTCAGAAAATTGTTGGCATAATTCATGTACAATGTCCCATACCTATCTTCAACTGTTTCGGAAATATTTAGTGTTTTCAGATGTATTACAAAAATTAACATTAAAAAAATAAGATTATTTTATTTCACAAATTCGCTACATCACACTCAATACTTATTTCCCATTTAGCTCTTAATATTGAGAAAATAAGCAAAAACCATTAATGTGTTCCTTTTTACTGATGTAAAACAAAAAAAATACAAAAACAGTTTTGTTTATTTTCGTATAAAACTCATAGCCTTAGCAACTTGTTGTCTGTCTGCATGACAGTAGTGATTAGTCTCAGTGCTATTGTCGTTTGAATTTCGTTAACTGTACGTAATAATATCAAAAAAATGGTTCATTTAACAGAAATGCACAAAATAACCATTCTACAAATGATTGGTTATGGAGATAACACACGGACACAAATGGAAGTTTGTCGCTTATATCACGAAAAGTTTCCAAATTTGCCTCCTATATCCCAAGAAACAATTAGCAAAATAGAAAAACAGTTTCGCGAGCTTGGTCATGTAAGACAGACAAAAAAAGTAGTTGCCAATAAACTAAGCGATGATGCGAAATTGGATGTTATGCTTGAGTTTCAAGAAAACCCACATAATTCTGGTCGAAAAGCAGCCTCACTGTTCAACATTAGCCACACATTAATTTTTTGAATATTAAAGGAAACTAAAATGCATCGCTATAAAATGATGCCAACTCAGGAGCTCATGGAAGACCATTTCGACAGGAGAACGTATTTTTGTGAACAAATGATGAAAATGTTAGATAACAATGTGATCCAATTAGAAGATGTTTTGTTTTCTGATGAGAGCACATTTACATTTCACGATCATGTTAATCGTCAAAATTGACGCTATTGGTCTAATAAGAATCCTCACTGGATGAGAGAGGAACATACGCAATATCCTGAAAAAGTTAATGTTTGGGCAGGAATTGTTGAAAATCATATCGTAGGTCCCTTTTTCATTGATGGCAACTTGAATGGAGATAAATATTTAGAACTGCTCCAAAATAATGTCGTGCCAACTTTGACAAACTTATATCCTGATCCAGCAAACCCACAAGTTCCTGCCAATATAGTATGGTTTCAGCAAGATGGAGCACCGCCCCATTACCAAATCAATGTCCGGCAGTACCTGAACCAAAATTTTCCAAATCGGTGGATAGGGAGGCGCGGATCGATAGAATGGCCAGCACGATCTTCTGATCCGACGCCATTGGACTTCTTTTTGTGGGGATATGTCAAAAGTATTGTATACAAAACTAAACCACTCAACTTATGACTTAAAAAGACGAATCACGCTTGCGATTAAATCAGTCACGCCTGAGATGTTGAGTAACGTTAGAAGACATTTCTATACCAGATTAGCATGTTGACAAGACGTTCGAGGCGAACATTTTGAACATCTCTTACATTGAAATTAATGTTTTTTTGTTTTTTTTTACATTATTTGTGAAATAAGATAATTTTCTTTTTTTAATGTTAATTTTTGTAATACATCTGAAAACACTTAATATTTCCGAAACAGTTGAAGATAGGTATGGGACATTGTACATGAATTATGTCTAGAATTTTTTGAAGAATCCAAAAAATAAATAATATACTTAATAATATATAATATGTATTTAAAATGAGAAAGTTGGTTTTGGCCACTAAAAATACAAATCGACGTGTCCAAGCGTTTTTCCCAACACGCTCTCATTTATTCGTTATCGAATTTATTCCATTTGGCTGTTCCACACTGTATATCATTAACCCTGCAGCGGTCGTGCCCGTAAAATAACACGATTATTTGGTGTCTTTTTTGAGAAGATTTTGAAATTAAATTTTTGATCAATCAAATTTGTTTGTAAGAACTATAATGATTTCATAGCTTTTTATGAAAAAGAAAATAATTGGGTATACATAAAATGGAATAAATGTTTTATTAAAACTGAAAAGAATAAAAGAAATACAACACACTAAATCTTAAAATATAACATAACATAAAATCTAAATATGATAACATTTATTATGTTCCTTGGTATTAAAATTTGATTATATACAATTATTGCAAACGTAGAAAGAGTGTTTGAGACAAATGAATTTTTTGCAAGTTTCACAATAAAATCTTGGTCTGTTTTGTTTTTTACAAACGTAACATATTTTTTTCTGGTTAGGTCTATCGGGATCTCTAAGTAGATCAGAAGAAGTACCTGCTATCTCTTCTCTTTGTTGTCCTACTTCGACCGGTATAATAAGAACTTTTAATTTTTTTTTCTGGTATTTCTATTTCATTAACTGTGTGTTATTGAGATAATATTAGTATTACCTATATTATTAATTTTACAAAAATGATTTTTAAATTTTAAAAAAATTGTAATTGTACTCACGTGATAAATTCTATAAAATGTTTAAATCAGCCGCGAAAATAGTATTAAATTGTTCTAAAACACACAGCAAAAAAAATTACTTATTTTTAAAATTAAAAATAAATAAAAGTATTTTTACCTGTGTAGCCAATTTTAATATAGTTAATAAATGTGAAAAATATACCCAGTACAAAGATTAACTGCTACAAAAGAAAACAAACTTAATTCAAATATACTGTTGTTGCTCAGAGTAGTTGCATCCCGTTGAAAGTTCATACTTCACAAAGGAAATCATTGTCCAAACCGATTACACGGTTCAATTGACAAACGTTAACTCCCCAAGGTTGAAAACAATGCACAAAAGACTGTGTGTTTAGGTTAGTTTAGACATTTTCATATAAAAACGATTTGGAATGGGGTACGATTGAATTTCAAATTTCTGTACACGCGTAAATGAAAGTTGTACTTGTTTAAAATGACTGTATGTTTTTATTTATCAAAATATCTCGTTTATAAAACCCATTAGCTAAAAAACCATTGGAAATATTCAATATAAAACAAGGGAGGGTGTTTTATGTTTTTCTTACATTTAAACAAAATAAAAAGTTATTTGGATTGGCTGGTTTTAAAATAAAACCACTGTATTAGCTTTTTTGCCATTGTTCAAACAGGAGCACAGTTACTGTAAATACGTTTAAGGAACTTTTTGTAATTAACTTTATTAAATTTTTTCTTGTAATTTCGCTATGTTTAATGTTATCTGCAAAATAAATCAATAGAATAAATTGTTGTATATATGGCTGATTTGAATTTTTCTTGGATATTCATTTGATGTATTACAAGAGATGGCTTGTTATTTGTCATTGTTAAGAAGGAGTGGGTGATTTTAAAGAGGTGTCGCATTTTAAACCACCCCCTTAATTTAAAATTTGGCCTTTTTTTTATTTGGTCTGGCTGGTTTTGAAATGAAATGAAATGTTTTGTATAAGGAAGTTGGAAAAAACAAAAAGCATCCACAGGTATAAATTAAAAATTTTTTTTGGCACAATCACGAAGCTAAGTTTACTTAAAAAATTTCAACATAATCGAGTTGCACTATGTAATGAATTGATTTATGTTTTGAAAATAAATCAACTTGGAATAGTTTCATTCATAAATGTATTAACATAAATTTAAAAGAAAACCCGCAGCGGTTAATCTACTTAATATTCACATGTAACATACTCAGATTCAATATTTGTTTAAACGAAACGTGGATTAGGACTGAAAAACAATAATAGACCAGGCAATATAAAAAAAAGTATTGTAATAACTATAACATTGGTAGTTGTAAAGTATGACTAATACTGTAACTCATGCTTCTTGTAAAGAGTAATGCTTTCTGATGTGTAAGTTTGGGCTACACAGGGTGTTTCAAAAAAAGGTGACTCCGTCTCAGTATAGGTAGAAAACTGGAAAATAATTGGGGTTTGCTTAATAAAAAGTCTTTCGTATCCTTATTCAAGATAAAGGGCGTTGAAAAAAAAATTTGGTTATTTCTTCATTATTTTACAAATCAAAATATTTCAAAAATGGTATACAGTATCGAGTTTTACTAAAAGTACCTGTTAGGTGTAAAATTGAATGATGTTTAAGTTTACTTGAAATTTTGATTAATAAATCTAACGTTAAAAAAGCTATGTTCAATACTACTTTGTACGAACCGTGTAACTAGCGCCCTCTATAAGAGTCAGATATAAAAACAAATTCATGGGATGTATCAGCTTCTTAAACATATTCGTATAAAATTTCATTGTAATTTTTTCATTAGTTTCCGCAAAATCGTAATAGATGTGTATACATTTTTTTTAACGCCCTTTATCTTAAATACGGATGGCTTTACGAAAATTTTTTACTAAGCGAACCCTAATTATTTTTCAGTTTTCTACCTATCCTAGAGACGGGGTCACTTTTTTTGAAACACCCTGTATAGGGGCCAACAAATACTTATTTTCTAAGTTTGTTTTTACTACTTATGAATTGTTATAAGTAACAAAATTACATTTATTATTTAAATAACGGAAGTAGCAAATTAAGCTGGCTTGGACGGTTTCTGAGTATACCGGTTAAAAACTTATCAGATCTCAGGTTCTCAAATTAGTTACTGCTGATCATTGCAATTAGCAACATAATTTATCGGATTATTTAAATGATAAAAATAGCGATTTAAGCTGGCGTGAACGGTTTGTTAATATATCGACCAAAAACTTATCCGATCTCGGGTTATCGATTTTGTTGATATAAAGAAACAAAATTAAATAGTTTATTTATTAGTAGACAAGTGTAAATTTTAATAAATAGCTCAAATTTGTACGTAATAATTAAAAAAAAATCGGATTTAAGTTTTTTATTTTTTTGCATTTTTTGAGAAAATTTACCATAGTATTTTTTACACCACCAGAAAATAGATATATCAACGAATAAAAAGCCTACCGACTTTTTTAAAAAAGCAGATACTTTGATGTGAGAATTATCGATTGAAAATTAGGGTAATTTTTCAATATTAAGTCAAAATAAGGTGAAAAACTAAATATTTTAAATCAGAAAAATTACAGTGTGTTTGGGACATAAAAAGGTAAGTTTTCACCAAATCTCGTGTAAAAATTTTTTTTTTGTAAAAGAAAAATAAAAATTTAAAAACTTGTTTATTTGATTTTTTACATAAATTTTAAGGTTATGTAAAAAAATTGTAAATACAAAAGTTGTAGATCTTTTTATTACCTACAACTTTGATATTTAACATTTTTCCATAGGTCTTGTAGTTTTGCCGGAAGTCGAGATAAACCGTTTTTTACCCTTAAAAACTTTCACCTACCCCCTTCCATTTCCCGATCTCAGATCGCCCGTAATTTTTTTTTCCTTTCATTTTTGTTATATTCTTTTTCTTTTCTAATGGGTTTCATCCTACCATTTTTTTTTGGTTCGCGATTTAAGTTAGCATGTTGGGTGTAAATTTTGAAAAAAAAAATTTAAATTCAACAACAAATTAGCACCAAATTTAGCAACTTTTTTTTTTAATTTTCGCCCATTTTGTACCGCCAGTTTTATGGAGCTCTCATTCCAATAGAGTAAGTAAGTGTTTAAGTTATTTGTAAGATAAGAAATAAATAATAAATAAATATAAATAATAAATAATTTCGCAAGTAAATTGCTACTAGAATTTTTTCAAAATTTTATGACGATGGACGAAACTTATAAAAATAAAACAAAATTACCTTTATTAATATTTTATTGGACGTTGCTTCGCTCCCAGTTCTATCACAACATTAAAAAACGTTACATTAACTCTTTAAAATCTTACGATGCATATTCTGTTTGAAGTAAAAAGGCTACGAAGAAAATCCAGCCTAAGAGATAAGTTGGAATTTGAATCTGTATGAATAAAATAAAAAACTACTCTATGAAAGTTTCAACTTCTCACTCGTTGATTTACGTTTTATGTTTTCATGTCCAAATGTGTTTTAAATTTTATTTTAGAGTTTTGACAAGGAAAGAACTATTTTTTAAACACCGATAAAGAATTTAATGAAATTCAATACGTTGACAAAAATACAAACGTTTTTAATTCAATTCATACCGATCTAAATCCCAATGTAACCGTAATTTTGCCATTATATTCATTTTTTATTTTTGTTCGGTTGTCGGTTAGCATTGCTAAAGCCAACACTTGCGTTTTGGTATTTTTTTTTTTTGAAAAGACTAATTAGAGGTCGGTTAAGTCCTGCAATTTTGTATTTAGTTCCATCTACATTGTATCATTTAAGATTTATGCATTTTTGGAATATCGACCTTTTAAATCTAAAGATTTCAGAAAGTCAATTTCCAGAAATAACCGGTAGCAGTAGAAATATTCAAAATTAAACTGTTTATTTTAAAAATTTTGGTTTTGATTCATTTTGAATAGGTATATCTGGTAAGTGTTTTATTGCTTGTGAAGTGATTAAACGGCTATAATTTATTATTTGATTTTACGTAAAGTCAATTTTATTCAATAGGTAGACCTTTTTAAAACGCAAATTTTTTAATTTGTCAAGGCATGACTAGCTGTGCATAGAGGAGTGCTAGTTCCTACACTTATGTACATACATATAGTCACGCCTTTATCCCGTAAGGGTAGGCAGAGACCACTTACTTCCACTTGCTACGGTTCTTACATACATCTTTTGCTTTTTTATTTTTTTTCAGAGATGAAGAAAATCCTTTATGGAAAGGTTATGAGTCCGAAAGCTCAACGTCTACTGTGAGACTCCAATGACTGTGTCAGGACTTCTTACTAAAAATTCCACCCTTATTTAGGTCCGTCTGGCTATTGCCTCCGGTGACACTTGGCCCATTGTTTCTTGTCTATGTCTTTTTGTATAATTGTACAATGGAGACTCGACCAGCAGACCGCCCGGCAAGGACCCGAAAACAGCAAAACACACACTGCGCAGCCGCGAGGCACTGGTTCGAAAAAGACAGGCAATTCTCGGGACCTAGAACCACGCTGCACCCAATCTAGTACCTTCGTACCTTGTAGAATTTTGTACAAGTTCTGTACTGGGTGGGAACAATGTAGTCACCAAAGAATCGCCCATTCCCCCCCGCGCCCAACAGCAGCACAGCAAGCGCTCCATTGCCTTCAGATCCCCGATGCACAACCGGCAGGCCAGGCCTCCATTATACAGTCTTAGCTGATTCCTGTTCATCGGTAACAGTTCTGCCTTTTTTTTATGGCATGGTCCTTTTATGTATTATTTTCCGTGTTTTTTTTTCCTGGTATACTTTTTCAGTAGTTTTGTGTTTTTCCGAAGCTCTTCTTGCAAGTTCGTCTACTTCCTCATTACCTGCAACTTCCTGGCGTCCTGGAACCCGTATCAGTTTGACGTGATTACGGTCTACCATCGTTATCAGCTCTTCTTTGCAGTCAACGAGTATGGAGGGTGGGTGGTACGGCCCTGAGGTGCCCCCTGCACAGGACTAAGGCTGTCTACTACAGGATTTCGCCCGGTTTTCTGTAGTCTTCGTTAGCGACGGTGCTCCCCCACCGCCATGCATCCATCAGCACGGGTCGCATAACACTTTAGATTAAGAGTCTTTTAGTCGCCTTTTACGACAGGCAGACCATACCTGGAATCTATTATATTTTCCCCGTATCCCCAGAGGAAACATCTTTTGTTTCCTTTTCTTTCATCAGTGTTCTCATGCATGCTCGTCGGTTGTTGGTACTCTTGACCTGGCCTTTCTTTAAAACAATGTTGATCTGATCAAGATATGTTCGCCGAGGTCGACCTATACCGACTTGTCCATCCACAATCGCCTTATAAATTTGTTTCGTCAATCTTCCTTCATTCATCCTTATTACGTCTCCAAACCATCTAAGCTTTCCTTTGTCTATCTTTGTAATCACATCTTCTTTTGCACTTACCATTCTTTACTTTATCCAACGGAGTGGTAACAAAGGTAGATAAAGAAATTAAAAGAGAAGGGATTTTTATATAAAGTATTTGTATATTAATATTGCAAAGCGCTTTGGACTGATTCATCGGTCATCTTTAGTGCTTCCTGAAAGTAAATACTGATTTTGAGAGTCAAAAAAAAGATTTAAAAATCTTGTAATCAAACTTTAAATTTATAACTATTTTGACTTTAAAGAGTATTTACTTACCCTTCGTACAAAAATCACGTCTCTTTTCATTTCATAAGTAGTCATAAGTAGTGTATTAGGCTCGTTACTTTCATTCTTCAGATAAAGAAATGTTTAAATGTTTTGGACACTTGGAAAGGATGAAGAAATGACGATTAACGAAATATATATTGATAAGGCGAGTATGAATGAGCAAATCGGTAGAGGTCGACCTAAGTGAACGTATCTCGATCTGATTGAAATTGTTGTAAATAAATGGCCATATTAAGAGTGCAAGTAGCCAACGAGCATGTTTGAAAGCACTGATAAAAGTAAAAAAATACTCTTGACGCTTAACTATTAGTTAGTAAAGTTAAGTTAAATTAAATTAATTGAAATCTAGAATAGATTAATCTGTGAACTAATATTATCTATTTCCTCCCAAAAACAGTCGAGAATTTTTTTTAGTAACACATTCGCCAACGGGGCAGTGTTTAACTTTCGTTACACCAACTAACCTCTTAAGTTAACTGTTTTTGAATTACCTAACGTTTAAGAATGGAAAAACCAATTTTAAAATAATTTAATTACATAAAATTATATCACAATAATGGCGTCCAAAATGTGAAAAACAAAAAACAACAATTTGAAAGTTTTTTTTCATTTATTTTTTTTTGCTAATTATGAATTAGTAGAAGTTGCAATCATTTTTTTACTGCATGTATAAATTAATATTGTTCGGCGTGAAATTTTACCGAAAGTGTAACATTTTCATAGCAGTCGTAAAGATTTTTTTCACTGCCTGCCCTTTCTATAATACCCGAAAATTATCTAAGCGTCGGACGCTTTTCTCTCAACATGTCCATGAATGTATATCGAACAGATTTATTTTGCGGGGGTTACCATTCGAACGTATCCAGTTTATTTAATTTGCAAAAAGGGTCGAGGCACCTGGAGTGTTTGCATTAGTTTTATCAAAGAAAATTAATCGAATGAAACCAGCTAGGACGTGAGTATCACCGAAAAACCGGAGACAATTTTCCTGTACTGCGAAATATCTTTGGAAAAATAAATAATAAGAAATATTCTGTACATTTTGTATTTATTTATAGTAACTGAAGAAAAGGATACAGAAACGGCATCAATGAAATTTAAGAACAGAAAAAGTTCGGGCACAGACAATATTTCAAATGAACTTCTTAAATACGGCGGAAGAATTCTAAAACAGCAGCTAACAACCATAACTCGCAAAATCCTTTTACATCAAAAAATTTCGGACGAATGGCGCCCAAGTATAACAAACTGTTCAAAAAAGGAGACAAAAAGAAACCCGCAAACTACCGAGGTACAACTACAAAAGTAGAAAACCAGCCAACAGAGGAAATGGAAATCCGTCGTGGTGTAAGACAAGATTGCATCCTATCGCCAATACTATACAACCTGTATAGCGAAGCCATTTTTAAAGAAACCTTGCAAGAAGAATCGGTAGGGATAGTTATTAACGGAGAGAAAAAATATGCGATATGCAGATGACACCGTCTTGTTAACGAGCAATCACAGAGACATACAACATCTTCAAGAGAAATTAAATGATCGATGTAACGAATACGGTCTAAAAATAAATCTTAAGAAAACCAAGTTAATGGTAGTTACAAAGTTCCCTCAAAATCATAACCATATAAACGTGTCAGTAGCAGACATCTTAATAGAGAATGTGCAGTCAAACAAATACCTGGGAGCCTGGATAGAACAATCGGGTGACCAAACAAGAGAAATAAGAACGAGAATAGAGATAGCCAGGTCAACATTTACGAAAATAAAAAAGTTGTTCACTAGTCGAGATATCAAGATTGAACTTAGGATGAGGATGCTGCGTTGTTATGTGTTTTCCGCGCTTTTGTATGGAGTGGAAGCATGGAAAAACTACAAGACTTCGAGATGTGGTGCTACCGTAGACTGTGGCGTATCCCCTAGACAGAAAAGATCTCTAATGTGGAAGTCCTAAATCGGATAAATAAGAAAAGTGAAGTCATTAACACCATAAAAAAGAGAAAGCTTTAATATATAGGTCATATACTGAGAGGACCCAAATACGCAATTCTCCAGCTGATAGTTCAGGAAAATATTGGTGGAAGGAGGAATATTGGAAGACGCCGTGTGTCTTGACTTAAAAATTTAAGGTACTAGTTTAATTGTAGCAGTGTTGAACTCTTACCAGCTGCTGTCAATAGGGTCCGGATAGCTGTGATGATAGCAAACCTCCGATAGGAGATGCACTATAAGAAGAAGAAGTAACTACCAAGGCATAAGCCTTCTAAATACAACCTTAAAGCTAGTAACAAAGATAACAAATAAAATAAATGAACTCACCACATTGGGCAATGAACAACAAGGATTCAGATCAGGAAGATCTTGTACTGATACGATATTTGTACTGCGACAAATAACTGAATAATCCATCGAGTATAAAAAACCAGCCTTCATGTGTTTTATAGATTTGGAAAAGGCGTTTGACCGAATAGAACTGGAGAACGTGGCATACCTTCTATATATACTACAGGAAAATCCCATATAACATCATAAAAACCATCAAAAATATTTACCAGAGAAACAAAATACAAGCCAAGAAATTCCCTTGAATCCCGATGAATTTAAGGGAAAATTTCTTACGCTCGACGAAACATGTATTTATTACTTTAATCCAGAATCCAAAAAACAAAGCATGGAATGGCGACATAGGGGTTCCTCGCCCCTTCAAAAATTTCGTGTTAACCGATCAGCTGGTAAGATTATGGCTACAGTTTTTTTTTTGGGATTTTGAGGGTGTTGTTTTCGTGGATTATTTACCGCGTGGACGCACCATAAAAGGTGAATATTATGCGAATTTAATACCAAAAGTATGGGAAGCTATCAGAGAAAAGAGAAGAGGAAAATTGAGTCGAGGTGTGCTCTTCCACCGGGACAACGTTCCGGCCCACAAAAGTTGTGTTGCAACGGCTGTCATTCCCAATGCGAGATTTGAAATTTTTAAACAACCCCCTTATTCTCCAGATTTGGTCCCCAGCGACTACCATTTATTCCCAAAAATAAAGAGGAATCCGCTTTGCTGATGATAGCGAAGTAATGTCGGCGGTAGATTAATGGCTAAAGACTCAAAGTTCTGAAAATTTTTCAAAAGGATTTGAAACATCGAAATACCAAGTGTACAAACTTTGCAGATGACTATATTAAAAAATAATTTAGTTTCATTCTTTTCCTGTATTGGACAACAATTCGTGAACTATTCCCGTACCTATACCTATAATTTACGAAAAAGTATTCACAAATAAAATCAATTTTGTAGACCATATGTATCATAAAAACAATTTATTTTCAAGTTGCCTCGAAGAGACCATTCTATCTTACCGATACGATTTCTTTACTGTATTATTCTTTAAGCTTCTTTATATCTCATGTTTATTCTAAACATGCTTTGTTTTGTCTCTGTCAAAGCACAGCTCTTTAGTCTTATTTTTGCTGATGTAGTGTATTATAAACAAAATAAAGCCTCAGCCAGAAACCACAATAAATCAAAAATATATGCATTTCACTATCTTTCTATACGAGTATTTTATTAAATACTGGAATGCATACATTTTATTTACGTAAACTACATTAATTTTAATTTAAAGGGTGTATGCAGGGTACTGGTGAAAATCGATGTAATTATAGTTCAAAATTTTACTTCGCATGAGCCTTTAAGGTCCAATTTATTAAAAAAAAGCAATAACCGATTTTTTAAAAAACGATTTGATTTTATTATATAGCTGTATCTTGATACCTTTCTGCAAATAATATTCGTTTTCTGCCTTAGTTCCTTATCGCGGCTTACGGATAGTGCAATTTAGTAGAAATCGTCACGAAATGGGATCCGACGACAATGCAATAATTCGATCAAAATATCCGATTATCCTGATTATTTTCGCCAGGATTCATAAATTTCTTAAGGGATCATTTGCATGAGAGTAAGAGAGATAGATTTAGTATGTGAACAACGCATGCGCGCAGAACAAATAGTAACACAGTTTATCGCATCGGTGGTTAAGTGGTAGAATGCTCGCCTGCCACGCAGACATCCCGGGTTCGATTCCCGGCTGATGCATTCTTTTTGTGCTTTTACTATTTAATATATAATTTTTTAAATTGTATTAAAGTATTTGCGAACTACATTTTAAAATTGTTTGGCATATCAAAACGGAGACAGATAGAGATTGTTTAATAGCAAATCGTACTAAAAAGCAAAAATAAATTATGGTATAAAAAAATAAAAAACACGCTTTAAGAGTTAATTAAACTAAAAAGTAAAAAAATAATTCTTAACATAGGAATAAAATTACAGACGAGAAAATTAATGTCACTGTTCGAAAAGCGTGAGGTGCTTTGCATGACATTTTTAAACTAACTCTGCGTTTCGGGATGAAAGCACCCCACGCTTTTAGAACAGTGACATTAATTTTCTCGTCAGTAATTTTATTCTTTTATTAAGAATTATTTTTTACTTTCTAGTTTGATTAACTCTAAATTATTAGCATTAATTATGCATTAAGTTCAACTACTATTCTGCTTAATGTCCGTTATTAATAACTTTATCTCGAACTGCAGTGTATTTGCAACCCATTCATGAAGTATAATACTGAACTGTTGGTACTGATACGATACTGTATATATATTGTTTGTGTATAATTATTTGAGCATAAAAGATTTCGTGGTCAATGCACATTCAGCTCGATCGATAAAATATTGAATTAAACATTTATAAGTTTTTTTTATTAAAAAGTTAATATGTAAAACATATAGTTGTTATGTTGTAGCTACTTTTAACTACGTAAATAAGCATCGTCTTAAAGCAGGATAATACTAAGCAAAAGTTTTCTTAAAACTTTTCGATTTTTGAGTTAATAAAACTTAATTTATAACCACTTCCTTCCACTTGCTACGGTTCTTAAAAACATCTTTTGCTTCCTCTACTTTCATCAGGGCTCTCATGCATGCACGTCGGTTGTTGGTACTCTTGACCTGGCCTTTCTTCAAAACAATGTTGATCTGATCGAGATATGTTCGTCGAGGTCGACCTCTACCGACTTCCGTCCATTCACACTCGCCTTATAAATTTGTTTCGTCAATCTTTCTTCATCCTTCCTTTTTACGAGTCCAAACCATCCAAGCATTCCTTTATCTTTCTTTGTAACCACATCTTCTTTTACACCACAGCGTTCTCTTATCCCACTACTTTTTACTTTTTAATAATACCGACTTCTAAAAAAAACCCGTACACCTACTTAGTGTTGATAAATTTTAATAAAATGTATACAAATTATATACAATTATATACAATTATACAATTATATACAATTTAATCAATAAAAAAATAATAACAATTTTAAACTGTGCTTTCGATGGCAAAACACCCGATAATCGAGATATGTAGTGATCCGAACGAAAAGCTTCCAGCTTAACTCGATTTGTGTGGGGTTTATAAAAAAAATGGTAAATAAAAGTTTTTTCAAATAATTCAGGCCATCTGCATAAGTCGATTAGAAGTATAGAAGTATACAGGGTGCACCGTTACTACAAAATAAATTATTAACAAAATACACCCAAAATATAATTTCAGTTTTTTAAAATCTATTAAATCACAAATACAACTGTAAAGACAGCATAATTCTACCCTTAATAGACCCAAAGTAACAGTGGTTTGAAATTAAAATTATAAAAAAATTGTTTATGTATGGTAGTGAATGTTGGGTTTGGCAGAAGAAGCATGAAAATAGGATTAATGCTGCGGAGATGAGTAGTCTGAGAAGTATAGCCGGAGTGACTCGGTTGGATAAAGTTAAGAATAGTGAGATAAGAAAACGCTGTGGTGTAAAAGAAGATGTGGTCACAAAGATAGATAAAGAAATGCTTAGATGGTTTGGACACGTAGAAAGGATGGATGAAGGAAGATTGACGAAACAAATTTATAAGGCGAGTGTGAATGGGCAAATCGGTAGAGGTCGACCTCGGAGAACATATCTCGATCAGATCAACATTGTTTTGAAGAAAGGCCAGGTCAAGAGTACCAACAACCGAAGAGCATGTATGAGAGCACTGATGAAAGTAGAGGAAGCAAAAGATGTGTGTACGAACCGTAGCGGAAGTGGAAGGAAGTGGTTTCTGCCTACCCCTATGGGAAAAAGGCGTGACTCTATGTATGTTATGTTAAAAAAGTAGTAAGTTTTTTACCATTAATTGTTTTTAAATGTCACGAAATATTTTTCATTGTCTTTAGTAAAACGTGTTTATTGTAAATAGTAACTTTTAAAATTTAAGTATGATAACCGAACAGGAAAGAATGTTTCTTATGATGAGAGGTTACGGTATCGTAAAAAAACTTGATGAGGTAGCTTACTTGTTTATTGTTACATATCTAAATCGCATAAGCAATTACAAAACTGTTAGTAGGTAACAAAAAAAACATAGAAATACAAGTGGAAATCAGTAGGTATAAAGCGTATAGAGTTTTTAAATAAAATAAAAAACATTGTGGGGTTGGAAGAGAACCATTTTTACCAATGAATAGTGTATTACACACCTAAGGCAGTAAAGTAAGAAATTTTTTAGAGCACATGTTCTGAGACATTTCTTACTTTGATGCCCGTGGTGTGTATACTATTTTTCTCCATACTGTAGGCGGAAAGTGACAACTTCGTTTTGCGTAGCGGGCCGTAAGTGACGCTTTCTGCACAGAAGGGAGAAAACATATTTGAATGGTTCTCAATTTGTGAAATTATTATACAATTTAGATATTTGGTAACAGTAATTTTTGCGTTGTTTCAAGCTGTCTAAAGTGATTATACAGCATAATAATAAGATAATGAAAGTTCTTTAATCAACTGGACTGGAGAAACAAGATCCAAGAATAATAGCAAATTTTTATTGGAATCAGACCTCTTTGGTCAGAATAGAAAGTGAGGATTCCGATGAAGTTCTGATAAAGAGAGGATTTCGACAGGGGCGTGTACTTTCGCCATTACTGTTCAACATATATTCACAATACATATTTAGAGAAACCCTGGAAAATACCTCCGACGGAGTGATTGAAAAGGCTCGATCCATATTCCTTAAAATGGCAAAATTGTTCAAAAGTAGGGACTTTTGACTTTTAACACCAAAATGCGGATACTGAGGTGCTATGTGTCTTCTATACGGTGTTGAGTCATGGACGTTATCTGAAACATCTTGCAAGAAATTAGAAGCCTTTGAACTCTGTCTCTACAGTCGCGTTCTGAGAATTTTACGGGTGGATCATATAACCAACGAAGAGGTACTACGTAAAATGAAGAACAAAGAGAAATATTATATCAGGTAAAGAAACGTAAACTTGAATACCTCGGCCACATCATGAGAAATCCTGAAAGATACCGAATTTTACAGCTTATACTCCAAGGCAAAATACAAGGTAGAAGGAGTGTAGGAAGAAGAAGAATCTCATGGCTTAAGAATCTCCGAGTGTGGTTTAAAACATCAACTGTGGGTTTATTCTGTGCATCAATGAATGAAGTTCGTATAGCCATTATGCTCGCCAATATCCGGAACGGATAGGCATCAACAGAAGATACATGACAGATAGACGTCATAAATTAAGGGAGTGTTTCAAATTCAGATTATAGATTTAAAATAACCATAGTTAAAATAAATAAGAAATTTTTAAATTAAAAATTTTTTTTGCTGTTTTTAAATTTTCATCCAAATATCTGAAGTCCCTTGTTTTTTAATAAATTTCTTATTACATACGATTTGTATTTCGCAGAGTTTTATTTTGTCGTACGTATTCATACAATCAACGCAAATGATTTTTTTTTGGAAAATATTCGAAAAACAAGTATTCATACATAAATTTCGTCGCAATATTCCTTTGATGTAGGCGAGTAAAACCTTTTCTGCTTTGGAGTTTATTTAACGCCCTATATCCCTTTCTCGATTTATATAAATATACCGTTAAATAGAATGAGTGATAGTTGGGCTCCTGAGATAAGAGAAAGAGCCAAAGATAGGAAATCGAATACAATTCTATGACCAAAACGTTTTGTCAGTGCCTGATGATCCTGTCGTGGACTGGATGTGACAAATGAATTGGATAATGAAAACATCCTCCGAAATTACTGTAATCAAACCAATAGGGGGCACAAGATATTTGGCTTGTCATTAAGATTTGCTAAAAATGATTACGTTTTATAAATCAACTGATATTTATTACCAAAAATATTTTAATTTACCTTTCTTTTTAACACGCTTATATTAGTTTCACCTGTATCTTGTATTGTAGTGCCCTTAGCCAGGAAAACATGCAAAAAGGTTTAATAAATGAACTCAGTTGACCGTTCACGGGAATAACTTTGAACTCACTTAGAACGTGTCGCGAGACACACGAAATAATGTTTATGTTTATTAATCGTTCGTATTTATTTCGCAACCAGATATCTCGAATAATAATAGTGTGTTATTGTTTTACTTCGATCGGACGTTCGTTGCTCTACTTCGCAGTGACGGTCAAGATCACGACATTGAAATGTAGAATTGCTAAACTAAATTAAACATATTTTTAAGTTCAACGTTCTTTTTAATTAACGAGAGTTTTCCCGAAACTTCAACAAACCTACGAGCAAGGGACCTAACATTACATGGCGATCCTAATACATTACAGTATATATGTACGTACCTAGGTTTGTAACCGAATCTTTGGCCTCAATTTTGCCCTATTTTGAGCAATATGACTTAATTTAAACTTTGAGTAAGACAAATCGAACTAAAAAGTGAAAAATAAATTATAGTTTAAAAGAACTAAAAAACACGCTTTTAGAGTTAATCGAACTAAAAAGTAAAAAATAATTCTAAACATAAGAATAAAATTACTGACGAAAAAATTAATGTCACTGTTCTAAAAGCGTTCTTCTTCATATGCCGTCTCCATTAACGAAAGTTGGCGACTACCTCTTAAAATACGAATTTCACAAAATTTGGGATAAGCCTATTTTAAGATACGGAAATTCCAGATTTGATATTTGCAATGTTGTCAGATTTGCCATTTCTCTGATTTTATTAGTCACTTTGGTTTTTTAAATACATCACCCTGTATATTTGGTCATTATTGGAATCTCCTCTTCAATAAGAGTTTAGCCATTTGTAACAATTATGATTCTATGTAGTTTGCAAGGTTTTAAATAAATAAAACAAAATTGTGGCAACAGCTAATTGACTTAATAATTTTTGTATGAAAAAGACTTTTTAAGGGCACCCAGATAAATAAACTAATCTACCACCTCACAGTTGCCAATGTGATGTGGTCTGTTTGCTGTCTCATCCAATCTTATAACTATCAATACTTTAGATTTGGCATAGTTAATTTTTAAACCATACTCTTTTGATGATCTCTCGAGTCGTTGTATCAATTCTGTAAGTTTTTCTGCTGAGTTAGCGATCAGAAGAGTGTCGTCAGCATATCTAAGATTAGAAAATGTTTCCCATTTATGGCAAAGCCTTCTTTCCACTAATCAAGTATCTCTCTCATTAAACATGCCGTATGTATATTAAACAAGAGAGGTGATAAAATACACCCTTGTCTAACTTTCTTTTTGATATTTGCTGTTCTGGAAATACGATTGTCAATTTTAACGACCGCTCTACTTTGTTCATATAACTTTTTTATGAGATTTACCAGATGAAAAGGTACTCCCACAACGCACAAGTTCTTCCACAACTTTGACCATTATACATTGTCGAACGCTTTTTCGTAGTCCACAAAATACATATACATGGGTGCATAGTATTCCCTGGCCTTCTCCATAAGTATTCGGACGTTTAGTATTTGTTTTCGTGTACATCGCCCTTTAAAGAATCCTGCCTGTTCAGGTGCTATTTGGTGATCGAGGAAGTGGACCAACCGAGATCGAAGAACTTACAGCATTATTTTGCTCGCATGTGAGATCAGGGAAACCATACGATAATTGTTACAGTCCATCGTTGATCCCTTCTTATAAATAGGTATTATAGGGAATACAGACCATTCGTCTGGCCACACTCCGCTGTTCCAAATTTGCTGGCATAACAGATGTAGGAATTTAATGTTCCTCTCTTCAAAGGCCTTCCAGACCTCCGCAGGGATCGAATCTCTTCCGGTGGACTTTCCTTTCTTAAGTGCTTTGATTGCAGCGACTACTTTACCCAAGAGGATATTCGGTTCATTTTCCCGGCTTATTTGTTCAAGGGATTCGTAATCATCATCATAGAGTGATGTACAGTAGTTTTTCCAGACTTCGAGTACATCATTTATATTAGTTATTACGGTGCCGTTCTTATCCTTAATGGACCAAGCCCTAGGTTTAAAGTTACGAGTGATTATTTTTGCCTGCTTCTACGAAAAAAAATCTGTGACTATGTATGTACGTAGGCGCATGCCCATTTGACAGATCCCAATATTTTCCTTTCTTTTAGCTAGTAAGATTAATTATTTATTTACAAGATAAATTACCGTTTAAAGCCTTGAATAATTATTTAATGAGAAACAGATGCAGCGCACTTAATAAATTATCAGAATTCTTCCAAGCCAGTTAACTAGAGACGTATCCAACTAAAGCGTCGTATCTAATAAAAATTAATGTAGCGAATATTATCATAATTACAGTCGTTCAATGCCGAGCATCTAACGAAGTGGAAGCATCAAACGGGCCAGCCACCATTTATCTCTATGCCGTCAATTGTTTTACCATTTAAAAACAAAGAAAGTTTCTTTTGTAGCTAACCTATTTATGTCAGCGCTACTAATAAAAAATTTATGGATTATGCATGCTAGCACAGTTTTTGATGTCCGTCGCGTGTTACTAAAAAACATAATCGTTTTTCGCAAAAAAAGTTGAGTTGCTGGTATCATCATTATGTAAAAGAGCAGGTAGCTGTTTTCTTGTTTCTTCACAAAATCGTTTTTCGCAAAAAAAGTTGAGTTGCTGGTATCATCATTATGTAAAAGAGCAGGTAGCTGTTTTCTTGTTTCTTCACAAAATACATCTTTAAATCCGAAACGGAATACATTGGAGTGTTTTATTTTAAACTCAACTAAGTTGCCTAAAGAAAACACAACACTCGTCCTGCGGACTCGTGTTGTTTTTAAACAACTCAGTTTCAACTTCAACTTCGTTTCAATCACTTGTGGTATTACTACAGACAATTTAACGCACTTATCGAATGAACCAATCAGAAACTAGTCAAATTCGGATTATGGATAACACCAAATTTGACTCTTGACTCTGATTGGTTTGTCAAGTTCGGTGATTTCAGATTTGTGTATGTGACAGTTAAACGTCAAATATTAATAATCACGCTGATGCTCATTTAAAAATAATCAGATTTGAGATAAATTTCATCGAATTAATCAACGAAAGAATTAATGAAAATTTACCAAAAAATACGAAGAAATCGAAAACGTTTGTACATACATATATACATACATATTTTCACGCCTTTTCCCCGTAGGGGTAGACAGCGACCACTTCCTTCCAATTGCTACGGTTCTTACACACATCTTTTGCTTCCTCTACTACAATCAGTGCTCTCATACATGCTCGTCGGTTGTTGGTACTCTTGACCTGGCCTTTCTTCAAAACAATGTTTATCTGATCGAGATATGTTTGCCGAGGTCGGCCTCCACCGACTTTTCCATTCACACTCGCCTTATAAATTTGTTTCGACAATCGACAATCGACAGATAAGTCCAAAAGAGAAAAATTCAAGTTTGACATTCTATGCCAGAAAACCGATACTTGAAATAACTAGATGCAAGACCTTGCAAGTTACTCACCACCGAGCTTTTATCATTGAGCAAAAAAGAGACGAGGAGAATTGTGGGGCTTCTTACTGGACACTGTCTCCTACGTCATCTCCAACAACGTTGCCGATGCAAAAGTGCATCCCAAAAACTTGGTTTTTTGTTTCGTGCCAAGAGCTATTTCACCTCCAGTCAGCTGCTTATGATCTAACCCGTCAAGTTCAGTCTTCACACCCCTTTGTGGTCACTTTGGAGACCTGCAGAACATCACTTTCCAAAGACTCATTCATCCAACGAATTGCGAGGCTTTGGAACTCATTGCCTAGGGAGGTGTTCCCCGAGGCATACAACCTCCAGAAATTTTAGAAGTACACCAACTCCTACCTTCTTTCCCTTTCCCACGATGTTCTCTGAACATTATAGGATATCCCTTTTCGTGGGAACCAGAACATAAAAAAAAAAAAATATTTATAGTCATCATAATCGGAATCACTGTCATCGCTATCATAATTCGGATTGTAAATGATAACAGGATTAACTGCTTTGATGCGGTTTTCACGAACCCACCATTCCTTTATAAATTTTCACATTTTTTGACACATTTTTCCCAAATTTCAGGAGTGGCAGTATTAAGTGCTCGTTGCCAGGTTTCCAAAACAGCCTAATCACTGTAACCATTAGATCCAATGTGATTGTCGTAATAAGTTTTGCATATTCTCCAAATATACTCAATGGGATTAAATTGGCAATAATAAGGCGGAAGTATTAGCACACGATGTCCATAACTGATTATAATTTGATCCACTTTTTAAATTGTTTTTCTTTCGTGCCCTTTAGCTATCGATAATAATTCCGGCTTGAAGCAATACTGTGGAAATAAAATATTTTCGTTCGTTAACCATTCTTTTATTTTACCGTCCAGGAGTTTGTTGGTTAGTTATTTAAAATTTACGAATGGTACGGAGCATTATCTAATACAATAACAGATAGTTCATGTAACGATAGTAATAGTCTCTGTATCCATATTGTCATAATAATCAGCCGCCGATTTTTATTTTGATGAAAATAAAAGATCCGCCTCAACAACAAAACCATGCTTTTCACCTGCATGCACAATAATGTGTCTTTTTCCTTCACCGTCGGTGTGTTTTATAGACTTTATGCTATCGTCCTGCCAAATTTTTTTTGTTCCACCTTTAGCAAGAATCCAAGTTTTGTCCAGATAAGCAAATGAAGAACATTTTTGTTTACAGTGAGTATAATTTCTCAAAAATTCAGTTTTTTTGTGCACGACTTTAGCTTTTTCACACAAAGCCTTTCGGTTGTCATTATTTTTAAACTTAAACCATATTGACCATTAATTTCCAAACAAGAAGTACCTTATAAAATAAAATTTGTTTAAAAATATTGGAGGAATTTACTTTTGTACTGCTTAAATGTACAGTTGAATACTGGTTATCGAGTTTCTAACGATAATCGGAAACCACCGTATATTCGTGAAATATGCTATACAGAAGATACCCAAGTCGGTGTATCTCTTACTTAGCACAAGTAAATATAATTTAATTATCAAATAACTGTTTATCCGAAACATTCAAGTAATTCCACGTACGAGGCGTACACAGGCATTCCATTACATTTACCAACACGATGTGCAGTGTGTTGTTTAAAGTCTATTTTAGTCTACTTTCTTTGTTTAAATAAATAATGTCTGTCGATAGTAAACGTGTTATGCTAATTTGTTTAATGTGTTACTGAAAAACAATAAAACTTCCTTAATTTCTTCCTTCCTTAATTTTAAGTCGCTTTTTGTTCTAGTCAAATAAAAAAAACAATTCTTGATTTCCGTGCGTATTTGTATTCTTGTTTGAGTTCGAAATGTTGAATGGAATAAAAGGTGGTAGAATCACGAAAAGTTTATTTTTTGTCGATAGGCAAGAATCAACTTACGTAAAAGTTTTTGAAAAATGCAGAATGCTAAACTTTAAACTTATCACGTATACGTAAGGAGACCTGCGGTTGAATTTTGATGGCGACAACCACAATGTCGTCCACGAATCAATTTTGTTATCTTAAAGATTTAAAACTTGGTCGTGAATACTTTTTATTTAGGATGAATAATGAAGACTTATGTAAAATTTAAAGAAAATGTTTTTCTGTCTAAACAAGATTTATTTCAGTTTAAAGTAAATTTATTTTATATTTATAATTTTGTAAAACTTTGGATACTTTTCTTGTTCTTTTTAAATAACATCATTAATTTGACTGCAAATCGCAAATAGTAATGAAATATGTTATTTTTACTGATACAGGATCGTTTAATTAAATAATCATAATTTTTAATTTATTTTCATGCGTTAAAAATATAATGAAACAGGTCTAAAAGTAAATATTCAAAACAAAAATACCGTTATCTTTTTTTTTGAGGCGTCCGGTTTATACAAGCTTAATTTTGATTAATTTCCATTTGAAATCCAATTCAGCTGCAGCTGATGCTGCCTTTTTGTTTATTCTTATTGTTTTATGATAGATGATATTCTTGAGATAAAATTTACCTAGCAGGTCATTCTATAGAAATTTTTTACGTGAATTTTGAAGTATAATGCATGGATTTTTTTAGTCATTAAACTTTTTACATTACAAAAACAACTTTGTTAATGTGATACAACTATAAATTTCATGCAAGGACTACAAAGAAATAATAATTTTTATAAAATATTAATCTAGACACGCGATAGCGTGTCAAGCCAAGTTCAAGCTAACAGAAGGGCCAGCGGTACCGTGTGTAATATTACACGAACCATTCGGAGCCACTTTTGAGCTCCTTACAACTTAAAAACTAATTTTTTTTTTTTTTATGAAAATAGTCGCAAAAAGGGTAGAACTATCGTGTGGGCCGCGGACGGCCCGCACTGCGACTATTAGAAGGGGAAGGCATTATAGAAAGCAAATGATTGTGGACACGCTTTTTAAAAAGTTGCAGGTCATAGTTCTCTGGAAAAACTGATTTTGGAAGCTTATTCCATTCCGTAGCAGCCCTGTAAAAGAAGGATTCTTGATGAAGATTGGTCCTAGTAGTGTCAATCTTGAGAGTAAATGTGTGAGACTGATCAGCGTGCCGAGTTCTTCGGCCGAATGTGGCCAATGGTGGTACAAGAGTTTTTATTTCTCTGGAGCATCTGCCATGGAAATATCTGTAGAGCAATGACTGGTCTGCAACTCTTCTTCTATGTTCTACAGGGTGAAGGGTATCTGTGAGAGTTGAGCTGTTTATCAAGCGAATGGCTCTTTTCTGAATGGAATCTAGAAGACGAAGAGAATGCCTTGGTGCTGAACCCCAAATATGCGAGCAATACTCCAGTAAAGGTCGGATTTGAGCCTTGTACGTCGTCAACAGTTGATCAGGAGTAAAAAACTTTCTGGCTTTCCACAGAAAACCTAGCCTC
The DNA here is from genome assembly GCA_950111635.1 of Agelastica alni. Taxonomy (NCBI): domain Eukaryota; kingdom Metazoa; phylum Arthropoda; class Insecta; order Coleoptera; family Chrysomelidae; genus Agelastica; species Agelastica alni. Next base: position 11,300,197 of record OX467713.1, read on the forward strand.
TGGCTTGCCGACTTTGCGATGTTAGCAACATGGTCATGCCAAGACATATTATTGGACACCGTGACTCCCAAAATCGAGATGGAGGGACTTGGTTCAAGGGTATTTCCGGACATTGTGATGAGATGATTTGAGGAATTCACTTTTTTGGAAAACGTGGCACTTTGTGTTTTTTGGGCGATGAACTGAACAAGATTGTTGGTTCCCCATTCGACGATTGCTTTAAGATCTCTATTGATAGAATAAACCTATTCCTGCCTGAGTCTATTTGTATCATTCACCGAAAGTGATCGATAGGATGTGAAAGTTGGGACAAGTGTGCTATCGTCTGCGAAACTGTAAATGGGGTTTGTGGTGGTTTTCAAGAGGTCGTTGATGTGTAAAAGAAATAAGGTGGGGGACAGGATGGAACCCTGGGGGACCCCGGCATTAGTTTTAAACGCATCAGAAGAAATACCGTCAACTGCCACATGTAAGGAGCGATCTTGCATGAAGCTCAAGAGCCATTGGCGCAGTTTGGTTGGGAGACCGTAGGCAGATAATTTACTTAACAATGCCTGGTGCCAAACACGGTCAAAAGCTTTAGATATATCCAAGGCTATTGCACGAGATTCACCAAACTTTTCAATAGTGTTTGTCCAGAATTGAGTGACATAAGCCAGCAAATCTCCAGTAGACCGAAGTTGTCGAAATCCATATTGTCTGTCATGGATTATCTCAAATTTCTCCAGATATTTTATAAGTTCTGTGTTAATCGCTTTTTCCATAACTTTGGATATGACTGAGAGCAATGCAATAGGGCGATAATTTGCAGGAATAGTCTTCTTTACTTTTTTCGGAATCGGTTGGACTTTAGCGTTTTTCCACATGGACGGAAATACTCCTTTGCTGTATGATAACTTGAAGAGTCTACAGAGAACTGGGGTGAGCTCTTGAGCACAGGTCTTCAGGACAATTGACGGAATTCCATCTGGTCCTACTGCCTTATTAGAGTCAAGATTTCGTAGGATTTTCCTGATAGTGCGATGGCGGATAGTGACCTCAGGCATTGATTCGTTTATTCTAGGTATCGTTGGGGGTTGTTTTCCATTGGTATCGAGTGTTGAGTTAGAGCTGAACATTTCGGCCAGCAGATCCGCTTTTTCTTTGGAAGATACGGCTGTCGTGCCGTACATAAACATGTCAAATTTGGCTTATACATTGAGACTTGCGAGATACATATGTGCTCCAAATTTCATAAACACACCTCAAACAGTTATTTATATATAAACGTCCAAAAATCGTCATTTTTATCACTGACTAACCTATAGATTAAAACTCTAACCCAGTTCCAGATGACCCAGAAAGTTCAAATTTGGTATCCAGGTAGGTAGTTGGGTAAATACAAAGAAATAAATTAGAAACTTACTGGTAGTGCCTGTAATGTAAGAATCAGCAAACAAAATGTTGTAGATTTTAAGGTCTTTACGTAAATATATTACGAGTGGAATACCACCTTTAATTTTTTTTAATCCAAACATATCAGTTTTAGTACTTATAACTACTTGTAATTAAGAGTATAGTTGAATTTTTGTATTTATTACGTTATTAACTGGGATTTAGTATTAATTATACAAGAAAATATAGAAAATAACACAAAAAAGACAATTATACCCCGTAAACGTCAGGAAAGACTTCAAAACCTTATTGACGCAGTAGTAAGGGAAGGCGACACTTTCAGACTTGGAATAAATACAGAAAAAACAATAACTATCTCCAAAAAGGCAAATGTGAATACCTATATAAACATATATAACAAACAAATAGAGCAGGTCGACAAGTTCAAATATCTGGGATGCTGGATAACACGAGATTTAAACCCGGAAATAGAAATCAAATGCAGTATATAAAACGCAAGAAGCGCATTCCTTAAAATGAAGAGACTCTTAACAAACCCTACATTATTGCTAAACACCAGATACAGATTCGTAAATTCGTTACATGGTAGCGATGGGAATACGATCGATGCGTAGATGCCTTCGAAATGTGGGTAATGCGTAGAATGCTCAAACTATCATGGACAGAGCATGTCTCCATGCTGACTTCAACGACAAAAGAAGTGAGATCTAAATGGGTGCCAAGTTCAATGGACATTTATTTGTAACAACATAAAATATTTTATAACAACTTTAAATATCATTTCTTCTAATAACTTAGGATAATATATTGAAGCCTAAGGTCTGACTTGGCTAGTTCGAATATACGAATTATTATTAAGTAACTACTTCGGCAGACGAAAAACTTCCTGGCTCAAAAATCTCAGACAGTGGTTTGGTCTCACCACTATACAACTTTTCCGAGCGGCTACCAACAAAATAATGATTGCAAACATTATAGCCAGAATGATCGCCAAAGATCGTTAAACGGTCATGGCACCTAGAAGAAGAAGAGCTACTAAAATATTCATGGAAGAGCCCTATGTTCGATGGCTTGTTTCTATCAGCAAGCCAAAGCCCAAGCCCAAGTTATTAGAAGAAATGATAAAAAAAGATATTATATTTAAAGTTGTTATGAAATATTTTATGTTGTTATAAATAAATTTCAGGACTGAGCATTATACTTGGCACACATCTAGATCTCACTTCTTTTGTCGTTGAAGTCAACAACGAAGGCATATATCATAATATTGAAAACTTGGCTCTTATTTCACATTTATGTGTTTGATGGGATTATGTATAATACTGGTCAAGCTCTTAATTTAATATTAATTTAAAGCAGTTGATTTAAGGTTTGTTCCAACTACTTTAAAAAATCCGTACGGTTAACGATCACGGTCATCCGCAATAGTTAAAACGGGTGCTTAAACAGCATGGACGGTTTATGGGACGATCCATTTCAACCAAACTCGGGATCGTTCTTGAACCAGTTTTTGAACAATAATTTCTGTTCTGTTATGTAATAACTGTTTCACATTTATATATTCTAGTTTACTCGAACGAGTATAAAATAAACGCAATCCAAACGATCTCGTAAACCGTGCAAAAGCTGCAATTGGAACAAACCTATAAACTTATTTTTTTCGTTAGGTGAGTTTGTTTAAAACTGAATGTGGTTGCCTGCCAATACCGGTTTAATTTAGGTAAAGGGAGTTGTTAATAAAACTTAAAGAGCAGTAAAAGTTCCGTCTATTAACGTTATAAAATTTAGGGTGATCCATTTAAGAAAGTTGAGAAATCTTTAATTGTGCTTTTTGAATCACCCTGTACAATAATAATCATTTTAATAAAAAAATGACCAATTTTAGTAGAAATACACAAGAAATACACTAGAAAAACATAATGCAAAAAAAATGTTTAAATTTACATTAATTATAATGATACAAATGTCAAATCGGACACTTTTTCGTGATAAAAATGGTCATATCTCGTAAAACACTCAGTGTAAGGTAGCAAAACTCTATATAGGAAGAATCGCCAAAAGTAGCTTTATCGCAATACGTAATAATATACAGGGTGTTTTATAAAACAAGCAAGTTACAGTCAACTTCCGATATAACCGGAAGTAGTTGGAGGCTCTAAATATTTTAGATCAATTCGGCATATCCGAAAACCTGAGACCTTAAATTTTCAGATCTTAATTATGTCAAGTTTCTCTAAAACGTCTAATTGGAACTCCAAAAGAATCAGCCTCTATACACAGCCATCTGGTAAACACGTGTAACCTACATACATACATAAAGTCACGCCTTTTTCCCATAGGATTAGTCAGAGACTACTTCCTTTCACTTGCTTCGGTTCTTACACACATCTTTTGCTTCCTCTACTTTCATCAGTGCTCTCATACATGCTCGTCGGTTGTTGGTACTCTTGACCTGACCTTTCTTCAAAACAATGTTGATCTGATCGAGATATGTTATAAATTTGTTTTGTCAATATTCCTTCATCTGTCCTTTCTACTGGTCCAAACCATTTAAGCATTCCTATATCTATCTTTGTAACGACATCTTCTTTTATACCACAGCGTTCTCTTATCTCACTATTCTTTACTTTATCCAACCAAGTCACTGCTGCTATACTTTTCAGACTACTCATCTCCGCAGCATCTCCTATATTCATGCTTCTTCTGCCATACCCAACATTCACTACCATACATAAAAGTAGAAACCAACACACCTCTATGCACCGCCAGACGTGCCTTTTTTGACAATTTCTGGCTATTCATAAAGCTATGCAGTGCCCCCCTGTAACCTATACGACAATATATTCAGCATAACAATAAGTTAATCGTGTATTCGTATAATGAGAGTGGTAGAATGCAGTTTATCAACTGATCTAAATATAATCAGAGCGAACGTGTATGAGTCTGCAAAAATAACCCTACCTGTACAGAGAGTCATCTGGGTAGTGACGTTTAAGGCGTCTATGATGTATTGATTGTGTGAGGTCTGTAACGATAGGGTTTGGATGGATTTCTAGTCTCGTAGAATATTTTACGTACTAATGTCTTCCTTTCTCTTTTTCTGTTGGTACTTTAAAATGAGTCACTGATAGTTGCTTCAAGTTATCAAGGTCGTCGAAACATTACTTTGAGTGAGGTCAGTCCAATGTCCAAATTATTCGTTTAAGTTATTAAGCATTCTTTTTTTAAGTAAGGAAGAGGCAACGCAATACTTTATTAATTTAAAGAGGTTATTAGGCTATCAAGATTCTACTGTAGGTATATTAAAACAAAGGACTTAACAGCATTTTAATGAAATTTTGTTATATTTTAAATTCAATATGTAGGTACTTACCTGTATTGTCCGATGATCTCTAATTAGTTTTGTAATACAATTGTATATGAATGTCATACACATCCCTGTCAATATAAGCGAAAATATCACCATAATTATGATAATGTGGTCCCCTGACCAAGTCATGGATTGAACAGTCTGAAACAAATGAACTGCTTAAGTAAAGTTAATTTTTTAATTTCGTTGTATTATTATTCTATCCCGTATTATAAAATGTAAGTATAGCGGTTGAAACTAATTGTTTACATGAGGGATGATACATTTAAACCATCACATCTACAAAAACAATATTTCTGGGACCATAATATGGCAGATTTTTTTAAATTTTATTTTTAAAATAACACTTAAACAGCAAATCAAATATTTTTAAATTTTTAATATTTTTACGATTATTAAAATCATTTCGCAAAGTTGTGTTTGGGTCTGAATAGGGCTAGTGCGCATAAACAGCGGTAAAAATTTATAGAAAACATGTTTTTTACTTATTCGCTAAACACAAAGTAACAATATTTGTATTTTGTAAACACGATTATCAAATTATATTGTGTAATATACATAAAAGGTTTACTAATTCATTTTTTGGTTAAGGGTGAGATTAAAGAAAAAACAGATGATAGAACTTTTACAGTTAGTTGGTTTTTTTCCTAAGATGTTGGTCCTATCGCCAGCTACACCTCAGCCTCTTGGGCTTTTTGTTTCTTCTGTATTGTTGTCACATCACTAATTTCGTAACTCTAGTCCCATGTACCAATTTGTGCAGGTTCTTCACCGGTTCTTCAGGGGTTAACCTAGGTTGCCCGAATATTGTCTGTATTTTGCGGTCCAGTGCCTAGCATTCTTACAGTATGTGTTTGGCCGTTTCTGTCCCTTCACCACATTGTCTGCAGTGAAGTTCTCCGTTGTATAGCCCCATTTTTTGTAGGTGTCCTCTCATTGAACTGTGAACAGAAAGAAGACCCGTTATAATTCTTATCTGATTCCTACTCATCTTCAGTGGTTCTTCAGTTCTGTGTTTTGTCGGTTCTTTGATAAATGTTTTTCCGTGGTGCATGAGAGCGGCTTCTTTTCACCGCCCACTTTGTGTCCGTTTGACCCAGTCCCGTATGCATCCTCGGATCTCAGTTTTAGTAATGCTAAGTGCGGGTTTTGGGAAAATGTATGGAGCTGATGAGTCCTTTCTTGCTATTTTATCAGCTTTTTCATTGCCCTCGAACCTACAGTGTCCTGGAACCCACATCAAAGTTATTTTGTTGTGTTCTAAGGGGACACTAAGTTCTTCTCGGCATTCCCATACTAGTCTTGATGTCATTTTGGGTTGGTTGATTTTAAACCTGAATCCTTAGTAGGTCTATTGTGGATCACCCCTAGCTACAGTTCATCACACAATCCAGCCCTTCTTACGAAGTTCATGGTTGTATAGGGTGAGGTTTTTTTAAAATCGGTAGGTTCCAGGTTGTTGTAACCAAATATGTTAAACCTTATTCTTTTCAGGCCGGGGCATGAACATAGTATAAGTTCAGCAGTTTCGTCTTCCACGCAGCAGAACCGACAGTCCGTTTGTTGGTTCAGACCTATCTTTCTGAGGTGGTAAGCAGTCCCGTTAGAATACGCAGGTCATTTCTGCTCGATTCTAGGATCTGCTTAGTTGTGTTTCTCGAGGGTTTAGGTAGAAACGCCTTCGGATGAGTTAACCCTGGTCTGTTAGTCAGCTCTCTTGCACGCAATTCGATAGCGAAGACTTCAGCTCTGAAGATTATAGCATACCTGCCAAGAATGGTAGATATTTTAATCTTTGGTCTCCTGCTGAAAACACCGGCCCCAACTTCATCTGGGGTGTTTGAGCTATCTGTGTACATTACGTATTGAGTCTCTGGGAAGAGGATTTCTCCCGTTACCCATTCATCTCTCTTCGGAAAGAGGATTCTGAACGATTTTTCTACGTGTATTTTTGTTAGACACTTATTAAAATTGTTTATAACCAATAAATGCTTGTTAAACATTTAAACGTCATCATCTAATCAACCACAGCTTAAACAATAAACGCTTGTTAAACATTTAAACGTCAACATCTAATCAACCACAGCTTAAACTATGTCTTGTTAATATTCGATGGTTCAACACAGTAATTTTTGCAGACTTAAAATTTTGTAAATAAAAATTCTTCTTGATAGAGCGTTTTATGTTTGAGAAACTATAATACAAAGTTTTGACATTATCGTCCGTCGGATCGGTGTGATATGCATTTTGTTTAACCAGTTAAGTTAATGATAAATCGCTTGAAATACCGCTTGTGCCAGTCATTTAAATTGCGAGGCATGATGGATGGTGAAACTTCCATTACAATTTCGGTCTTGGCACAGCTAAAGAAAGAAAATTGCTTGTTTTTTTATCGTTTAATCGTTCAGATTGTAAGCGTGAAAGCGCGTGTGAGATTTTCATTAAATAGAGAAAATATTATTTTATAGATTACGTTTAATGCGGTTCGTCGGAATAAATAAAGAAGTCATCGAATTACGTTGTTTTCAGCACTTTATTTTTTTTATTCAGCCAGTTTTTTTTTAAAGAGAATGTTACGAAAAATAAACTCGTTTCAAATTTAATCGAGAAATAAACTCGAATAATAAAGCCGTAGACGATCAGCGTAATGGAAAGGTATAATAAACTATTATTACACTTATCAAATACAATTTTCATTTCAACAGTAAATTTTAATGACAACAATATTTAGTCGTTTAATGTATAAATACATTAAAAACACATAGCGACGATTACTTTTTACTATGACAGCGACGATGTTATCTGGCATATTTTTTTTTTTACTGAAAATGGTCGCAAAAAGGGTAGACCTATCGTGTGGGCCGCGGACGGCCCGCACTGCGACTATTAAAAGGAGAAGGGATTATAGAAAGGAGATGATTGTGGACCAGCTTTTTGAAAAGTTGCAGGTCATAGTTTTCTGGAAAAACTGATTTTGGAAGCCTGTTCCATTCCGTAGCAGCCCTGTAAAAGAAGGACTCTTGATGGAGATTGGTCCTTGTAGTGTCAATCTTGAGAATAAATGGGTGAGACTGATCAACGTGTCGAGTTCCTTTGCCGAATGTGGCCAGTGGTAGAATAAGAGTTTTTATTTCTCTAGAGGATCTGCCATGGAAATATCTGTAGAGTAATGTCTGGTCTGCAACTCTTCTTCTATGTTCTAGTGGGTGAAAGGTATCTGTAAGAGTTGAGCGGTTTATTAACCGAATGGCCCTTTTCTGAATGGAATCTAGAAGACGAAGAGTATGCTTTTGTGCTGAACCCCAAATGTAATATTCCAGTAGAGGTCGGATTTGAGCCTTGTCAACAGTTGATCAGAAGTAAAAAACTTTCTAGCTTTCCACAGAAAACCCAGCTTCTGACTTGCTGACTTTGCGATGTTGGCAACATGGTCATGACAAGACATATTATTAGACATCGTGACTTCCAAAATCGAGATGTATTTCCGGACATTGTGATGGAATGAATTGAGGAATTTACTTTCTTGGAAAACGTGGCACTTTGTGTTTTCTGGGCGTTAAACTAAACAAGATTGTTGGTTCCTCACTCGACGATTGCTGCAAGATCTTTATTGATGGAGTCAACCTGTTCCTGCCTGAGTCTATTTGTATCATTTACCGAAAGTGATCGATAGGATGTGAAAGTTGAGACAAGTGTGCTGTGTTCTGCGAAACTGTAAATGGGGTTCGTGGTGGTTTTCGAGAGGTCGTTGATGTGTAAAAAAACAGGTTGGTGGACAGAATGGGACCCTGGGGGACCCCGGCATTGGTTTTCAACGCATCAGAAGAAATACCGTTAACTGCCACATCTAAGGAGCGATATTGCATGAAGTTCATGAATCATTGACGCAATTTGGTTGTGAGACCGTAGGCAGATGATTTGCTTAACAATGGCTGGTACCAAACGAGGTCAAAGGCATTAGATATAACCAAGACTATTGCACGGGTATCTCCCTCAGAGACCGAATACCAAATGAGATTATTCGCCAAAGAACAGGTGTTATAGATGTAATCGAAAAAATAACAACTTTAAAGTGGAACTGGGCTGGCCACGTAGCTAGAAGAACTGACGGAAGATGGTCTAAAAAACTATTGGAGTGGCGTCCGAGGCACGAAGCTTATCGTAGTAGAGGGCGCCCCCCCACACGATGGACCGATGACATCAAAAGAATCTGTGGTAATTGGATACAAATGGCTCAAGATAGAGCAGAGTGGCAAAATAAACGAGAGGCTTATGTTCAGCAGTGGACTACTATAGCTGAGTGATGATGATGATGATGATGATTGCACGGGATACACCAAACTTCTCAATAGTGTTTGTCGTCCAGAGCTGAGTGACATAAGCCAGCAAATATCCAGTAGACCGAAGTTGTTGAAATCCATATTCATTAGCTTTGTTCGCGGGTCCTATTTTGAATTAGTTCTGAAAGTGCACGCATGCGCTGTCTACTAAGATGCGTGCGCGGGTCAGCAATTCTGAATTTTTAGTAACAGTTCCGTGTTTGCGGTTCACATAAATTCGGTTCGTTATCGATTCTGAATCGGTATACTTGGGTTCGACTGCTCATGCGCAATAATTATTAATTATCGGTCATAAATTGACATTTTTTGGTGTAGCACATGTATAATTATTTCGGGTCTTTTTTAATACGTCCCCACTTTTTTAAATTTTTTTCTATAGCCAACGGCTGGACTGATTTTAATGAAATTTTCATCCAATCTTTGGATTAGCCCAGCGGATGATCGTGTGAAGTTTGGTAGCAACCCCGATTTTTCAATTTGTACTGCTTGTGTTAGGTTAGGACGTAAGGTGTGGTTGTGCTTAATTTTTTTCTTTTATTGCCTCAATTAACATCGATTATTATTAGCCTAACCTAACCTAACATCCTAACCCGACACCAACAGTACATGGTGAAGAACTTTGAAAATGCGGGGACTTATTAGAAATGACTAAAAAAACACCACAAAAAATCATAAACCATAAAAAAAAATTATCATAGTTGTTAAATTTGAAAAATCAATTAAATAAGTTAGATTCACGTTCAGATTAAAAATGGGCGGTTAGAAATGCGGGGTTGCTACCAAACTTTTCACGAATATTCGCCGGGCTTATCTAAAGATTGGCTAAAAATTTCATTAAAATCGGTCTAGTCGTTGGCTATAGAAAAGTAATTAAAAAGCGAGTACGTATTAGGAAAGACCCAATATCTCTGCTATAAGCACATATTTTTTAGTTCGGTATTAGGATGTTTCACGTGCAAGCTCCACCATCAGGCAGCAGCAGCACGCGCCTCCTGTGTCATGGCTGTCGACCAATTAGGCATTCCAATGACCTGTCAAAACCAATTCAATATGGCGGCTGAAGGCAAACAATTATTTATATTGTTTTGTTAAATAAGTTAATCTAAAAGTTGTGAGGTTTTTGTTTCTGCATAAAATAATTTTAATATTTTTTAGGGCTAACTAGTGCTATTTTTACAAAAAAAATAACTGTTACATGCCTTGCAGTTGGTTGCAGAAGTCGTTACAACAGAGATGATGTAAAATTTTTAATTTAGTCACCACGTACCAACCAAATGCCTTCTTATGAAACTTCAGATGTTGTTTGCCCTTAGACGCCATATTAGGTTATGTGATTTGGAACATTTTTTTTTCATCTTTTTCTTAACGTTTTTTATAATATTGTTGTCGTAGCTTTTTTGACCTTTTATTTAGGTTAGGAAATCGGAAACCTTGCAACCGAAAAAATCAGGAACCAAGATGGTAATATGGTAAAAGAAGAGAAATGCGTATTAAAGAGATGGAAGGAATACTTTGAAAGTTTATTTGAGAAAGAGAATACACAAGTACAGGCCCCATTCGAAGACATGAGGGAAAGTTGCAATAGTACGACAGAAATTGTGGAAGCGTTGAACAGTATAAAATTGGGTAAAGCTGCTGGGTACGACAGGATAACAATTAAAATGCTAAAGCCTGAACAAAGCGTGGTAACTAGTCCGCTGTACCGCCTTTTTAACCTTTGTTGAAGGAGTGGTAGCGTACCAGACGAATGGTGCAAGGCCGTTATCCTGCCGATTTACAAGAGAAAAGATTCGCAGTAAGACTATAAGAACTACCAAGGTATTAGTTTACTCAGCATAGTCGGCAAACTGTATGCAAAGATATTAATTAAAAGAGTGACGAATGAAACTGAGGAGATGATATGGGATGTGCAAGCAGGATTTAGAAGAGAAAGGATACGTATGAATCAGGTATTTTTATTACGAGGTATAGTCAAAAAATTCTTGGCTAAAAGTCAAAAGGTCTATAGCGCTTATATTGACTTGGAAAAGGCCTATGACAGAGTGGTAAGGAGTGAATTGTTGTCGACATTGTCTTTGTATGGGGCGAGTGGTAGTTTAATACAAGCACTGAAATCACTTTACGAGGATTCCACTGCTTGTGTCAGGATAAACGGAGCTTGCACGGGCTGGTTTAACATCAAAAAAAGTGTAAGACAGGGATGTGTGGCTTCGCCATGGCTGTTTAACTTATACATAGACAATTGTTTAAAAGATTTGAAAGAGAGTGCGTATGGATTCTACAAAGCATCAAAACCCTGATCGAAAAATCAATAGAGTATAACAGACCGCTTGTCATTGCCTTTGTGGACTTCCACAAGGCCTTTGACACTGTTCAGATAAGTGCAGTTTTAAACTCCTTACAAAAATGTCGTGTCGACTATCGTTACACTAAGCTAATATACAACATATATAAGAATGCTACCATGATGGTAAGACTGCACGAAAACACCAACCTCATAAAAATAGGTTAGAGGAGTGAGGCAAGGTGACACTATGTCACCCAAACTGTTTACCACCATTTTGCAATACGCCTTTGGAATGCTTGAATGGAGCGGAAAGGGCTTGAATATAGATGGATTAAACCTAACAGACCTGCGCTTCGCAGATGTGGTGTCCGACAGCCTACAGGATATTAAGATAATGCTGGAAGATCTTCAGGAGGTATGTGCTCGGGTTGGATTAAAAATTAATATATCGAAAACGAAATATATGACGAATCTGGTTTCTAGTGGAAATATTGTTATTGATGACGGGGATAAGTACACATACCTTGGTCATGAGATAAAAATCTCGAGAGACAATCAAACATGTGAATTAAGAAGAGGAATTACGCTCTCTTGGGCTGCATTTGGCAAAATGAGGGAAGTGTTTAAGAGCAATCTCCCAATGTGTCTGAAGCGAAAGGCCTATAATCAGTGCGTTCTACCGGTTATGACCTACGGAGCCGAAACTTTGACTCTGACAGCCACATCCGCTAAGAAGCTTAGAGTAGCCCAGCGTAGGATGGAAAGATCGATGCTTGGTGTGTCACTCCGTGACCATATAAGAAATGAAGACCTAAGGGCGAGAACAGGAGTCACGGATGTTATCTATCAGGTGGCAAAACTCAAATGGAACTGGGCTGGACATGTGGCCCGCATGACAGATGGACGATGGACAAAAAGGCTGCTCGAGTGGAGACCAAGTGCTGACAAGAGAAACAGGGAAAGACCTCCCACGCGATGGACGGACGATATCAGAAGAATGACTACAAACTGGATGCAGAGCGCTCAAGACAGAAGACAGTGGGCAGAAATGAGGGAGGCCTATATCCTGCAGTGGATGCGACAGGATGATTGATGATGATGATGATGCGTATGGATTGAAAATAAATGATTTGATCGTCAAATTCCTTCTTTACGCCGATGATCAAGTCATATTAGCGTCATCTCAAGAGGAGTTGCAGGCGATGGTTAATGTTATGCATGATGCCCTGAAAATCAAAGGTATGAAAATAAATGAAAGCAAAACGAAAGTAATGGTTTTTAAAAGAAAAGAAAACATGATAAACTGTGAAGTTCTTATTAAGGGAGAAAGAGTGAAAAAAGTAAATGAATTTGTGTACTTGGTTTCAAAGTTTACTAGTAAGCTGTATGCAAGCATGTCAAAAAGACTACAAGAGGTTATTAAGGCCAACTAAATATTAGGTTGATAGATATTATAATTTCTGTTGAATTGACATTGTTTATTGTCAAGTGTATGAAGAATTTTTTAAAAAAGTGTTTGTTATATGTTGTTAAATATTTCTAAATTATGATGTAAATGTAAATGTAAATGATGTAAATAAAATATTTCGCAGCTATTTTTCATTAAATTTTTTGTTGGTTAGATCTAAAATAATAATATAAAATTATCGACTTTTTATCAATATGCTATCAAATTATTTCATAAAGAAATATTTTACTGCATCGGTCCTTCAAGACTTGGCAACACCGACAATGTTATCGCATGTTCTGTTCGCATGTTCGCACAGCTACCGGCTACAGTTATTCCTGTCGTGGTGTATCTGATGAGTTGCTTCACAAAAATGTTGGAATTTCATATTTGCAGTATTTAAACCGATTATTTTAAGTTATGAAGATATTAAACTATAAAAACTGTTGCCCAGTTAACGATTAAAAACATATACTGCGCGTCATAAAAACTAAATATTTATTTACGTGACTGTCCATTTTTAAATATTTTCTTAGGGCACATAAAAAAAGGAAATTGCAATTAGCCTATTGTATTAAATAACACGTTACAGCCCGACTCGATTCCGACGACCATCATTTTAAATATGAGTGTATTTATGTATATTAAACGTTCAGAGAAAGCTGTCGCTTTCTGTTGGTTCGTTATTCTCTAATGTACTGTGCATTACTGGTAAATAATGTCCAAATAAAATGTAAAAAACTTAAATAAATGGGGATTATCTTAATAATGGGAAAAACAAAGAAGAGCTAGAGGAGCTGAAACTAGAGGGGAAGACAAGAACAATCGGACTCTAGATGAACCTTTTAAAGACAAAGGAGCTATGTAAAGAAGACCATTAAATCAAAATTTGAAACCAAAAAATGGAGAATGTATCAAACTATATATACCTAGATCATGTACTATCACTGGGACGAGAAAATCAAACCCAAGAGATAGAAATAAAACAAAGACTAGCTTGGGCAGCGTTTGGAAAACTGAAGAACACTCCGAAAAATAGAAAAATCCCAATACATTTAGAAAGTCGACAATATAACCAATGTGTCCTATCAGCAATGACGTACGGCGTCCAAACATGGACCATCACGAAAAAATCGCTAAAAACACTCAGATTAACACAGCGTGCAATGAAGAGACAAATGCTTGAACTGCCAATACTCGATAGAAGGCGAAATACGAGGGCGGTTTGATAAGTCAGTGACTTTTTGAATAAAACAAATTTTTTTCCGCAAATAAAAATTTTATTTTTCTACATAATCACCTTTTAGCTCGATACATTTAGTCCAGCGTTTTTCTAATTTTTTTATTCCCTCCAAATAATAGGTTTTTTCAAAGCTCTCAAAATACGCGTTTCGGTAATGACTTCTTCATTCGACTCAAATCTCTTACGGCCCAGTCATTTCTTTACGTTTGGAAACAGAAAATAGTCGCAGGGGGCTAAATCTGGAGAATATGCTGGATGGGGTAGTAGTTCGTATCCCAATTCGTGGATTTTGGCAATCGTGACTAGACCAGTGTGCACACGTGCATTGTCTTGATGAAACAGCACTTTCTTCTTCTTATCTAAATGCGGCCGTTTTTGCTTCAAATCAACGTCGAATCTGTTCAAAAGCTTTGAATAATATTCGCCGGTGATCGTTTTATCTTTCTTGAGGTAATCGATATGAATGACACCGCGTACATCCCAAAAAACTGTGGCAATGATCTTGTTGGCTGACAGACTCTGTTTCGCCTTCTTTGGTCCACGTTCACCTCGAGCAACCCACTGTTTCGATTGTTCCTTGGTCTCTTGCGTGTTGTGATGGATCTATGTTTCATCCACGGTAACAAAACGGCACAAAAATTCGTCCGGATTACGGCTGAACATAGCTAAACACTCTTTTGAAGTGGTCACACGATTGCGCTTATGGTCGAGTGCGAGCAATCGCGGCACCCATCTCGCAGAGAGTTTTTTCATGTCCAAATATTCGTGTAAAATATGATGTACCCGTTCAGTTGAGATACCTACAGCATGTGCATGTGCTCACGCACTTTCATTCTCCGATCATCCAATATCATTTCATGGATTTTATCGACGATTTCCGGCGTGATCACTTCTTTTGGGCGACCTGGACGTTCGGCGTCACTAGTGCTGGTACGACCACAACGGAACTCTGTAAACCACTTCTTAACAATTGAAATTGATGGTGCCGAGTCCCCGTAGTATTTATCAAGTCTTTCCTTAGTTTCAGTGATGGATTTTTTACGTAAAAAGTAATGCTTAATCAGCACACGAAATTCACTTTTTTCCATTTTCGTTCAAATTCACGAGGTTGTCTGCTTTGAACGGCTATCAAACACCAACTGCACGACGTAGCTTGCTTAAAATTAGAAAGTTGCCCACTGATAGATTATAGTTGACGGCAGCACTCTTGCATTTGGAGTAACTGCGCGGGAAATTCAAAAAGTCACTGACTTATCAAACTGCCCTCGTAAACACATCAGACGTGTAACCCAGGTTAAAGATGTGTTGTTGATGAAATAGCTGAGCTTGAATGGAGTTTTGCAGGTCATGTGGCCAGAATACACGAGGAACGATGGACAAAATTATATATTAAATCATTAATTTTATTCTTATGTTAAGAATTATTTTTTACTTTTAAGTTTGGTTAACTCTAAAAAAATATTTTTTAGTTTTTTTAAACTATAATTTATTAAACAAAAGTCTACTTTAATTAATGAATGAATGAACAGTACTTTATAAAGGAGGTAATAAGTTTAATATTATCTAATAATGTTTTTATTTTAACCTAAATCTTAAAACAAAGAGATACCCTGTAAGGTACCTAACAGTTTATCAAAAAACTCCTTAGCGGTATGGAAACTTTAAGAAAAAGCTATTTTGAAGTTTTGATTCGTTTTTATTTTAACCTAAATCTTAAAACAAAGAGATACCCTGTAAGGTACCTAACAGTTTATCAAAAAACTCCTTAGCGGTATGGAAACTTTAAGAAAAAGCTATTTTAAAGTTTTGATTCGTTTTACACTGTTAATTTTATTCTAAGCGAATCTAATTAGATGCAAAGGTGTGTGCGAATGTTTTTTAGCGAAATTCAATTATGTTTTTTGTTTACTACACAAAAAGAAATTGGAAAAACGAAAAAGATAATTAAAAATATTACTAAATGTTTAAAATTAAATTGCTTACGGGGCAGTTATCGGCCTCTTCGTCCCATCTAAATCTACAATTGAATTTACCGTTACATCTCAAGTCCTTGTCTATACATGTAGCATCATCGCAGCTGAATTCTTGTTCGCCACACTTTGAGTTTTTAGCTGCAACAAATAATTTTAAATCATTATTTAAAGACTTCAGTTGCTGCAAAATAAAGCTAAGCGGACTATATTGTTTAAGAAATTACTTCTTTTTTGGGTTCGGTAATTTTAAATTCTCGATACAGTAATAAAACAATTTTTATTCCAATACTTTTACACAATAAATTTTACTTTTACAAATAACATAGATATTCAACTAATTACAACTATTTAAATTTCATAACTCATAAACACTTTTAAAAACTGTCCCCTTCGCGGCCGCTGTCCTTTTATACCTCTAAATCATAATTCGACCTTTTTCTCGAGAGTCAGAAACAATTCTTCTACCTTCTGGTACTTGCTAGACCAGGTATTCGAGAGATTACCAGACGGAGGCGGAAGCCGACAAAGCGCTCATTGATATGCACCCCAAGTGTGGTCGATTCTCGGACGCCGACAAATAAACAGGGCCGGTTTGTAACAATACTGTTCTGTACACGATGTAGATACTCTAGACTGTTTAAAAAAAATCGATAAATTTATTTTTCCTTAATTATATTAAAAATATTGTTGGAAATGGTGAAAAAAAATACGGTCTAAGTTAGAACTCTTAATCTTAATATTAAACATTTTTTTTTAAAAAGTGTCATTTTACTGCTAAAAATTAATCATTATACTCAAATAAATAGATTTTTAACCTAAAAAGGAAATTAAATTCCCTACAAAAAATGTCATAAAATTTTCTCATACCGTTGCTTCGGAAAATAAGAATAATGTAAAAATTTTAAATCAATCCAACTTTAACGTTAAGTAACTTTTAAAAAAAATACATTTATCAAAAAACTGAAAGAAAGCTGTTTTGTAGAGCGGTAAATTTTCTATAAGAATAAAATAAAAATTAAAAGCTGACTATAACTATGCGACTTAACTTTTTTTTTTATTTGAAATCCAATATAAAATGCATCTCGTCCTTTATTTATTCGAATAAGCGTCAACGCCGGTCTTTATTGAAATATTCCTTAGAATGTTCCATCAAGATTTTTATTTCAGCTGAAAAGGCTGTGTAGTGCACGACGAGTGACTTTTCAATAAAAGACTTATAAGGGGACTACATTTTTATTTTTATTATCCACGTCAAAAATTTTTTTATTTTTTTACTCACGATTTAAGAACAATGACATTATGTAACGCTTTACCTTAATTTTTAATTTATTATTGTAAACATTGATGCGTATTCGTCAGATTAGAACCACACAGACTGACTGCATAGTTAAACAAGGATAAAACAAGTGTTTCACACAATGTTGCTTTAACTGAAGCTGGGAGATAGCCGGTCTTACACTTACTATCAAGACGACAAAACACATGATCATCAGCAAAGCACATGTCTGGGGCAGTCTGTATATTCGCCATGAGAGAGAGAGAGAGAGTGAGAGAGTACAAATAACTGGGTACTACTCGTATGTTGAACAAGACTGTAGGACACTGCCGAGAAATAAGATGAAGAATAGGTCAGGCTAGAGCTGCGTTAACAAACATGCGAAAAGTATTCTGCACCAGAGACATGAGTGTCAAACTTAAGGTCAGACTAGCCAAATGTTATCTTTTTTCAATACTTCTCAATGGAATGGAGTCGTGGACAACGAACAAAGATGACTTAAATAGACCCTAGCTTTCGAAATGTGGGTCTACAGACGAATACTCAGGGTTTTTTGGACAGAACGGGTAACAAACGCAGATATATTGAGGCGAGTGGGTAAAGAGGCAGAAATAGTGAAGACGGTAAAAGAAGGAAAACTTGCTTATCTGGGTCACGTTATGTGCGGAGAAAGGTACCACATGCTACTGCTAATAATACAAGAAAAAATACAGGGTAAACGAAGTGTGGGAAGAAGACGCACTTCATGGCTGAAGAACTTGAGACAGTGGTATCACTGTACTTCATTAGAATTGTTCCGAGCAGCCGCATCCAAAGCAAGAATCGCCATGATGTTATAGCCAACCTTCTAAGAGAAGACAGCACATGAAAAAGAAGGAGGAAATGTCTGTGGCTATAAATTAGTTTCATTGATGAGTTAGCACGTTGTATAATTTTATTAATATGCTTTTCAAATTGTAGGTTCAATATGACCGTGAAGCTTTTTGCTTCTTTAAGTGGTGCTTTTTGTTGTTGATGGTACTAAAAATTTCCACTACCTCTCAACACTCCTCGTTCAATGCAAAGAATTATAACAGGATACGAGATTAGCAGAATATACGGTGAGCCGACAATCTAAGAGCTTAGAACACATAATTTCGGTATTTTAAATAATAATTACATAGTGAAAAATGGAACCGTATCTTAATTTAACCTGTAGATTTTTTAAAAAGATATCCAAGATAGTTAAAAATCGATTACAGCAAACTTATTCGGTTACGAGTACTTACCAAAATATACTATTATTATTTCAATGTATCTTAAATTTAAATTTTTATGCAAACGACCAAATAAATTTAAATTAAAAACGAAGAAAGGATGGATGAAGGAAGATTGACGCAACAAATTTATAAGGCGATTGTGAATGGACTTGCAGAGTACCAACAACCGACGAGCATGCATGAGAGCACTGATGAAAGTAGAGGAAGCAAAAGATATGTGTAAGAACCGTAGCGGAAGTGGAAGGAAGTATTTATATTAAAATAATCATCTCTGCAAATATTAAATAAAATATAGATAAAATCATTGTCACCCACCTTGGCCAAGATCTCGAAAGGCGGTGAAGTTGGCTTTAAACAAAACTTTTGGCCCTTTTGCTTCAGAGAAGAATCGGACGAACATGCGATTCCCTTTGGAGTTCACAGTGTCCGCCATCGAACCGCAAAACTCTTTGTCCATCGAGGTCACGTCAGTTTTGCCGGAGAATACTTGGATGAAGTTGCTGGTGCAATCGTTGGGCTTATCCAGATTGAATTCGGCAAACTGGAGGTACACCTGAAAATTACTGTTATTAGTCACATTCAGGCAAATCAAGAAAAAAAAATAAATAAGTAAGACAAACAAACAAGTAATTATTTACAAGACTCTAATTTGAATTTTCCCCATTTCGTCAACATGTGTTAGCGAAGTTACCAGTCAGTCTAAAACTATTAGCGACGGTGTGTAAAACTGACTTATCATGAAAGGGACTACGTGGTATGCAAGGGATTAAATAATTTCTCTTCTAAAAATGTATTCATTTTTACCATAACGGCTTTAAAAATAAAATAAATATTCTACAATATAAAAAACATAACATTAGTTTTTAAAAAATAAACTAAATATTTAAACTCTTAAAAAACATTCAATATAATAATGGTTCAAATAGACTTGAAAGTAGCCATAGTTTACTTTCAGAACCCTTTCACTTGAAATATGTGGTGAATATTCCACAAAACGGCTTGAGTTTCTTTTTTTTTTACTGAAAATAGTCGCAAAAAGGGTAGTCCTATCGTGTGGGCCGCGGACGGACCCGCACTGCGACTATTGATAGGGGAAGGAATTATAGAAAGAAGATGATTGTGGACCCGCTTTTTAAAAAGTTGCAAGTCATAGTTCTCTGGAAAAACTGATTTTGTAAGATTGTTCCATTCCGTACCAGCACTGTAAAAGAAGGATTCTTGATGGAGATTGGTCCTTGTAGTGTCAATCTTGAGAGTAAATGGGTGAGACTGATCAGCGTGCCAAGTTCTTTGACTGAATGTGGCCAGTGGTGGTACAAGAGTTTTTATTTCTCTGGAGCCTATCTAATGGAAATATCTGTGAGTTATGTCTGGTCTGCAACTCTTTTTTTATGTTCTAGTGGGTGAAGGGTATCTGTGAGAGTTGAGTTGTTTATCAACCGAATGGCCCTTTTCCTTTAACTTGCAACGGTTCTTACACACATCTTTTGCTTCCTCTACTTTCATTAGTGCTCTCATGAATGCTCGTCGGTTGTTGGTACTTTTCACCTGGCCTTTCTTTAAAACAATGTTGATCTGATCGAGATACTTTCGCCGAGGTCGACCTCTACCGACTTGTCCATTCACATTTGCCTTATAAATTTGTTTCGTCAATCTTCCTTCATCCATCCTTTTTACGTGTCCAAACCATTTAAGCATTCCTTTATCTATCTTTGTAACCACATCTTCTTTTACACCACAGCGTTCTCTTATCTCACTATTTTTTTACTTTATCCAACCGAGACTCAAAATCGAGATGAACGGATTTGATTCAAGGGTATGTCCTGACTTTGTGATGAAATGATTTCAGAAATTCACTTTCTTGGAAAACGTGGCGCTTTGTGTTTTCTGTGCGTTGAACTGAACAAGATTGTTGGTTCCCCACTCGACGATTGCTTCAAGATCTCTATTGATGGAGTCAACCTGTTCCTGCCTAAGTCTATTTGTATCATTCACCAAAAGTGATCGATATGATCGCTAAGCTTAACAGTAACATACCCAATTATGTAAGCACATATACAAAAAGTGAAGAAAGGGGATGAAATATAAAAACTTTTAAATACGCTGATATTGGTGTCGAATTCATAGTTTTTATGGTCACTGAATTTAATAATTACATTCCCAATTTTGTTAGCACCCCTACGAAAGGAGTGGTAAAGGAATGGAATATAAACACTATTAAAAACGCCGATATTAGTGTCGAATTTATAGTTTTCGGGGTCGCTGGGATTGAAAGCGATATTTTTAAAGCAGGCAAGCCAACGTTCGCGCAGGATAACGTCTGCCGGGTCCACTAGTAAATTATAGTTTAGAAAAAACTAGAGATACACGCTTTTAGTCACTTTTTTACGCCACCACGTCAAAACCAGTGACATAACCTCTTTATAATATACATTTAAAACCAAAAATCGACCTGTATCAGAATTTTTGTCAACATATCGAATTTGTTCCATAATTTAGCCGCGCACCGTATTTGTGAACTATACACAATTTAATAATCTCGATGTGAGCGTTATATTATCTTCCTGTCATTAGAGTTTCTTGACCTTAAAAGACGTTGTGTAATGACACTACCTCCGCAAAAGGTTATTTTACTCCTGAATGCTTTGATGTTCCTGAAGATAATCCGCTTTTCCTCGAGTTTGCAAAAGACCCATTCTAATAGTTATCTCCTTTACAAAAGACCAACGCCAATACTTGGAAAGTTACTTCACAAATTAACTCATACATATTTCATTGCACCACTGAGAACTGATTTCGATTCTGTTAATTTTTACGTTATTGTTCTTAAATTTTAAAATATGTAATGTCAAAAATAGGTTCAAAAAGGTACGAGGGTAGTTTAAGGGGTTAGGGGCAATCTGAATTTTTAAAAAAATAATTTGTTTTTTGCATTTTATCAAAGTATAATATCTTGAAAATATTCTTTTAAAATTTCATAAGAATCCGACGAATAAGAGTTATTCAACAATGAACATCGGGCTCTCTGATACAAAAGAGAACAGCCTGATAAAAGTATTTTTTTTTTTAAAACTTTTATTTTTTATAAACAATTAACTGGTCCTTTTTTTAAAAAAATTCGAAAGTTGATTGTCTGAGGTCGCCATTTTGTTTATTTTCAAAAAAAATTTTGATCAAATACTAGATTAACTATTAAAATACTTATTTTTTTTTTATTTAAATGATTTCAAGTGGAGCAAGACCATTCAGTACCCTAGCTATGTGTATAATTGTTGAATTT
The DNA here is from genome assembly GCA_950111635.1 of Agelastica alni. NCBI lineage: Eukaryota > Metazoa > Arthropoda > Insecta > Coleoptera > Chrysomelidae > Agelastica > Agelastica alni. The sequence goes on from OX467713.1 coordinate 11,322,067, forward strand.
ACATTTAGAAACAGATGTGGCATAGACCATTTCGAACCTACCATCAGTTAAAAATTTATGGTTTTATGGCAAAAAGCTTTTGGTGTTGCCTATGACACCTTTAACTTGTAACAATCAGTTTATCATCAGCTCCCAAAGATGCAACAGTATACATTCAGCTTTCGAGCATTAGATAGCAGTGAAGATTCAGCTCCCAAACATTTAACAGTAAATATTTAGTTTCCGAACGTTCATCATTACACATTCAGCTTCCGAGCTTTCATCAGTATACATTTAGCTTTCAAGCATTTAAAATTACTAAACATTCAGTTTTCGAATGGTCATCAGAAGACATTCAGCTTCCGAGCGTCTAAAATATAACAACATCTTACAACATAGCTTTCGGGTTTATAACAACAAATTAAGTGTATGTATATAGTGTAAATATATGTAGTATTAGGGTAGTATACATTTACTTTATTTTGAAATCAAATCACAAAGATACGCAAAAAAACACAACACAAAAATGTTATCCACCGAAACGAATTAGTAAAAGGTCCTTTGAGTGAATAAACATAAGTCCAAGAAGAACCGGATAAACATTGATCCTTCGAACCGAAACATAAAACAAGACATTGGTCCGTCTAACCGGATTAAACACTAATCCGTCAAACCGGATAAACAAAGACTTTACCTTTCAAGGTAATAAACTGTGCTTATGGGGTTAGTTTTCAGACGTAGACTGCTTCTTTGTCACATTTATATGAGTTGAAATGTCTGTAGGTACTTAATTAATTAGAAAGCTAATTATTGAAACAAAAAAACTCGTTTTGTATTACACAAGCCAAACTATTTTAGGAATAACTTTGTAAACGTTGTGGTTTCCACATTAAACAAAAAATCATAAGGAAAGAAAAAAGTTATTGATTTCACCCCATTAAAGAAGCTGGACCACTGACCATTAAGGCTTCAAAACTGCTTATTTCTGACAACACTGACGGTTAAATCGATAAAGACATTTAACATTTAACATTTTTAACGATAATTATTAACCCTGAGCCCAAAATTTAAGACTTTAAAGTTTAAAATTTGAATTTTGCAGAATTGTGAAAAAGTAAAACTGATCGATATTTACCGCAACCCTTTAAATAAATTAAATAATACTTACTCTCCAATCTGTGTTAACAGTAATCGACCATAAACAATCGATGGGCATGTCGTTATCTATGAAAAAATCCATGGTATCGTTGTCTATATCGAATCTACCAAATTCTCCTTCTACCTCGTTTATGTGATCTGCAACACAAGGTCTTGCTTCCGGAGTTTTTACTAAAACAAAAAAGTACTTTAGTGAAAAAAGCAAATATTTTATAAATATATATTACTAGAAAAAAGGGACAAAAATTTATTGAATTTTAAAAAAGATATCTATATGAATGTGTACTTTTAATATGTTAGGTGTAGCTCTTTTTGCTAGTGACAAAAAATAACATCAAATATACTTCATTATAATTTCACAAAATCTAGTTTTTTTTTCTAAGCCTTATGTATTTCATTTTTGGACATAGGTCTCCTTCATATGTTTCCATCTATTTCAGTTTTGTGCTTCCCTCATCCATGCCAAACCTGCCGTGAGTTTTATATTGTCTGTACAGCGCATTGGCGGGTGTTCTCTGGTCCATTTGCCCTAGTAGCAAGTTTTTTGTCCATCGTTCCTCCTGTATTCTGGCCACATGACCTGCAAAACTTCAGTTAAGCTCAGCTATTTTCTCACCAACATCTTTAACCTTGGTTACACGTCTGATGTGATCATTTCTCCTTCTATCGAGTAGTGACAATCCAAGCATTTGTCTTTCCATCGCACGCTGTGTTATTCTGAGTGATTTTTTCGTGATGGTTCATGTTTGGGCGCCGTACGTCATTACTGGTAGGATACATTGGTTATAAAGTCGATATCTTAAATGTATTGGGATTTTTCTATTTTTCAGAGTGTTCTTCAGTTTACCAAAGGCTGCCCATGCCAGTCTTCTTCTTCTTTCTATCTCTTGGGTTTGATTTTCTCTTTCCAGTGATAGTACATGACCTAGGTTAATATAGTTTGATACATTCTCTATTTTTTGGTCTCGAATTTTGATTTGAGTGTCTTCTTTACATAGCACCTATGTCTTTGAAAGGTTTATCTGGAGTCTGATTGTTGTCGTCCTTTCCTCTAGTTCCATCAACATTTTTCCGATATCAAAACAATGTCATCCACATACCTCTGATGGTTTAATCTCTTTCCATTTATTAAGATACCCTTGTCCCGCAAGTTTAGTTTCTTAAAAGCATCTTACAAAATGACCAAGTTTAGTTAAAAAACACAATACTGGATAAACATAATGCAAAAAAAGAAGTTAAAATTTACATTAATTATAATGCTTCAGGGTGTCATATCGGACACTTTTTTGTGATAAAAATGGTCATATCTCGTAAAACACTTTGTGTAAGGTAGCAAAAATCTATATTAGGAGAATCCCCAAGAGTAGCTTTATCGAAACATGTTAAAACGTACAGGGTGTTTTATTTAAAAAAAGCAAGTAATAGTGAACTTCCGGTATAGTATAACCGGAAGAAGTTGAAGGCTTTAAATATTTTAGATTAATTTGGCATATCCAAAAATTATCATAGATCAAACAGCCGCAGATCATATTTTATTGTTGCATGCCTTCAGTGGCTGTCATACAACATAAGCATTATTTAATCAAGGAAAAATGATCCAGAGATTATTGCTAAAGCCCTTATTAAATTATAAAGTTACAGTAATGTGAAAAGTAAGAAAGGTATGTCTTTAAGCAACCATAAATATGGATGCTTCACAACATCAGCATAAAAAGTAAATTTAGTATTGCGTCGCTAGCCCCAACAGAAGCAGCAGCACGACAACATTCTTTTCAAACCTATTACCAGCTTTAGCAGTGGTTTGGGAAACAAAATGGAGGGCAATAGTAATGAAAAAGATACAAGTAAGCCTGTGGATACAGAAAGGCTGGGTTAAAGTGCTGCGTTATATGCACGAATTGTAGTGATACCATTACAAGATTGCTATATAGATAAACATTGTTTTAATTCTACTTTTAATAATAGTCACATTTGCAATTCAGTGCTTTTATTATCGTCATTTTGTTGATGCAGATTTTGATATAAAAATAAAATTTCCAACGAAAAGATAATTCTATTGTAAACTTTTGTTTAAAACTTTGTCCGGATAGACGCTTATTTCATAATGTTTATTACCATAGCTAAGTCATTTAAAATTTTCTGTACTTTAGCGTTTTGCAAATGAGTTTTTAATTTCCTTAGAGAAGAACGATCTTTCACCGTTGTGATAAATTTACGTGGTTACTAAAAAGTGCTAGCTTTAAAAAAAAGGTGACATTAATATATTCTTTGAAGGTAAATTGTTTAAAACATGTAAATGTAAAAAATTCTATTTTTATGTTTTAGTTATGTACAAACTTTCGAAAATTTTGGGATATTTTTAGCTCCATTAAAGGATACCTACGTATCGTTGTAACGAAGGAAATTTTCATTGGTTGTACTTTTTTTTAAAAAACTAAATTATTTTATTAAATTTAATTCTCCCAAAAATGTGTAATTTAAAAAAACTAATAAAATTTAAATTATATTTTAAAATTTTAATTTAAATATTCAAACTATTTATCAACTAAGTAACTCAAAGGAAAAAGATTAAAATATCTTCCAAGTGGTCGTCTTCCTTCTGGTGCTCTATCCCATACTAAGCGGACCATTCTATCCTCTGGCCGTCTTCGTAGAGTACGTAGGGCCAATCTCAACCTTTGTGCCTTTATGAGGTTAATCAGTTCTGGCTGATTGTATATTCGTTTTAGTTCTACATTTGTTTTGATTCGGTAGCTCCGCGTATCCTGGTTTTTGGTGGGTCCTCAGCACTTTTCTCTCAAATCTTCGAATGAGTACCTCATTTCGCACCGTACCACGGGTCTTATCATGGTCTGGTACGTATTGATTTTCGTTCTTCTAGTCATGTATTTGGACTCCAGTATATCCTTTTGGTTGTATAAGTAGCTGTTGGCTGACTTTTTAGGTGTTCTCTAATTTCTTCATTCATATCATTGTCGGATGTGATCGTGGACCTTAAGTATTTGAATTGTTTTACATTTTCAAAGTTGTATGTGGACATGGTCACATTTTTTCCTATCCTAGCTCTGCCTGGTCTTAAGACATGCATATATTTTGTTTTGGCCTCGTTGACTTTAAGCCCCATGTATGCCGCTTGTTTTTGAATTTGTAAAATAGTTCTTTTAGTTTTATGATGCTTATGCTCACCGCGTCGATATTGTCGGCATATGCTAGTAGCAAGTTTGATCCACTGGCCCCGAATAGCTGAGTTTCGATTTTGGCTTCTCTTACTACTTTCTCCAATGCGATATTAAAAAGCGTGGGTGATAGTGCGTCTTCTTGTTTAAGACCTGTGCTCACCTAAAACACATGTGAGAGGTCATCACCAATCTTTACCCTGCACCTAGAACCCTCAACACAAGCTCTAGTTACTCTGATCAGCTTAGGTGGGATGCCAAACTCAGCCACTGTATGCCATATTTTGACCCTTTTTACACTGTCGTATGCCTGCTGGAAATCTATAAATAAATGGTGGAGGTCTTGATTTAATTCTCAACTCTTCTCTAGCAATTGCCTAATGGTAAACAGCTGGTCCTATTTGCTCTGAAACCGCACTGGTTGTCTCCCAATATTTTTTCGTTGAAGGAGGTTAGTCTTAGAAGAATTATGTTCGATACGATATTATAGGCTACATTGATTAGTGCTATCCCTCTATAATTTTTGCAGACCGTTCCATTGCCTTTTTTATGAATGGGTACCATAATACTCTCCTTCCAGTCATCAGGGATAGCTTCTTTTTCCCGTATGGTTTTAGTAAAGTTTTGCAGCTGTGTTATGATAGTATCACCACCATATTTAAGAAGTTCGGCTGTGATTAGGTCTCCGCCGGGGGCTTTATTATTTTTTAATTTCTTTATTGTTTTGCAATTTCCTCTTCAGAAGGAGTCTCATTGGGTTGTTCCGCAGCCAGCAGATCCAGTGCTTCCTTCTCTTCACCAGTTCCTCTATTAAGCAGTTGATGGATTTATATAACAAGGCAGGAAGGAAGTTATAACATGTAATGTATCTTGAAAACAGATTCATAAGTTTTTATAAAATTAATTCTTACCTGGGTCTATAGAAATAACATTGGAAATGCCCAATCATAGTAATAAACAGCAGGTTGCAAGTGCAATTCAAACAATTGTTACGAAAATAATGGATGTAGCGTTTACAATTTTTTTATCCGATCGAAATAGAGTAGTACGCTTTCAGCATATAAATGAAAATATAAAAAATACAAAGAATGTGAAATAAATCACACAACTGCTACATGTATAAGAAACGTTTTTTGTTCAAAAGATCCATGGGACTTGATAAATGGCGTGCGTATTATGTCACTACCCGAAGAAGATTGCTGTGTACACGTGTTGAATGTGTAACACTGTACGTGCAAATACGTTTCGCCAACAAATCTGAGATGACTGGAATGTTGCGAATATTGTGTTCTCTACGAATTTAATGCAAAATTTAAAAAAAGAATCCTTTAAAAAATAAAAGATGTGTTATAATTTAAAAATCTAATTAACAAAATTCTTCTATTGTTTTACAAAAAGCAGATAAATATGATTAACAGTTTTAAAAGTGTTGTAAGAAAACCTCGCATTATTTGAAAAATGATACAAGTTTTAAACCACTTAAGCAGGACATTTTTTTGCTCAACAAAATGTCGAAGCAAGACGAATAATACTGCAATTTGCTCGAAAATAAAAATAAAGATGTGTTAATGTTTTTGAAAGTCTTTTAAGATTACTTAAAACGATATTGTGTTAAAACCATTTCAAAATTAAAATAATACTACAACGTAAATTCTTGTGGAAAATTAATTGATTTTTTTTATAATTTCAATTTTCACATATTATAAGTAATTAAAGTACAAATAACCACTATATATATTTATTACTTTACTTTAAAATAATATACTTTTGTTGTTTTTTTTTTAAACTCTCTAGGTGGGTCGAAGCAACCTTTGCGAGAGTCGTTCTTATTCTTAAAGGAGCAGTTACCAAACGTTTTTTACTTTTCCGAACACCGAAGGGTAAAAAAGAAAAAGTATTGGTTTACCCCCAAAAATTAAAATCGCCAAAAACATGTTCCGAACAATTGGCGGAGATTTTTAAGCCAGGAAGTAGTACGGTGACCAACACTTCTTTTTCTCATGATTTTTCCTTGCGTAACAAGTTGTAATATCTTGTACTTTTCTGGTTAGCGCATTATATGGCAAAAGTATTCCAATTTACGTCTTTTAATTGTGTTTGCTACTTTACAACTTTTATTCATGCGATTAAGTACAGTTTCATTTGTTGCCCTGTCTACCCAACTGATCTTGAAAATACGACAGTGGTGCTAATATGCAGCCTATCCGAACTCCTCGCTTGATCTCTATTTCTTCTGACAGTTGCTTTTCAACCCAATGCAAGAAGTCTTGCCCCGATACAGGTTTGCAATTATTATTGTGTCTTTATCGTTAATACCGGATTTTTTGAGAATTTGTATCATTTTTCCGTGATGCACTCTACCGAACGCTTTTTCAAAATCAACGGTGCACATAAAAACATCTTGATTCACGTCTCTACATCGTTGGACTAAAACTTGGGTGGTAAATAGAGCTTCAAGAGGGCCAAGACCGCAATAGAAACCGAATTGCGTGTTCGCAATTTTTTCATTAAGTTTTTTGATGAATTATTCTAAGAAAGATTTTAAGTATGTGGGTAATAAAGCTAATGGTACGATATTTGCTGCTATTCGTAGTACGGTATCTTTTGGGTAACACAACGAAGGTATATCTAAGCCAGTATTTAGAAACAGTGAGTATTAATTTATTTGCTGACTAGCGTTGTGTGAGCCTTAAATAGAACACTTTAACTTGGTATTTTTTATAGACATGAAAAAGGCCCATGACATAGTGGTGACAATAGTGGTCGACATTGTCTACATATGGGGTGAGCGGTAGTTTAATATGAGCAATAAAATCACTTTACAAGGATTCCACTGCTTGTGTCAGGATAAAAGGAACTAGCACGGACTGGTTTAACATCGAAAAGGTGTAGGACAGGGATGTGTGGCTTCGCCATGGCTGATTAACTTATACGATTGTTTAAAAGATTTGAAAGAGAGTGCTTATGGATTAAAATTAATGATTTGATCGTCAAATGTCTTCTTTACGCCGATGATCAAGACATATTAACGTCATCTGAAGAGGAGTTGCAAGCGATGGTTAATGTTATGCATCATGCCCTGAAAAACAAAGGAATGAAAATAAATGTAAGCAAAACGAAAGGTATTGTCTTTCAAAGAGAAGAAAACATGACAAACTGTAAAGTTCTAAATAAGAGAGAAAGAGTGGAACAAGTAAATGAATTTGTGTCCTTGGGTTCAAAGTTTACGAGAGATGGGAAGTATGACAGTGACATTGAGCGAAGAGTGTTGGCAGGAAAACAAATGAATGGGGCACTGCATAGCTTTAAGAACAGCCAAAAAGTGTCAAAAAGGGCACGTCTGGCTGTGCATAAAGGTGTGTTGGTTCCTACACTTATGCATGGTAGTTAATAGTTAAAAATAGGATTGATGCTGCGGAGATGAGTAGTTTGAGAAGTATAGGCCGGTTGGATAAAGTAAAAAACAGTGAGATAAGAGAACGCTGTGGTGTAAAAGATAAAGGTATGCTTAGATGGTTTGGACACGTAGAAAGGATGGATGAAGGAAGATTGACGAAACAAATTTATAAGGCAAGTGTGAATGGACAAGTCTGTAGAGGTCGATCTCGGCGAACATATCTCGATCAGATCAACATTGTTTTAAGAAAGGCGAGGTCAAGAGTACCAACAACTAACAAGCATGTTTGAGAGCACTGATGAAAGTAAAAAGTAGAAAGAAGTGGTCTCTGCCTACCCTTGCGGGAAAAAAGCGTGAGTATATTTATGTATGTATCTAACTTGGTATATTACAGCATTTTTTTTCTATTACGAATCTCGTACCATCCTTATGCATTAAATCAGTCATCTATTTGGGTATATTTTGGGGCTGAACTTTACCTATAATTTAGCAGGTATTCTCCTGAGTAGTGCAATTTACCGAGTTCGTTTTCAAAAGGTGGACCAGTTTCCTTTTGGCCACCTTTTTAACTTTGAATTAAGATATCTACCAATCGACCTTAAATGGTTGTTCACTGTAAACATGGCAAGGATTTCGCCACTGAGGTAGGACATAAAAATCATCCCATACGGCTAAGCTGCCGCGGCACCTAATACCGTTTTTTAATGGAATTAAAACGGTTGTTGCATAATTACTTTCCCTAAAAATTAGAATGTTTCGAGTACAGATCGTAATGCAAATTGGCACTCAAATCTCTACTTAAGGTATTGACTCCACCTTACGGACTACGAATACTGGCGTTACAAACGTGTAATCAAATAAGACTCAAATTCATCCTTATTTTACTTATATTTTATTTGTACTCAATACGTTCAAAGAATATAAATATTTAATATCCCAGTTGTTGCCAATATAGTCGAAGCACGTAGACAGTTCCAAAGTGTGTTTTTTATGCACTAAAATGTTTGAAATAAAGAATATTGTTATGCCTTAAATTTAATATTTGCTGAATAACCTACTCTATAGCTACGCTTGTAGTTGCAGATTTTTGGATGGTAAAGCATATTATAAATCAAAGTTATATGTTTTATAATATCGTGCGTTACTTATTTGTTATTTTTGATACTACTTCTTAAACAAGTTTAAGTCTTCTTCTTCTTCTTCATCCTTCTTCAATCTAGGCGGATCGCCAGTTTGTTTTCATTGTATATATTTTCAATGGTTTTGATGAGATTATGTGGGATTTTCCTGTTGTAAAAAAGGTGTATAACGTCTCTTGACCGCACACGATCGAACGCTTTTTCCAAATCAATAAAACACATGTATGCTGGTCTGTTGTATTCAATTGACTTTTCCGTTATCTGTCTTTTGACAAAAACCACATCTCTGCATGATCTACCTGATCTGAATCCTTGTTGTTCATCTGCTAAGGGTGGAAGGATATTAATTTTGTTTGCTATAATATAGTTTAAGTGGTGGTTTAAAAAAATTAAAATTTTAAGTTGAAAGGTTCTTGAAAAGTACAAAATTTAGTTTATAGTTTTTAAACAATAATTAATCTTGTAATATTTTAATCTAATACTACTTTAAAAACATGAACTCAATTTTTTTTATGTTATTTTTTTTTAAATTAATAAACAAAATAATGCAGACAAATTTTTTTTAACACAAATACTATAAAAACGCATAAAAATGTACGAATACTAAAAAATACTCTTCGATCAAAAACAAAAAAAAAAACAACATAAAAGCGATTGCTTTAAAGCATATTTCACATGTGCTTAATATGAATAAGGTCTGGGGACTGTGATGGCCATGGTAACACGTCGATGAAATGTTAGGTTGTTCTTTAAAAATGCAACCGCAAACATTGCAAGATTTGAAATCAACTAAATAAAAAATTAAATCACGGTCTCTCAAAGAGATTCTTCTTCTGCCTTGTCCCCTCCGTCCTAGGACTCTCCCTTAAAGAACAGGCTGTGGGAGCTCATAACGTTTCCCATTCCGCATTATGTGACCTAAGTACTCAAGCATCCTAGTCTTGATCTTCTTTATGATCTCCATATCTTTATTTATTCTATCGAGCACTCTAACATTTGTGACGTGGGCTGTCCAAGATATTTTAAGTATTTGCCGATATAGCCACATCTCAAATGCCTCAAGCTTTTCTGTGGAGTACTGAGTAAGTGTCCATGATTCTGTTCCATAAAGCAACACTGGGTATACGTAACAGCGAAGCATTCTTACTTTTGATGTTAGATTAAGGTCGTGGATTTTAAAAAGGTTTGACATTTTTAGAAACGCCGCTCGGGATTTTTTAATCCGGCATTTAATTTCACGAGAATGGTCCCAATTTTCGTTTATTGTTGTGCCTAGGTACGTGTATGAAGCAACTCTTTCGATTTGCTGGTTTCTGATAGTAAGTTGGCACTGTACATTGGTTCCTTTTGGGATTATCATGAATTTGGTCTTATCTATGTTTAGCGTTAGACCGTATTTTGTCACGTGCCTATTTTTTCCCATCTACCGTTTCATTATTAATTGTGTCTCTGATAGTCTGGTGCTTGTAAATAGTTTTGCATACCGTATTTTGTTCGTTGTAACTAGTCTTGCATACCTAGTAGAGATGGGATTTAATTATTAATGGCTGTGACATTTTTGTTAATTGGAGTGGGAGTCTTTGTATTAGATTTCGCCTTGATTTTTGGCCTCGATTGTCGTGTGTTGTCAGCTATATTATTGTTTGGTTTGCTTTTCTGTGCTATCAACACGGACGAGCGCGACTATGAGTTGGGGACATAGATTTGCAAAGGTTGGCGGACGCGTGTGCCGTGTCATTTTCTGATATCCGGCCTGGGAGTGAGAAGTGGATATCAGTCGTTTGGTGTCAGTGGTGGAAGTCAGGTGAGAGTTTTTGGAACGATTTGATATTAACACGTGAGCAGAACTTCTACGGTTTTTTCTTTCATATCTGGCTGTATTTGGGCCATCTTAATTGGATTTTGAAGAAAAACCATTTAATTTTTAACTTGACCATTCTGTCGTGCCTTTGTGGTGGATATTTTGGTTATTGGGGTCGAGTTAAAATGACCGCGTGCGGGATTTAATGGAGGGAAGCCATTGTTAAGTACCAGGTGCAGTTCCATAATTCAAACCGGCCAGGAGTAGGCCACAGGATTCGTGAATTCGTGTATCCAAAGGTTACAAGTGATTTATTTTAGTATATTTAAACGACGTGACTTATTTTTGACACCACGATTAAGTTTTGTTTTAATTTATTAATACGGTACACTGTTGAAAACTATTTATTGCATTGGATAATATGCCGAGTCTGAACTTTGATTAAAGTAATATTCTCAATAGTTCTTTGTGTCCAAGTAAAAACGTTTATTCATACTTATTTGTAAATATCCTAGAACATTGCTATTTTGAAGGACAGCCATCAGCCATAAAAAGAATTATTTTTAAAATAAGCTCGATTGTTTTAACAGTGTAAATCTTTAAAAATACCTCTTGGTGTTTCTGTTTCTTAGATCATCGATGTAACAATGGCGTCTCAATGAAGTTTTCAATTGGTTACATAGTATTGCGTTTAATTTCATCAACTTATCAGTTATTATGTGCTTGATCTAAGTGTTTTCAATAGTTTAAAAGTAACAAATTATTTTCATTAAATTTGTACCTGCTCCAAGTTGAATCTGAATTTATACATTACTGAATATGCTTTATGTAGTTATTGTGAGGGCTTCAAATTATTATTTTTGTTGCAAGTCCATTTATTTTGTATTTTTTTTTGTTAATCTTTTGCTATCAGGAATTCTATATAAAACCAATTATTTTTGAAATTTTAAATATTGTGAACATTTTTTTTGTTGTTGTTTTTAATTCTCTTTTGTACGTCATTAGGTTTTTATTATTGTCTGAAAGATTGTTGTAATTAATTTAAATATTATTTTAAGAAAAGTGAATTAAATTCGTTTACGCTTTACGAAAATACAGAATTTGTTGTAAAAAAAATCAGAACATTATTTTTACTTAATTAATATATTGCAGTAATTGTAAATATAGTTTTATTTATCTAGTTCACCATAATTGTTTGTTGTTTATCGTGTGGCTCTGCTAGTGCCTACTAGACCTAGGGGTTTCCGACTTGTACCGTCTTAAGTCGGTGGCGCGGCTCACTTTTATATATATTTATTTCTCTACCCTCTACGGCTGAGCTCGGGCATAATTTGCCAGTAGAGAGACCGCTGGCAGAGTACTCTTTAGAGAACGAAAAAGACGTGGCAATTTGTCACCGCCAATATTAAAAAAAATAAATATACCACGTTATTTTTAGATTTTAAACGTCGTCGGAAGAAATGAACTTTTGCTGTACACGTAGTTTAACAATCTATTATAGAACGTTTAAGTAAGTACGTCGAAAATGCTTTGACAGCCACCGTGTTTTAAATCGAATAAAACGAAGAAACAAAGTAATGCGAAACAGCGAAGTGGACCGTTTTGAACACCTGCGAAAACGAAATCAATCAGTTCACGAGCCAGAAGTATTGGTTGTTCCAGCCGAGAAAAAAATGTCGAGTCCTTTACAAAAATCGGTGCAATAAAGTGTAATAAAGCCGTTTCGCAGTATTCCAATAAAAAAATCCTTTGTCGCCTTTTACCTAAAGCTATAATTTTTGGAATTGCGCTGGCGATTTAGTACTTTGACGCCATTATTTGACAATTAATACATTAAATTTTTCTGATGCGTGTTTAATTTGAAAGCACAGAAAGCTCAGTTTTACCAATTGCGACATTTAATCTTTTTAAAATGATCTTAAGTTTAGGCCAAGCGAATTATGATTAAATTTGCTAGTAACGGCCAGTTTACACTGGTGGATTTTGGAATCGTAGCGATGGTATGATTTTTGTTAGCAACCAATTTGTTGGGCGGCGAGAGTTTGCCACGTCTTTTAGTTCTCTAAAGAGTACTCTGCCAGCGGTCTCTCTACTGGCAAATTATGCCAGAGCTCAGCCGTAAAGGGTAGAAGAAAAAATATAAAAGTGAGCCGCGCCACCGACTTAGACGGTACAAGCCGGAAACCCCTGGGTCTTGTGGGCACTAGCAGAGCCACACGATAAACAACAAACAATTATGGCGAACTAGATAATTAAAACTATATTTACAATTCCTGCAATATATTAATTAAGTAAAAATGATGTTCCGATTTTTTTACAACAAATTCTGTATTTTTGTAAAGTGGATTAAACGAATTTAATACACTTTTTTAAAATAATATTTAAATTAATTATAACAATCTTTTAGACAATAATAAAAACCTAATGATGTACAAAAGAGAATTAACAAAAAAGATGTTCACAATATTTAAAATTTCAAAAATAATTGGTTTTATATAGAATTCTTGATAGCAAAAGATTAAAAAAAATACAAAATAAATGGACTTGCAACAAAAATAATAATTTAAAACCATCACAATAATTACATAATGGATATTCAGTAATGTATACGTTCAGATTCAACTTGGAGCAGGTACAAATTTAATGAAAATAATTTGTTACTTTTAAACTGTTGAAAAAACTTAGATCAAGCACATAATAACTGATAAGTTGATAAAATTAAACTCAATACTATGTAACCAATTAAAAACTTCATAGAGACGTCACTGTTACATCGATGATCCAAGAAACAGAAACACCAAGTAGTATTATCATAATAATTTCTGCTAAAAACACCAAGCAAGTCTTTATAACACTGAAATTTATCGTCGATATGGATGATGGTTATGGAACGGCACGTGCTAATCAACAATGGCTTCCCTCAAATAAATCCCGCTAGCGGCTATTTTAACTCGACACCAAAATCCAAAATATCAACAACGAAGGTAAGATAGAATGGTCAAGTTAAAAATTAAGTGATTTTTCTGCAAAATCCAATTAAGATGGCCCAAATACAGCCAGATATGAAAGAAAAAACCGTAGAGGTTCTGCTCACGTGCTATTATCACACCATCCCAACAACTCTCACCAACACCCGACTTCGAAGAATCTCACACAACGACTGACACTCCTAGGCCGGCAATCAAGAAATGACACGGAATAAACGTCAACCCACAATCTTCTTCATTCCGGGCTCCACAATCGCCTCGTCCGTGCTGTTAGCCAGCCCCATCCACACAGAAATGCAAACCAAACAATAATCCTATCACTACTAGGTATGCAACACTATTTATAACGGATGATATATTAAAGTTACAACAAAATACGGTATGCAACCCTACTTACGAGTAACTAAGGAATACGAAACTATCAGAAAAGACCCAATTAATAATGAAACTGTAGAAGGAAAAAAAATAGGCACGTGACAAGTTGCAGGTTGTTTGAACGACTCTATTTGAAAAAACAAAAACATTAACACCCAGGTAAAAGCAAGATCTATAAAACCGTTAGTAGGCCCATAATGACATACACTGCGGAAACTAGGCCAGAAATTTAAAAAACAAGGAGACTCATGAAAATAACTGAGATGAGAATACTGAGACGAATTGATGACAGAACTTTATGGGACAGAGAAAAGAGCGAAGACGTAAGAACCAGATGTGAGGTAGAGAACATCAACGAATGTACCCAAAACACATTGACCGCATGCGGGATTAGAGAGTCGTAAAAATCGCAAGAGACAAGTCACCTGTAGGACACAGGAGTGTGGGTCGCCCACGAAAGCGGTGTAGTGACAATATATAAGGCTGGAGGATGAAGATAAACAGGCTTTTAGCCTAATTAAAAATAAAGAAAAAGAACCAATTTGTAGTTACCAATAGTGGACTTAGTCGATGGCCATAACGGCGCACCTCGCACATAGTATTGTACCATAGCATCTGAGTGTGAGACTAATATTATTATATTATAAGTTAAATGCACTTGGCCATAACGACGCACTGACCCTCGCCTCGCACATTGCCTCGCATATGGCGCTTTGTGCATAATAAATGAAAAAACATTAATAGCCAGTGTATTTGTCTTTGTTGCTCGATGGCAAAACTTTGTACGAGGCAGGGTCCATACAATGCTATGTGCGGTGCGCCGTTATGGACAAACCCTTAGGTATGGGTGACGAATCTGCAGTAATTTTTTTTATGCAAAACAGATTTCAGTCTTAAAAGCTTAATAGCGAAGTTACCAGAAGAGCCAAAATCAAGTTTATTTTTGGTGTTTTTGATTATTTTATATTTATGTATGCCACCGAAATGCCCCACCCCAAATGGGAATAAGCCGCTTCATAAAAGCTTTCTACATCATATTTTTATATTTTTAGGGCTGATCAGACCCTGTATTGTAATTTTAATATTTCATTGCATATTTTATTCCAGAGTTTTCCTTGCCTTTTCTTTAGCATTCACTATTCTTCTTAAATCCTCTTTAGCTTCTTTTTACCATGGTGATCGTGGTCTGCACATCTTCCTTTTAGTGCTGGGACCCAGTTAATTACAGCATTTATCGTATCTTCATATTTGTCCTAACCACCTTAGCGATTGCTCCTTTTTTTTCTAATTTTATTCACTATGACTTGGCTTTATAGCACTAATAATATTTTTCTATTTGTTCGTTTCTAAATTGGTCATTTTTTATTTTTACAGGTCCTAGTATCGATCTTATGATTTTTTGCTTAGTCACCATATTATATAGAATACTATGAATTTGACACTAATATCGGCGGTTTTAACGGTTTTTATATTTCATACCCCTCTCACTCCCTTCTTAAGGATGCTAACAAAATTGGGAATGTCATTATCAAACTCAGTAATCCCAAAAACTATGAATTTGACACTAATATCGGCTTTTTAACAGTATTTATATTTTATCCCCTTCCAACCCCATTTGTATGAGTACTAACATAATTAGTAATATTACTATTAAATTTAGTGTCCCTGAATACTATAAATTCGACACTTACATCAGCCGATTATAATCGTTTTTATATTCTATTCCCTTTTCCCCCCTTTCGTAAGCGTGCTAACAAAATTGGGAATGCCACTATCTAATTTAGCGAAACACAGCAACCCCAAAAACTATAAATTCGACACAAATATCGGCCATTTTTGATAGTTTTTATATCTCAACCCCCTCTTACCCCTTTTGTATGGACTTATCAGGATAAAACTAATCTATCTCTTAAGTTGGAGCAAAGAATATACATTTACAAAATTTAATTTAAATTGGACTATAAATTATGAATTATATAAATGAATGTAAATAAAAACGTTTTTAAAATGAAAGACGATTAAACTCGTGATTTTATATAATGATATAAAAAAAGGAAATTATTGAGGAAAAATCCATTGCATAATCCACCCTTTTTCTCTTTTTTTTAATTTTATTTCATCGCTTACTAACAACTTCATAGCTACAATAGATCTATTAAAGGTCGCAGTGGAGTGGCAACCAACATTACTGGAAATTTTCCCAATTTGTGAACGATATTTCTAGAATTATCGCGGCGTCCAATTACCACCTGCGGCTATAAATGTCGAGCGTTTTGATGCCACCGAAATGATGTACACATATTTGTGTAGACCGCCTCGTGCCCTCGTGCCAGATAATAGGACAGGGGCGGACACACAATTAGTTATGTAAAATAAAAAAACATCAAAATTTACTTACGTTCTGAAGGTCTCTCCACAAATTCAAAGACTGCTCTAAATCCTCTGAACTCAATATTTTCATCAGATTTAAAATGAATCCAGAGGTATCTGTCACTGGATGTTATCATGGGAGGAAAGGTTTTGCCACAAAAGGGTTTGTGCAGCTGCGTACTGAAACCGTGAGCGCCATCTCTCACTTCCAAGAAGTCGTTTTTGCAGTCTGGACTTGATTCTAAATCAAACCAGTCCCGAAAATCGAGTTTGACCAGGTGTCCTGGAGGAGCTGAAATCATCAAAATAAAATTTAAAAATAATGTTGCAAAAAAATTATATTATTATATTTATGTGTTTTATGTTTGTTTTGTTCTTAAGAAGTTGGTTTCAACGCTGTTTATTAAAGGTGTAAGAACATTAATTTAGTAATCATTTGCTAAAAGACAAAAAATCGTAGCACCATAAAAATGATTTATACAGAAAAACATATTAACACAAAAATATTCCTTGCTTTTTGGTGGTGTAATGTGGTAAAAAATTCTGCTGTTCTTCTTTATCTCTAATAAAACTTAGCAGTAGGTATGGGGAACGTTCGGTTTCTAAGCCGTTGAGTAAAGGGAAAATTTATTATCTTCCAAAAAAGTGGAACGCCGTCCCGCCGGATTAAGAAAAGAAAATCGTATTGTTTTATATGCCATAATTACCTCGGCGGAGTAGAATTTGGTCTTATATACGTTTCTTGCCAATGCACTTAACGGTTTTGCCATGAAAAATGGGAACGTTTGTGAGAAACGCAAAGAGCAAAAAAGATCAATGAGGTTGTTTATACATAATTCTCTTGTTTTAACATTAATTTAATGATGGATATTAAAACGGGCAATCGGTTTTTCAACTATTTTTATAATCACTTTTTCTTGCGTGCTGTACATTATAACTGCACTGCTGCGCGGAGGTTTGAAAGGTGTTATTAGCCAGAGTGCAATGCCATACCCCGAGTCTTTTAACAAACAAGCAGATCTATTAAATTTATAAATAATTCCTCGCACAGCACGTCGCTGCCATATCCTGACATCATGAACTCTGCCTGCCCACTCCGCACTTATGCAAGTATCACTTATCACAAGTGGCCTGGACATTTATGCTTGCATACTTTTAAGAATACAACAAAACATTGCATCAGCTTTTTATAGATTTTAAACAAGCATCAGAAGAGTGGAATTGTAAAATACCATGACAGAACTGGTCGTAGCGAAAAAGTTGATCAGTCTTACAAAAGCTTGTGTAGAAGGATCTTTCCTTGAAGGAAAATTGTCAACCTTCTTTCCAATCAACGGTGATCTCAAACAAGGAGATGCGTTATCCCCACTGCTCTTTAACATCGCCTTGAAAGGCATCGTACGAAGGGCAAACATAGAAACGCTCCTATTTGGTAATCAGGGTCCGCGCATTGTAGTAGCTTTAGCTGATGATTTAGATATAGTAGGAAACATAACTATCAACGTTAAGGAAGAGTTCATTAAACTGGAAAATGCTGCAAAAAAGGTTGGCCTACAAATGAACGAAGACAAAACAAAATACGTGACTACAACAAGAACAGAACGAAGAGACAGGATAGGACAAAATGTGACAATGGACCACTATAATTTTGAAAGGGTCCATGAGTTTAAATATTTGGGAGCTACAATCACCTCAGATAACAATATAACACAAGAGATTAACAACAGAATTCAGGGAGCCAATCGCTGCTGTTTTGCACTACAAAAAATAATGAAATCGAAAAATGTAACCCACCATACGAAAGTAACAATTTATCATGCAATTATAAGACTTATAATGATATATTTTTTTTTTATGAAAATAGTCGCAAAAAGGGTAGACCTATCGTGTGGGCCACGGACGGCCCGCAGTGCAAATATTAAAAGTGGAAAGGATTATAGAAAGGAAATGATTGTGGACACGCTTTTTAAAAAGTTGCAGGTCAAAGTTCTCTGGAAAAACTGATTTTGGAAGCTTATTCCATTCCGTAGCAGCCCTGTAAAAGAAGGATTCTTGATGAAGATTGGTCCTTGTAGTGTCAAGCTTGAGAGTAAATGTGTGAGACTGATCAGCGTGCCGAGTTCTTCGGCCGAATGTGGCCAATGGTGGTACAAGAGTTTTTATTTCTCTGGAGCATCTGCCATGGAAATATATATATATATGCATGAGAAACATGGACGATGACAAAACAAAATGAGAACCGACTAAAAATCGCAGAACGAAGAATTCTTAGAAGGATATATGGACCAATCAAGGACAACGCCACACAACAATACAGAATTAGAACTAACAGGAAAGTGCAAGAACTCTATAACCAACCAGATATAGTAAAAATAATAAAGGCAGAGAGATTGAGATGGGCTGGACATGTGAAAAGACAAGACCAACGTGTCGTAAAACTGGTGTGGGAATAGACCCCGGTAGGAAAGCGGCCGCCTGGAAGGCCGAGGATGCGGTGGAAAGATAATATTGCAGCGGACTTACGAAACTTAAATATCCAACGACCAGAAGAACTTATGATGGACCGCAGCAAGTGGGGGCAAATTGTAATGTCAGCAACCCCGGGTTGTAAGCTACAGAGAGAGAGAGAGATACCTTTTGCGGTTGGTTTCTTTATTTCGACTTAAATGCAGTCTAGCGCCCCTATGCTCGTGGGTGGATTAAAGCGGGTTTGCCATACATATTTTGCCTAGTTCATTTCTTGTACTGTACTTGGAAATTTGATCCAGTTTGGTGCTTTTTTTATCATGCTGTCCTAAACCAAATTAATAGTTTTACATACCGTTGTACGGTCTTCAGCAATGTCACTTTAAAAGCCTGGATCACCAACGAAGCGCAGAAAAGTTTCCATCTTCTTTAGAGGTGACAGAGCGCTACAACTACTCTTTACTTTCTGGTAAAAATTCTAACTAATCAACGCGTTCGTTATGATCTATCCATATTCAATAAAAATAATCAGATGATTTGATGTATGCGTATTAGCGACATTGATATTCAAAAATAACTTGTGCTACCTGTAGCATATAAAAAGAGGCGGCCGATATGTTTTGCTAAATTTATCGGTTTTGCTCAGTATAGAATAAAACGGAATATCGCACTGCTCTGGTTAAACCATCTTTTTTAAACTGGGATTGGAAATACTTTAGGTTAGCATATAACACTGTCAAGCAGTACCTTCATATTCTGGACAGTATCAAAAGCCCGATCAAGCATTAACAGAATAACTTTTTATTTTATTTCTGTAAGACACCTGAGCAGTCTTTAATCTGAATTGGGTTATTCCCCGCGGAAATTAGAATTGCGAAACTTTTTAACGAAGTCGTAGTTGGCAAATAATGAAGTTTGAATCACACAGACGTTGTATAATCAAAATTTCTTGTTAGCTATTTTTCAATTCGGTACAGAGGATAGAAACGAAATTGCTCAAGTAACCAATATAAACGTGTTCCATCTACCTTGAGCTTAAAACTTAAAGTAGTAACATACATATTTATATACATATTTAATGTT
Source organism: Agelastica alni (assembly GCA_950111635.1). NCBI lineage: Eukaryota > Metazoa > Arthropoda > Insecta > Coleoptera > Chrysomelidae > Agelastica > Agelastica alni. Next base: position 11,341,998 of record OX467713.1, read on the forward strand.
AGTCATCGTCACGGGCTTAAAAATTAAAGTAGTCATAATATTTCCAAACTTACCGTGTCAAGACATCAGCTTTGAAATTTACAGAGATATACGCGTAAAAGTAAAAAAATCAGATTTTTGCCTAGATGCAGTACTCTAAAAGCTAGTCTTTAGAATATAATTGTTAGAAGTAAAGATGTCGTATTATTAACCTTCCACCAATGGCGATCCTGCGAACACTACACACCTATTTAAGAAACCGCGGTGTCACGAAAAAGATGAAATATATGTTTGTTAACAAAGAAACTTGTAAAGTGAATATCTTAGTATTTTATTAAATAAGATTAGAATAAAGTGTTTAGTGTTCGTATTGAGTATTGTAAATTTACTAACCCAAGAAATAAGCATCGTTATTTTTATTTTAATTTATTAAATACCGTTTCCACTTTCGACTTCTTTGTTGTAGTTGACGTGGCTTTTCAATTTTAATCGGCGTCACATCCACAAAAGCTGCACAAAAATTATCGTCAATTGATTGGCTTGAAAAATGGACTTGATTAAATGCCTAATTTGTTTTAAATGCTGCATAAAAGTGAATGGATGTAATATTTTAAATATATTTTTTATTTTGCTACTACGTTGATATTGATATATTGGAAATTTTTCGAATGGTTTTATGTTTAACTTGTGACAATCGATAAGCTAACTAAAAGCTGTAAATGGACATTCAAAAATGACAATTTCGGCAATATACATACATACATACATATAGCCACCTCTTTTTCCCGTAGGGGTAGGCAGAGACCACTTCCTTCCACTTGCTACGGTTCTTACACACATCTTTTGCTTCCTTTACTTTCATCAGTGTTGGTACTCTTGACCTGGCCTTTCTTCAAAACAATGTTGATCTATCGAGATATGTTCGCCAAAATCGACCTCTACCGACTTCCGTCCATTCATATTCGCCTTATAAATTTGTTTTCAATCTTCCTTTATCCATTTATATTTGTCTTGCCACGTCTTGTTCATTCTCTATAGAGTACTCTGCCAGCGGTCTCTCTACTGGCAAATTATGCCCGAGCTCAGCCGTAGAGGGTAGAAGAAAAAAAAATATAAAAGTGAGCCGCGCCGCCGACTTAGACGGTTCAAGCCGGAAACCCCTAGATCTTATAGGCACTAGCAGAGCCACACGATAAACAACTGAGATTATGGTGAACTAAATAAATGAAATTATGGCTAAAATATATTGGATACTTTACTCCTACAATAAATCAAAGTACACAGTTCAATAATAAAATTATAAAAAATATAGTCAAAATTAACAGCCAACAATAAATCAAAGTTTAGTTTTAGCATATTATCTAATGCAATAAATAGTTTTTAATAATGTATTGTATTAATAAATTAAAACAAAAATTAATTGTGGTGTCAAAAATAAGTCACGTCGTTAAATATTCAAAAATAAATCACTTATAACCTTTGGGTATACGAATGCACTACTCCTGTGGCCGGTTTGGATATGGAACGGCACCTGCTAATTAACAATGGCTTTCCTCAAATAAACCCCGCATGCGGTTATTTTAACTCGACACCAAATCCAAAATATCAACAACGAAGGTAAGATAGAATGGTCGAGTTAAAAATTAAATGGTTTTTCTCCAAAATCCAATTAAGATGGCCCAAATATAGCCAGATATGAAAGAAAAACCGCAGAGGTTTTGCACACTTGTTAATATCACACCGCCCCAAAAATTCTCACCACCCGACTCCCAAGACTCTTACCACACGTCTGACAAGCCAAATATCAAGAAATCACACGGAATTGACGTCAACCAAGAATATTCGCAAGTCTATGTTCCACACTAAGAATCGCGTTCGTCCGTGTTGATAGCTAGCCTCATCTACACAGAAATGTAAACCAAACAAGAAGATAATCGATAATACACAATAATCGAGGCTAAAAACTAAAGCAAAATCTAATAATGAAAATACCTTACTCAATCTCCAGTGATCAACAAAAATGCCATGGCCATTAACAATTGAATCTTATCACAATAAGGTATGCAACACTATTTACAACGAATGATATATTTAAGTTACAACAAAATACGGTACGCGATACTATTTACGAGTACTTGAGGAATATAAAATTTTCAGAGATATAATTATAATGGAACTGTAGAAGGAAAAAAAAGGCACGTTACAGCCTTATAAATTTGTTTCGTTAATCTTTCTTTATCCATTCTTTCTACGTTTCCAAACCATCTAAGCATTCCTTTATCTATCTTTGTTACCACATTAGGCAATACAAACAGGTAAAACTCGTCGAATTTTCAGCAGTTTTAAGTCGATAGATGGTGAATAAATAGTTTAATTTGTTAAAATAATCATGTTATGTCCTCAACATACTGTCGATAAAAATAACTCCTGAGAATTTTTTTTTTCGGCAATATTTTTATTATGTATTTTGTTTATTTTTATTTTTTCAGAGGTAGAGAAAATCCTTTACAAAGAGGTTGTGAGTCTAAAAGCTCAAGATCTACTGTAAGACTCTACCAACTTTGTCAGGTGTACTCACTAAAAACTTTACTTCTATTTGGGTCCGTCTGGCTATTACCTTCGGTGATACTTAGGCTCGTTGTCCCATTGTATTTTGCCTATGTGCTTTTGTATCATTGTACAATGGAGACCCGACCCGCAGACCGCCCATCAAGAACCCGAAAACAGCAAAACACATACTGACCCGCCGCTAGGCACCGTACCAAAAAAGACAGGCAATCCCCGAGACCTTAAACCACGCTGTATCCAATCCAGTACCTTCCTACCTTGTACAAGTTCTGTACTGGGTGGATCCCCACCGCACAACTCGCAGGCCAGGCCTCCATTACACAACCCCATAGTGATTCTTAGCTAGTTCCTGTTCATCGGTAACAGTTCTGCTGTCCTTTTATGGCACGATCCTTTGATGAATTATTTCCCGTGTTTGTTTCCTGAAATGCTTAGATGGTTTGGACACGTAAAAAGGATGGATGAAGGAAGATTGACGAAACAAATTTATGAGGCGAGTGTGAATGGACAAGTTGGTAGAGATCAACCTCGGCGAAAATATCTAGATCAGATCAACATTGTTTTAAAGAAAGGCCAGGTCAAGAGTACCAACAACCGACGAGCATGCATAAGAGCACTGATGAAAGTAAAGGAAGTAAAGGAAACAAAAGATGTTTCCTCTGGGGATACGAGGAAAATATAATAGATTTCAGGTATAGTCTGCCTGTCGTAAAAGGCGACTAAAAGACTCTTAATCCAAAGTGTTATGCGACCCGTGCTGATGAATGCATGGCGGTGGGGGAGCACCGTCGCTAACGAAGCCTACAGGAAACCGGGCGAAATCCTGTAGTAGACTATATGTATGTATGTATGTTTCCTGGTATGCTTTTCCAGTTATTTTTGTGTTTTTCCGAACCTCTTCTTGCAAGTACGTCTACTTTCTCGTTACCTGCAACTTTCTGGCGTCCTGGAACCTGTATCAGTTTGACGTAATTATAGTCTACCAGCGTTCTCAGTTCTTTTTTGTAGTCAACGAGTATGGTATAAGGGGTGGTCTGGCACTGAGATGCCACCTGCACAGGACTGTCTCTCTACTACAGTATTTTGCCCGGTTTCCTGTAGGCTTCGTTAGCGACCCGTGCTGATGAATGCATGGCGGTGGGGGAGCACCGTCGCTAACGAAGCCTACAGGAAACCGGGCAAAATACTGTAGTAGAGAGCCTTAGTCCTGTGCAGGTGGCATCTCAGTGCCAGACCACCCCTTATACCATACTCGTTGACTACAAAAAAGAACTGAGAACGCTGGTAGACTATAATTACGTCAAACTGATACAGGTTCCAGGACGCCAGAAAGTTGCAGGTAACGAGAAAGTAGGCGTACTTGCAAGAAGAGGTTCGGAAAAACACAAAAATAACTGGAAAAGCATACCAGGAAACATACATACATACATAAAGTCTACTACAGGATTTCGCCCGGTTTCCTGTAGGCTTCGTTAGCGACGGTGCTCCCCCACCGCCATGCATCCATCAGCACGGATCGCTTAACACTATGGATTGGGAGTCTTTTATTCGCCTTTTACGACAAGCAGACCATACCTGGGATCTTTTCTATTTTCCCCGTATCCGCAGAGGAACTTTTTTTGTTTACTGTTACATAAGTTAATGTATAGAATTTTTGCATTTGTATTATTTTTTATTATAGATATTCAAGATATTTATCGGTATAATTTTTCTGATTAAGGGAGTAAAAGTGAAACAAGTGAGTAAGTTTGTATACTTCAAAGTTTACGAGAGATCAAAAGTATTACTGTGATATTGAGCGAAGGAACTTGGCCAGAAAACAAATAAATAGGGCCCTGTATAACTTTATGAGCTGCCAGAACGGTTTAAAAAGGCACGACTGGCTGTGCATGGAGGAGTGCTGTTTCCTACATTCATGTATGGTAGTGAATGAAAAATAAAAATAAGATCAATACCATGGAAATGACTAGTCTGAAAAGAATAGCTGGAGTGACTTTGGTGGATGAAGTGAGAAATAGTGTGGTAAAGAAACGCTGTGAAGTGAAAGACGATTTAAGATAGTTTAAGAAATGTTTGGATGGTTTGGACATGTAAAGATGATGGATAAGAGAATATTGACGACACATATTTTTAAGGCGAATGTAAATGGACAAGCTGGTATAGTTCGACCTTACCCTGACCTGTTTTAAAGAAATGCCAGGTCAAGAATACCAGTAACCAACGAGCATGTATGAAAGCGCTGCCAAAAGTAGAAGAAGCAAAAAAGAGAAGAAAGAAGAAGTCTCTGCTTACTGCTACGTGAAAAAGGCGTGTCTATATGTATGTAATTCTTATTTTTTGAAGGGAAACTTCTTTAAAATCGTTGTTACATTTAACTCGATGAGACGAAAAAAAGGGACACTATAAAGAGACAAACACATTAAATTGTGGGATTGAGCCTGTGAAAGAATGAGATAAAATATATAAAATGAACAGAAAAATGCGTCAAAGATAAAACAAAATAAATTAAACGGAAGATGAATTTCAAATATATTTCTCGTTAAAAAACTTTAATAGTCGTATTTTTCATTAATTAGTTACTTTTTTTAACTGCTAACAAAACCCAATTATTTCTTTGAAACTCTTGACTTGTCAGGACGTAAACTGATTAAAAAAAATCGAAAAGAGAAAATTACTTTATAATTTCGTTACTACAACAATGAAACAGTTTCGCGAAGCACACAAACGAAAACAATAAATTTTATTCATCGTTAAATTGCTACAGTCCGAAACTACAGAAAATTAAATATTTCCATACTCCATTCCTTTTAGCTAGATCTACGATGGCTGCCGCTGTCCATTAACAATTTACCAGTTAATTATATTTCAGAGAAACTTTTACGGCTCAACAAAAGACAAATTGGGTTAAAAGTCTCGCAGCAAAAGTAAAAGTTCCGTTTATTTACAAAGGAAATTGACTCTTTTATGTTCGATTCCGGAAAAACGATTCATGCAATATCGTAATTCACGCGAATCCAAAGAGAACTGAAAAGTGTAGACTGCAGATGTCAATTATGGTTTTATAATTAAAATTGTTTGCCAACTTGCGGTCGCGTTTACTATTATTTCTTCTTCTATTTCTTAGAGATCTATCGATCTCTTAATTCTAAAGCTGCCTCTGCATCTTTTCCTGAGACCTGGATTGCCAACTATCTCTTTATCTTTTAGGTGGCCTCGCAGGAGATCTTGAGCTGGGCAGGTTGTTTTCTTCTTCTCTAGGTGCCGTCTCCGCTTCGAAGGTTGGCAAACATCATGGCAATTCTTATTTTTGAGTCCGCAGCTCTAAATAGTTCATTATTACTGCATCCAAACCAATCCCTAAGGTTCTTCAGCCATGAATTTCGTCTTCTTCCCATACATCTCTTGCCTTGGATTTTTCCCTGCATAATTATTTGTAGCATTTGATATTTTTTTCCCTTAATGACATGTCCCATGTACAGCAGTTTTGTTCTCTTAATTGTCAGAATCACTTCTCTCTCGTAGGCATCCTGATAGTGCGAATGCTCCTCAGGTCTTTAACTGGATAGTGGGTGCTAGATATGTCTATGTCCAGATATCTGAATTGCATCACATGTTCTATGGGATTGTCATCCACCACTAGCTTACATCTGAGCGGATCTTTCGCGATTGTCATACATTTGGTTTTTTGATAGAATTGTTCGTATTAAATTGGCGGCTTACTATTTTATCAATAAATAAAAATTTCAATTTCATTATTTATAATTCCTTTATTTTTAAAAAAGTTTAAAAACCCAGAAAGAGTCGACCAATTGCGATGAAAATTTCCATACTCACACTCTTATAAAAAATGTGAACAAAGTCAGATTTAATTTTAAACTTTTCATAATTATTATTATACATATATTTACAAAGACAATGCCATTCATAAATACCCAAGCACACAGTTAGCAAACTTCAAAAAAATTAATACGTTGCAATTTGTTATTCCTAAGTAACAGGATTTTTGGCGCACTCATGCTTATATTACAGAAATAATTTATGCTGGGCAACGCCACTTTATTCTGATTGAAATAATAGTCCACATGGATAAGTGATATTCAATTACTGATTGTTGATCGAGTTTGCTTATTGTCTCCTGGCTTAACATCCAATCTTATTCGCTGTAATGGCACATCTCATTGTAATAAAGTGATTTTTTTTTATTATTCCAGTGTTGTATTTAGATTAAAATTTTCTGAAGGACTTTTAAAAATGAGGAAAATTATGTAGTTCCACAAAATTTTTACTAAATTTATAATTATACAGGGTGTTAGTAAATAAGTGAGACAAACTTCAGGCGGTTTTTCTTTATGAAAAAATAATGATAGTTTGCTATATAAACGTATGTCCGCAAATACTTCGTTTTGGAGATACGGGGTGTTAAATTTTTTCTTAAAAACTGACGATTTATTGATTGTTTTGAAACCGGTCGAGATATGCAAATAAAATTTGGTCGGTGTTAGGAGGTAGTTATTGCTCATTTTTTGACATGCAATTACGAATATTATGTTTATCATTGGCGCGCATACGACTAATGAGCAATTTAAAAAAAAATAAAATGGTACGCCACTGAGATATTTTAAATTCCTAGGTAAATTTGTGTAAAAAAATCTCATTAGCCTTTTTTTGGTATAGGGCTCCGTTTTTATGCAAAAAAATAAAATATCTTTACGCGTATTTTTCATTTCTTTAATACAATAACATTAGACCAAAACCCGTATCTCTGTCATTATTTTTTCATGTAGAATAACCTCCTGAAGTTTGTTGCACTTATTTACTAACACCCTATATATTGATCCATTTTTTAAATAAAAAAGTATAAACTTTGCAGATTCCATTCAAGTTAATGTTTCTTCTGAGAATAAAGAAGAATGATGATGTGTTTCAAAAGTAAGGTATTTTTATGTAGATGTAAATGTTAATTTATTAAAATTTATTTATTTAAAATGTTATTAAAAATATGTACCACCAACTAAAATAAGAAAATAATGGATGTAATTAGGGTGTACTGAAAAAGATCCACGTTTTGACAACAAAACTCTTCATTAGAAAAGTAAATACTCGTACAAGCGAGGAATGTCTTTTAAGAAATAAACGAAATCAGAGATTTTTGGTCATTTTGGATTTCTGAATCATAAAAAATATACGAAAAAATATATATTTTTTTATTTCTGTTCTTTTCTTTTTTTTCATATAATTAAAAATAAAATAAAGTTGGTAACGGGTTTTCCAAAAAATCCATTAGTACCATTAAAAATATAAGTTAATTGTTTTAATATCCACCAACTAAATATAGTAACATTTTAAAAATACAGTAATTTAAAAATAATTTATATGCAATAATAAATTTTTTAATTTCTTTAAGTGTATAGGCAGAGTTATTAGTTATAGGTAAAGTTATTAGGTATTCGTTGAGTTATTTTGATTTTTAACATTTATAGCATAAAGTAAAGTATATAAAATATTATCTTAAGTTTTATTACCAAGAATAAAAAATTTAAAATAAATAGCACCATTTTTAAAATTTTGTAAACATTTTATTTTTTAAACATACACAAAAATAATTCAATTTATATTTAAAATTTATTCGATTTGAAAAGTAAACGGTTATTTTATAATAAATTTGAAAAAAAAAACTATCGAAGTTTTTTCAGTAAAGTTATTAAAAACATATGGTACATACTGGAGCAGCTACTAACGTCGGTAACAATTCATTCCACCGTGACAATTGGCGTGGAAAGCATGTCCGTGGGCTCTACAACACTCGTCCTTTTCGGGATTGCTTCTGCTGCAGACTTGATCGCAGGGTGGAACACGAACCCAATTGTTGATCGCTTCGGTGGTGGCCAACATAGCACAAGCGACGACTAACAGGAAAAATGTTACCTTAAGAGAACCCATTGCGGTTGTTAAATAGGTATTAACGAAGATAGATCGCTTAATAACAAACACTCTTGTAAAGAACGTATGATGTTGTATTGAATTAAAAGTGTATCGGTATGTATTTATAGTTGATCCAAACCAATAAAGGAATGTTATTTTCCAAACAACACATTGTAAATATAAATATTTAACGATTGTTTATTCAAAAATAAATGTTAATAAACTTTAAATTACTTGTCGGGAAAATCCGTTTACTTATGGTATTTCAAGATATCAGCTTATTTTTTACACGATTTCTAATAAAATTTTAATTGAGTACATTTCTAGTTAATTTAGGATAATAAAATCACCAGTATGGTAAAACCCAAGAATTATTATACAGTGTGGAAAACTACTACACTTTTATTAACCATGCACAAATATACGGATTATCTTTATGGCCCATGTCTAACCACTCAATATAAAAACAAAATTTAAAAAGTTCAGAACTCGTGCCTCAGATTAATTTTTGAAATCCGTCGGCGACAAAAAATCTCATATAAACTTTAAAAAATTGGATGGTTGAACATAAAATTCATACAAACATACATAAAGTCACGCCTTTTTCCCAAAGGGGTAGGCAGAGACCACTTCCTTTCACTTCCGCCACGGATCTTACACACATCTTTTGCTTCCTTTACTTTTAACAGTGCTCTGATACATGCTCGTCGGTTGTTGGTACTCTTGACCTGTCCTTTCTTCAAAACAATGTTGATCTGATCAAGATATGTTCTCCGAGGTCGACCTCTACCGACTTATCCATTCACACTCGCCTTATAAATTTGTTTCGTCAATCTTCCTTCATCCATTCTTTCTACGTTTCCAAACCATCTAAGCATTCCTTTATCTATCTTTGTAACCACATCTTCTTTTGCACCACAGCGTTCTCTAATCTCATTATTCTTTACATTATCTAACCGAGTCACTCCGGCTATACTTCTCAGACTACTCATCTCCGTAGCATTAATCCTATTTTCATGCTTCTTCTGCCAAACCCAACATTCACTATCATACATAAGTGTAGGAGCCAACACACCTATATGCATAAAATTCCATAAAATAATTATAACAAAAAAGCCTTCCTGTCTATTTAGAAAATTATATATCACAATCAGAATTATTTATTCATCACAAAAGAATACATATTATGTAGTGAATAAATACCACAGAACATGTAACTTATTGAACTAGTCAAAAATATATATTCGTATATAAAATTAATAAAAATGTTACATGCAAAAAAATAAAAATATAATAAGATGATACTTGGTATAATCATAACAATGAGAAATCCACTGGAGGTTTGTGTGACTAAAATTTTAAAATATAGATATTCAGGAGCACAGAAACTCTGCTACGCTATAGAAAGCTTTATTTCACAAAAATGTTGATATTCTATTATTCTTTACCGCTCATATCCATTGGATGCTTCACTTCATCATAAACAGCTAAGTTTAGATCTAGTTTCACGTCTACCAGCGCCATCTTTATGAACCACATTTTGGTAAACAATTTTTCAATAAAAGTCCCATAAAAGATTGTTTTTCTTATCTACCCTTGTTATATTAAAATCATTAAATAAAAAATAACCTAATAAAAGTGGGCTGTCTGCTCGAGACCACTTTTTGACACAAAAAGACGCTATGACGTTCTGTTGCTGTCGCTGACGTCAGGTGACGCAAAACCATAGGTTTGCCCCCTAACAACGCGCTTAAAGTAGATTTCACTTTAAAAATATGTGAAGAATAGTGTTTAAGAACAATATAATACAGGGTGCAGGTTTGCAGGAACTTCGTCAACATTTTAAAAAAATGCTCGGACCCGTCGATTTTCTATTAAAGGGGGACGACACTCTTTTCCGGTATTTTTGACTCCACTACTTTCAACCCCAAGCGAGGGTAAGAATTACTCCAAAATTTTTAAATGGCATTACGGGTCTAATAAGATGTCTTTTAAAAGCTCTTACAATTTTCTATGCAATGATTTTTAAATTTTAAAATTCTGCTCATTACTTATTGAGAAATTAGATTTTAAATGTGAAATTTATCTCCAAACGGTAAAAATGTCATTCATTCGAGTTAAGTACGTATAAATTTAGTACCTAGTATGGGCTGGCATTTGCGGTTACCGACTAGTGGGTCCTTTTTTTTCTACCAGGCAATTTGACTGGCGAAATGTATTTGCAATTACTGGAAGACGCCATTGACCCTGCCTAGACTGATAGGTATTTGAAAATAATCCACAGTATGACGAAGATCATTTTTATTTTCAACAGAACGGTGCTTCTTCGCATTATGCGGCGATCGTTCGTCAGTATTTAGACCAACATTTTCCACGGCATTGGATTGGAAGAAACAGCAGCATTGAATGGCCCCCACGATCGCCAGATTTATCGCCCTTCGATTTTTTTTTATGCGGACATCTGAAAAGTAAAACCTATAAAAGACAACCAGCGTCGTTAAAAAATTTGCGTCAAAGAATCGTTGTCGACTGCCGTCGACTTACTCCGGAAATTCTTCGGAATTTGCGTGAACGTTTTGAACAAAATCTTTATTATTGTATGGAAGCGGGCGGTTATCAGTTTGAACTTTCAATTAATTGAGTAGTAAGTTAGCAACTAAAATAATTGGAATTTTAACATACAATACAAGTACTGGGAAGAAATGAAAAATTTAAAGACTATTGTAAGAGCGTTTGAAAGACATCTTATTCGACCCCCAATGCCAATCCTCCGTTTCGTTTTCGTTTGGCCACCCTGTATGTATTGATTTGAATAGGTAGTCCAATGTCATAAAATGTATTAATTATAAGACACGAATTATATTTGTGGACGATGAGGTAGGATGAAAATAAAAGCGTACAAAGGAAGGAATGAGTTCAATGAAAATGATTTCTTTTTCAGGCAAGGATTCCAATAATAGTGTATCTAATAGTAAAAGTAATACTTTCCCGGACGAAAATGTAAATTGTTTCCATTGCCACCAATCCACTTTGCAGTACTTTTGACAATCATAACAACCTCTAAAATATATTATACAAAAAGGTTAAAAAATATGCAAACAGAGAGAATGAATGCATTTTTCAACAGAAATTTAATTTAAATTTTACAAATAAATATTTTTTAATGCAATCATTTTAAATAAATTCAACATTTTTTTTGATTTGTGTTAAGAAATAAAAGAGAAAAAATAGGTATTTACTTTAACGATAAAATAAATGTAGTAGTAACGACGACATTTTAAAAAAAACTAAAATAGCGAGAGAGATAAAAATTGCAGACAGTGATTCTACTTTTTAATTTTCTTTAAAAGCGATTTGTTTTCTAAATGGATCCCATTTAAATACGGTGATATTGGAGAAAATTTGATAGCCCATTTAGTTCACTAAAATTTCCTTAAAAGCACGGTTATCTTAATGCATATAAGTAATAGCCACAGATTTGACAATCGCGTTGCTACCAGCCGTGAAAATTTATTTCAAGACTTGGATACATTCACACTAGCTTCTTATCGTTATAACAGAGTGTCGTCGTTTTTATCTACTTTTCAAATGGTTTCGTTATTAATACCAACCGTTTTAGTACATTCAGATTTGCAATGGCAAAGTAGTAAAATATAGAATAGAAATGCAGATAACTTGAAAATCATTAAATCTGATAACTATAAAATGCAATTATAAAAATTATTTTTCGCAAAATATTTAGATTGCTTTATAAGGTCAGGGTGATTTAAAAAAAAACAGTGTATGCATATTCCAGTAATCTAGACACGCGGTAGCGTATCAAGCCAAGTTCAAGCTAACAGAATGGCGAGCGGTACCGTGTGTAATATTACACGAACCATTTGGAGCCACATTTGACCCCCTCATAACTCAAAAACTATTTCACATAAACATGTCAAATTTGGCTCATTTATTAAGACATGCAAGATACAGATATGCTCCAAAGTTCATAAACACACCTTATACAGTTATTTAGATATGAACGTCCAAAAATCGTCATTTTTATCATTGACTGACCTATAGAGCAAAACTCTGGAAGTTCTGTTTACACTAAAAAAGTGCAAACTGGAGTATTTTGGTCACATCTTAAGGAATGACAAATATCGACTTTTAAAGCTTATTATAGAAGGGAAGATCGAAAGACGAAGAGGCCCGGGTAGAAGAAGAATATCCTGGTTAAAAAACTTAAGACAATGGTATGGAGTGAGCACTACCACATTGTTCCGCCGAGCTGTAGACAGGGTTCAGATAGCGCTGATGATTGCCAACGTCCGAGGAGGACAGGGCACCTAAAGAAGAAGAAGTATTCAAGGGTGTTAAACTTCCGTTAACGGATATCTCTACAAAACGAAAACCTCTCCTAAATGGACAATTATAAAGGTAACGAACATTTTATGTGTGTGTAAATAGGCAAAGACACCCCTGAACAACGGATATTCCTTACAACGACTTCAGACCAAAATTATCCACATTTTTTTCATGTAACATTTTAACCCCTTTTTTTTAAATTGCATTAAACAATTGTAAAAGTGTAGAAATAAAACTAATATTAGCTTTTTATCGAAGCAGTATTGTGAAGAAAATTGTTGTTGTATACGACAAAGTTTTTTGCTGTCGTACACGTATGTTTGAGCAAACTGTTCCAACGTTAATCCATTTAATTTTGTTTGTCCTAAATAATTCATCGAACGTCATGATAGTTCATTCGCCAGCAAGAGCTATGACTTCCTTTTGTTCGCTTTTATCGTTTCCCCCTTCGAACATAAGTTGAAGTGGTTGATATTTTTCATTTCTGAAGGAGATATTTTGTTTGTTTTTTTTTCCGGTTTGAATCATCTTTTTTTATCGCATTCTTGGTGAAATTTAGGCATGTATTGTGTTTGAAACTGAATGGTGTAATAAAAGTCAAAATATGTGATTATTTAGGGTATGGTGTGATGAAAATTAAAAGGATGTCTATCGATCTAAGTGCGTGTGTCTGGGCTTATTTTTCTGACACGTCAATTATGCTTTAGCTTTTTGTTATAAAAATAATAAGGCCCAGGAAAAACCAACAAAGAACACGCCCAATTCAATATTGCTTGCGAAGTAGGGTATTTTATTGTTGAATAAGACTTAAAATGCTCAGCATGTGATTTTAGTGAGATAAAGGTAGCCACCCCCATTTCAAAAATTTAAGCACGTTCGATTTTTCGTAGAAATTTTGGGGGACAAAATAGGTACTTAATTTAATCATAATTGTACCATGTGTACCAAGCTGGTATTAATAACTAGTTGAAAGAAATTGATAAAAACATTTAATACTTATATGGTAACAAGTGACAAATTTTAGAGTAATTTGTAGCAGCCACAACTTAAACAATAATACAGTAGGTATTAAAATGTTAGCCACTTCCAGTAGTTCTGGTACGAAATTGATTACTAGTTTTTTAGTTGTGCTGTATTTAAAAAAAAATTGCCAGTCATTGCGACTATACATACATACATACATATAGTAACGCCTTTTTCCCGTAGGGTAGACCACTTTCTTCCACTTGCAACGAACGGTTCTTACACATATATTTTGCTTCCTCTACTTTCATTAGTGCTCTCATACATGCTCCTCGGTTGTTGGTACTCTTGACCTTGCCTTTTTTCAAAACAATGTTGATCTGATCGAGATCGATGTTCGCCGAGGTCGACCTCTACCGACTTCCGTCCATTTACACTTGCCTTATAAATTTGTTTCTTCAATCTTTCTATATCCATCCTTTCTACGTGTCCAAACCATCTAAGCATTCCTTTATCTATCTTTGTAACTACAAAAATGTAATATGCAGCTTTTTAAAAAAATTAAATCTTTTAGCACAACTATTTCTTTTTATTCGTTTACAAAGAAACAAAAATAGGCATCAATATCCCAATTGTGCCTGTGAACAGAATGTCAAGTAGTTACTTTTTCTGCAAATGGAATAAAACAAAGATATCGAGGTCGTTTTGAATTCAACGATTCGCCTTGTTTTAAGTTAAACGTATCAGCAAAAGCACTTAATGTGTTATTTTCAGTCTAACCAGAGGACGTGATACTGGTAAAATGGTTCAAATAACGTACTGGGGGTTGGCTAGTTTGCAAGTTAATAGCCTCTTAGCAATTACCTTTGAAACATAATTAATTTTGGTAAATTGGCAAATGTTTTTGATTTAAAACATATTGAATAAAGCCTTAATCTGTTGTAATGTTTTCCTCAATATTCACTATTAAATAAGCAAATAATACTTATAACCGTTGAATAAATAAAAACCTAGCACGTGTATTAAAATGGAAAGACATGAATTTTGCGTATTTAAATTTGTTCATTATTTTTTTTATAGTACCTATATTATTATAATAGTTTTAGGAACAGCCAAAAAGTGTTAAAAAAGGCACGTCTGGCTGTGCATAGAGGAGGTTTGGTTCCTACACTTATCAGTATGGTAGTGAATGTTGGGTTTAGCAGAAGAAGCATAAAAATAGAATTATTGCTGCGAAGATGAGTAGTCTAAATAGTATAGCCGGAGAGACTCGGTTGGATAAAGTAAAGAATAGTGAGATAAGAGAACGCTGTGGTGTAAAAGAAGATGTGCTTACAAAGATAGATAAAGGAATGCTTAGATATTTGGACACGTAGAAAGGATGGATATAAGAAGATTGACAAAACAAATTTATAAGGCGAGTGTGAATGGACGGAAGTCGGTAGAGGTCGACCTCGGCGAACATCGATCTCGATCAGATCAACATTGTTTTGAAGAAAGGCCAGCTGTCAAGAGTATCAACAACCGACGAGCATGTATGAGAGCACTGATGGAAATAGAGAAAGCAAAAGATGTGTGTAAGAACCGTAGCGGAAGTGGAAGGAAGTGGTCTCTGCTACCCCCACGGGAAAAAAGCGTGACTATATGTATGTATGTATTATTATGATATAAACACTATATAAACACCCGATTAAAATATTTTTTGAAGCTTGTCAACATTATTTTCTCACTTCAAAAAATGTTACTTTCGTTACTCGTAAAACAGTATACTATTGTTTAAATACAAAATGCATGTCTGTATGTTTTTATTAATTGTGTTTTGTTGTTTCTATTAACACCAAAGTTTTAACTTTATTATGATACACAAAACTTTACTGTTTCCATAAAAAAAAATTACTTGAAAGTTTAGGTAAATAAAATTTCAAGAAAATATATGCTAGTAGTTTTTAACTATCTATCCCAAAAGACTAATACCTCAATACAAATTTAAAAATGGTAGTTCGTTATATAAAAAATCATAAAAGTAAACAGCAGTTTTGTTCACGCCAAGTCCTCGTTGCCCTTCGTTTCTTCGTATGTTCTCCTGCCCTCTAGAGGGTAGAATTAAAATGACAAGAAGAATTATTGTCACTGTTGCTTTTTAGCTGTAAAAGAAGCAGCAATCTGTTGTTTGTAATGTGTCGGGAACTAAAGTATACTCCAACTAGTAAATATTTAACTTGACTTCATGCGGTAGGTACATTGAAAATAAATGTACCACAAAGAAAACGAATTCTGACTTAATACGTCATTCATAATAAACTTCCATTTATCATTTTCCCTAAAAAAAAATTTAGACATCTTAAACTAATATAAGGATCATTATGTTTTATTTATAAAATTTGAATTTGTATACCAGATTATTTTCCCGCTGAACTAAATTTATTACGTTTAAAAAGTGGTTGTTTTTATTATTTAGATATTAAATATAAAAACAAAAAGAATTAAGCAAGTGGCAAGGCCACCACCAGTTTAACATTAGTTTGGTTTAAACTGTTCTCGAAACAAGGTTTAAATATATCGTAAAGTGTAGTAGATTATAGATTTGTAGATTGTAGGGTGGGTCGTGAAGGCCATGCTGCCTCTCAAACACTTCGACCTATCAGATCTTTTGTGCATGACCCTTAATCTATTCGAGGCCCAGGATTCCGAGACTTCGAGTAAAGTTTATCAGTTTCCTGGGGGTTAAGTTTTTGACATCGAAGTGCTTTAGGAAGGCCCCTTCCAGAAACTTGAGCCTCTTGCAGAAAAGCGCTGGGCATTCGCAAAGCAAATGTTCTGCAGTTTCAGCGAAGTTCTCGCAGTAGCGGCAACTATCACTCTCTGTTTTGCCCATCTTTTTCAGGTGGTACCTTAGAGGGCAGTGTCCAGTGAGAAGTCCCGTCACCAGTTCCAAGTCTTTCTTGTCCAACTCGAGAAGCTGTTTAGCTTTTCTTGGCGAAGTGTAGTAAGTCGTACTTGTAATCAGTATCTGATCAACAATACAGAGGCGTCTGTGCACGATGGAAGTCAAAAAGACATACTTCTTTCTCAATACATAAACTGCATTGAGCATGTTTGGGCAGGCAACTAAATCGTTTAGAAAATTCCATTGTGCCTTTGCAAGAGTTGGCTCTTATCTGGACAACTTAACTTTAAGAATTTATTGATACTTAAGTTAAGAGTATGTCTAAAAAGTTTGGAAACTTTTACAAGCTCGTGGTGGTCGTACTCGCTATTAATTAAAAGTTTTTTTCCTTTTAAATACTGCAATACCAACTTTTTTGTTTAAATGTCAAATGTCATCTTTATTTTTATGTTTGTATTATAAACTGTTTTTTGCTTTAATTAAATGAAATATTAATATTTTGTTTTTTAAATAACAAATTATTTACCTCGTTTTAATTTAAATTTAAACTGCTGAAAGATTAATGATACTGTTTACAAATACTTATGGCAAAATATTCTAGAGTTTTTCGTAAAAATTGTAACTTGTGCATAAAAAGCAAAGTAGACAGAAAGTAATGGATCTGTTTATGCAAATTAAAAAGCAACATTGACTATTTAGCATAATAAAAGAATGATGATTCTGTTGATATTAAGAATTTGATTGATTGGTAAACCGAATGGTGTATTTATTTGAATCTAACATGATAAAGTACTATTGACCTAGATTTTCTCAACATTTTTGCATAGATGAACTTTTTTGTATGGCGATGAAGAAACATTATAATCCAACGTTAATTAATAATAATAATATTTATTTATATACTGTATATCATAATGCAATAATAGGTGTAATTTTTCAAAAAAAGTTGGAGTAAGCGGGTCAAGCGCTGTTACGGTCATTAATTGGGAAATGCGCATACAGTAGGAGTAGATGGAAGACACCCAGGTGCTACTGAATAACCAATATTTTATGGGTCTATCGTTCTTAATAACCAACATACAGAGTGATTTATTAATTTTCCCCTTTTATTTAATTAATTATAAACCACTCTGCACATTTTTTTAATATTTGGTTCGAATGTTTTTTGACCACAGTGGTGTTGATTAACATAACAGAAAAAAGTTTTATTTCAGGTGTGGCCTTAAAAAAAATAATAAGTAGGTTTTGAGTCGAAACATAATAATTACAAACTTTACATATGCCGACGACACCGTCTTGCTGTCAACCAGTGCAGAAGGGGTTCAACGATTAGTGAATAGAGTATCGAATACTTGTAGGAATTACAACATGCGCCTGAATACTTCTAAGACCAAGGTTATGATTATCAGTAAAGCACAACAACCTATAAATCATCAATTCCGAGTAAACGGAGCATCACTACAGAGAGTTCCAAAATTTAACTACCTGGGAACAAATTTAAATGATCAATGGGATCACTCTAAGGAAATCAAGATACGGATTGAGAAGGCTGGGACCTATTTTAACCGTCTGTTCTGCTATATGGAGTTGAGGCTTGGACCTTGACTGACGATGCTTCCAGACGTCTTGAAGCTTTTGAACTTTGGTGCTATCGCCGAATGTTAAGAATCTCTTGGATTTATCATATAACCTGTAACGTGTTTTTTTCCCTTCTACAGTTCCATTATAATTATGTCTTTGATAATTTTATATTCCTTAAGTACTCGTAAATAGTGTCGCGTACCGTATTTTGTTGTAACTTAAATATATCAATCGTTGTAAAATAGTGTTGCATAGCCTCGATTATTGTGTATTATCGATTATATTATTGTTTGGTTTACATTTATGTGTAGATGAGGCTAGCTATCAACACTGACGAACGCGATTCTTAGTGTGGAACATAGACTTGCGAATATTCTTGTTTGACGTCAATTTCGTGTCATTTCTTGATATCCGGCTTGGGAAGTAGTCTAGTCGTGTGGTGAGAGTCTGGGGAGTGGTGTGGTGAGAATTTTTGGGACAGTGTGATATTAACAAGTGTGCAAAACCTCTACGGTTTTCCTTTCATATCTGGCTGTATTTGGGCCATCTTAATTGGATTTTGAAGTAAAACCATTTAATTTTTAACTTGACCATTCTATCTTACCTCCGTTGTTGATATTTTGGATTTTGGTGTCGAGTTAAAATAACCGCATGCGGGATTTATTTGAGGGAAGCCATTGTTAATTAGCAGGTGCCGTTCCATAACCAAACTGGCCACAGGAGTAGTGCATTCGTATACCCAAAGGTTACAAGTGATTTTTTTTTTTTGAATATTTAACGACGTGACTTATTTTTGACACCACAATTAAGTTTTGTTTTAATTTATTAATATAATACATTATTAAAAACTATTTATTGCATTAGATAATATGCCAAAACTAAACTTTGATTAAAATATTCTTCTCAATAATTCTTTGTGTCCAGGTAAAAATATTTTCTTCATACTTATTTGTAAATATCCTACAATATTGATATTTTAAAGGACAACCATTGTAAAAATATTTTTGAATAAGCTCGATTGTTTTAACAGTGTAAATCTTTAAGTAAATGGTAAAAACATGAGTAAATTAGCAGCCTTGTGTGGACGTTTGATTTAGTATTATTGAGGAGTTGACTTATATACGTTTTTTTTTGGTAACTTGGTAAAGTCTGTTAAGGTAAGCGCCCACTGATGCGCGCCGAACGAGCCGCACGCATCGCAAGAATCATATTTATTTCCTAGATGCGTTCACTTAATGCGGTAAAGCGGTTCGTGCGACTCGAGACAGTGAGCGCATTTTCATTTAAACCAATGCAAAGTATAATTTCTTACGATTCTTGCGATGCGTGCGGCTCGTTCGGCGCGCATCAGTGGGCGCTTACCTTTACTCTTACTTTTGTTTTGGTTATTTTATAAAATTGTAAATTTTAAATTTTTGGTTTGTTTTAGCGAGAAAATTTACCATAGCTGTTGATTTTGACTATATTTGTTATAATTTTATTATTGAACTGTGTACTTCGATTTATTGTTAGCTGTTAATTTTGACTATATTTGTTAGAAGTTTATTATTGAACTGTGTACTTTGATTTATTGTTAGCTGTTAATTTTGACTATATTTGTTATAATTTTATTATTGAACTGTGTACTTTGATTTATTGTAGGAGTAAAGTATCCAATATATTTTAGCTATAATTTCATTTATTTAGTTCACCATAATCTCAGTTGTTTATCGTGTGGCTCTGCTAGTGCCTATAAGACCTAGGGGTTTCCGGCTTGAACCGTCTAAGTCGGTGGCGCGGCTCACTTTTATATATTTTTTTTCTTCTACCCTCTACGGCTGAGCTCGGGCATAATTTGCCAGTAGAGAGACCGCTGGCAGAGTACTCTATAGAGAACGAATAAGATGTGGCAAACCAATGAAAAAATGCTGCAACAGATACAAAAGGGAAATTCTTAAAACAGTCAATGAAAGGAAAATGACATATTTCGGGCACATCATGAGAAACAATAAATATAGATTGCTACAACTAATCACTGAGGGTAAAATAGAAGGAAAACGAGGTCCCGGGAGACGCCGCATATCTTGGCTGAAGAACATACGCCAATGAGCCGGGAAAACATCTGCTGAATTGTTTAGAGCAGCAATAAATAGAGTCATTTGGGCCACAATGATCGCCGACGTCCGCTGAAGATATGGCACGATTAAGAAGAAGATTTACAAATTTGAAAATAGCAAAAAAAATAAGACTAAATGTATTTAGTGTTTCCGCATACAACTTTTACATCAAATCTAGATGTTTCGATAATCGGGTGGCACAAAATTAAAAAAAAAATTAATTTTCTTTCCAAAATGGTACTTTCTTAGCCTTGATTCATAAAATTATCAACTATTTCCTATTCTCCTAATTTTTTGATCCCAACCTTATTGAAAAACGACAGGACATGACCGTATTTGGGACAAATAGTTATTATTAATAACAAACTTTAAACACCCTGTATGTGTAAAAAATTATTGTTCATTGCGCTACAATAAAACATTTTAATAATTTAATAAACAACTATTTACGTACAGGCACCTTATTTTCTCAAACCTACTTATAATCAATCCCTTGGACAGAGATAACTTTTTTCCACTTGCTACGCTTTTTCTACTTGCATCAGTGTTTTCATACATGCTCTTGACCTGGTCTCTTTTAAAAATAATTTCGATCTGATCGAGATACGTCTCCCTAGTCCACCGACCCATTTACAATCGCATTATAAATCTGTGTGGTTAATCTTCATCCATCCTTTTTACGTGTCTTATCTATTTAAGCA
This sequence comes from Agelastica alni, assembly GCA_950111635.1. Lineage (NCBI taxonomy): Eukaryota > Metazoa > Arthropoda > Insecta > Coleoptera > Chrysomelidae > Agelastica > Agelastica alni. The sequence goes on from OX467713.1 coordinate 11,363,042, forward strand.
TCCCGTTAACTTTTTTTGTTCCGACATCTTCTTTCATACTACAGCGTTCCTTTATATTACTATTCCTCAGTTTATCCATCAAAGTCACCCCGGCTATACATCTCAAACTACTCATCTCTGCAGCATAGATCTTACTTTTATGATTCTTCTTCCAAACCCAACATTTACTACCATACATAAGTGTAGGGACGAGCACTTCTCTATCAGTCATGCTTTTTTGACACATTCTGGCTGCTATAAAGTTATGCCAACACCCTTCGCTTAATGTCGCAGTCATACTTTCCGTCTCTTATAAACATTGCACCCAAGTATACAAACTCATTTACTTGTTCTGATCTTTTTTCTTTAATTAGTACCTCGCAGTTTGTCATGACCTCTGTCTCTTTTAAAAACCATTAGATACTTTCGTCTTGCTTACATTTATATGAATCCCTTTAATTTTTAAGGCAATATTCATAACATTAACCATCGCCTACATCCTTAAATATGTAATTAAAAATTTTAGTTATCTGATAAAAAATAAAGTTGTTCTATTGTTAGTCAGTTAATCACTGAAAACTAAAGAAAGTTCTTTCGTTTTAGTTATGAAAACCAGTGAAAGCGACGAGCTAACTTTTCCCAGACATCATTACAGCCGCGATTCAGGCATGCATAAATTTGATTCTGGAAGTATCGAAAGAGAACTACGAAAACGCTTACAAATCCTTCACAGTTGGCATAAGAAAAAGGTCATCGATTTAAATTTGGAATGAATAAGTAAATTTAAACAAAAAATAAATAATAATATTGTTCGGTTACTCAATAAATTATTAATTATCTAATTGTAAATGGAAATGTTTAATACAACTAAAATTAAAGTTTAATTTCCTATTGTAAAATAATTTTGCTATTTTATGTAATGGCCTTATAAAAAGTATAGTGTGCAACTTCACGAAATATTTCCCATTAGTATCATATTCGTGCAAAATGAATATCATTTAGTGCTCGTTAAACAATAAAGTATTTTAGGAGTAATCAATTAAATCATTTAAAACAATACAAAAATTCGCATTCGCGGTTTGTGCCTTTTTTAAATTTACCAAGTAATTTTTTTTTTTTTTAGGAAAATAGTCGCAAAAAAGGTAGACCTATCGTGTGGGCCGCGGACGGCCCGCACTGCGACTATTAGAAGGGGAAAAGATTATAGAAAGGAAATGATTGTGGACACGCTTTTTAAAAAGTTGCAGGTCATAGTTCTCTGGAAAAACTGATTTTGGAAGCTTATTCCATTCCGTGGCAGCCCTGTAAAAGAAGGATTCTTGATGAAGATTGGTCCTTGTAGTGTCAAGCTTGAGAGTAAATGTGTTAGACTGATCAGCGTGCCGAGTTCTTCGGCCGAATGTGGCCAATGGTGGTACAAGAGTTTTTATTTCTCTGGAGCATCTGCCATGGAAATATTTGTAGAGTAATGTCTGGTCTGCAACTCTTCTTCTATGTTCTAGTGGGTGAAGGGTATCTGTGAGAGTTGAGCTGTTTATCAACCGAATCGCCCTTTTTTGAATGGAATCTAGAAGATAAACAGAATGCCTTGGTGATGAACCCCATATGTGCGAGCAATACTCCAGTAGAGGTCGGATTTGAGCCTTGTACGTCGTCAACAGTTGATCAGGAGTAAAAAACTTTCTAGCTTTCCACAGAAAACCTAGCCTTTCGCCTGCTGACTGCGATGTTAGCAACATGGTCATGCCAAGACATATTATTAGACACCGTGACTCCGAAAATCGAGATGGAGGGACTTGATTCAAGCGTATTTCCGGACATTGTGATGAAATGATTTGAGGAATTCACTTTCTTGGAAAACGTGGCGCTTTATGTTTTCTGGGCGTTGAACTGAACAAGATTGTTGGTTCCCCACTCGACGATTGCTTTAAGATCTCTATTGATGGAATCAACCTGTTCCTGTCTGAGTCTATTTGTATCATTCACCAAAAGTGATCGATAGGATGTGAAAGTTGAGATAAGTGTGCTGTCGTATGCGAAACTGTAAATGGGGTTCGTGGTGGTTTTCAAGAGGTCGTTTATGTGTAAAAGAAATAGGGTGGGGGACAGGATGGAACCCTGGGGGACCCCGGCAATGCTTTTTAACGCATCAGAAGAAATACCGTCAACTGCCACATGTAAGGAGCGATCTTGCATGAAGCTTAAGAGCCATTGGCGCAGTTTGGTAGGAATACCGTAGGCAGATAATTTACTTAACAATGCCTGGTGCCAAACGCGGTCAAAGGCTTTAGATATATCCAAGGCTATTGCACGGGATTCTCCAAACTTTTCAATAGTGTTTGTCCAGAGCTGAGTGACATAAGCCATCTACATTTAACCTCACATCAAAGTAATATTTGTGTTTTAAATTAAAGCTTGTAATAGGTTTTAAATAAAATTCAATTTGACGTAAACGTTGTTTTTTAAAACGTGATAGTCTGTTGGATTTACTAAATGGACTAAAAGATTTCATTTTACTTCGAATTGTATTTCATTTTAAATGTATTTTAAACACGAAAATTTTAATTATAACAATTTACCAGTTATGCACAACGTTTGAATTTATGACACGATGTAACGGTGATATTACTTGCAACCATAAAAGTACACATAAAAACGTTAAGGGTAATTTTACTTTTATTGGTTTAAACTGGAGTTTATTGTTTACAAAAAGTAATGTTACGCTTTTTTGTTTCCCTAAATCGTCAATTATTTTTTAATTATATCACATAAACATAAACATAAAAAAAATGTTCTTATTTATTTTAAATAAAAATATTTAATTAGATTTGTAAAAAAAGGTGTAGCGGTATTGCAATAAAAAAAATTAAATCTTATATCTTAGATTTATTAAAAATAAGTAGCTGGTATAGGAATTATTTGAATAATAAAGGCATAAAAACAATAATGGTATACCATTAACGTACATAAATACATATAGTTACTCCTTTTTCCTGTAGGGGTAGACAGAGACCACTTTCTTTCACATGCTATGGTTATTACACACATCTTTCGTTTTTTTTTTACTTTCATTAGCGCTCTCTTACGTGCTCATCGGTTGTTGATACTCTTGACCTGGCCTTTCTTTATAACATTGTCGATCTAATCAATATATGTTCACCGAGGTCTACCTCTACCGAGTTGCCCATTCACATTCTCCTTATCAATCTGTTTCATGAATTTTCTTTTATTAATCCTCTCTACGTGTACAAACGATCTAAGCATTTTTTTATTTATCTTTGTAGCCACATCTTCTTTCACACTTACTTTACTTTACTTTATCGTTTAAAGTTACTCCAACTATACTCTCCACAGCATTAATCTGACTTTAATGCTTCTTCTGTCAAATTCAACATTCACTACCATACATAAGTGTAGGAACCAACACACTATGCACAGCCAGACGTGCCTTTTTTGACACTTTCTGGCTGTTCATAAAACTATACAGTGCTCCATTTAATTGTTTTCCTGCCAATACCCTTCGCTTAATGTCACTGTCATACTTATCATCTCTCGTAAACTTTGAACCCAAGTACACAAATTTATTTAATTGTTCCACTCTTTCTCCCTTAATCAGAACTTCAGAGTTTGTCATGCTTTCTTCTCTTTCAAAAACCATTACTTTTGTTTTGCCTACATTTTTTTTTATCCCTTTAATTTTCAGGGCATCATGCAAAACATTAACCATCGCCTGCAACTCCTCTTCAGATGACGCTAATATGACTTGATCATCGGCGTAAAGAAGGCATTTGACGATCAAGTCATTTATTTTCAATCCATACGCACTCTCTTTCAAATCTTTTAAACAATCGTCCATGTATAAGTTAAACAGTCATGGCGTGCCATTTTGGCACTTTCTAGCTGTTCATAAAGTTATACAGTGCACCATTCATTGGTTTTCCTGCCAACACCCTTTGCTTAATGTGAAAGTCATACTTTCCATCTCTTGTAAACTTTTAATCCAAGTATGCAAACTTATTTACTTGCTCCTTTAATATGCATCTTGCAGTTAATTATTCTTTTTTCTCTTTTAAATACCATTACTTTCGTCTAGCTTACACTTACCTTCATATCTTTGATTTCTATTGCATCATGCATAATAATAACCATCGCCTGCAACTTCTCTGTAGATAATGCTATAATGACCTAAAGGAGCCATTTGACGATCAAATCATTTAAACTCAATCTATAAGCACTCTATTTTTAATCTTTTAAACAATCATTGGAATCGTCGTAAAGTGTTCGTATTAAACTGCCGCTCACCCCAAAAATAGACAATGTCGACTACAATTCATTCTTCACCATTTTGTCATAGGCCTTTTTCAAGTCTACGAAAGCGCAGTGGATCTTTTGACTAGTCAAGAATTTTTTGACTGAAAAGAGCTAATCTATACATCTCTTTTTTCTTCTAAATCCTGCCTGCACATCCCGTATCTTCTCATCAGTTTCATTCGTCACACTTTTAATCAATATCTTTGCATACAGTTTGCCGACGATTTTAAGTAAACTAATGCCTCAGTAGTTCCAACAGTGCTGCTGCGAACTTTTTCCCTTGTAACGCAGAACGATAAAGGCCTTGCAAAAAATAATTAAAATTTAAATAGTGGAAAAAACACAACGACCAATTTTTTTTGTTATGTTATAAATTTAAATCTTATAAACTTCTCCAATTATCTACCTATTTTACATTTTTTATTTAAACAAAATTTACATGCAATGCCACCCATATTTTTAAGTTTTCAATTTTCTCGTTTGAATACTTTATTTCTGGTGCTTAAATAGATTTGAAATGTTCATTTTTTTTTGTTTGCACATTTATTCCAAACAAGAATAAATATTTACACAGCTTAATATTGTGCACTGAAACAGTCTTATTTATATTTTTAAAAACAAAATAGTTTTCTCGCATTCGAAGTTTTAAACAGATATTTGAATTTATTTTGTCGATCTGACGTACTGAAGTTTTCAAATAAAATATGAAATTGTTTGACTTCGAATTTCAAATACAACTCTTCGTCAGGAAATATAACACAAAATCCCCTTCAAATAAAATATTTTTTAAGTAAATATGATTTAAAATTGCTATGGATATAGTTTATATATATTAACTCTTATATTTGCCTAGTATTTTTATTAAAAAAACATGCACTTATTATAAAAATACTCAATAATCTTTTAGAATTCAATACTAATACTATTCAACTATTAACAATGTTTTTGGAAAATATTATGTCTAATTAATAGCCATTTTAAATTAAAAATTTAAAAAGTGTAAATGATTTTATAAAAATTAACATATATACAAATAGTCACGCCTTTTTGCCGTAGAAATTGTTGGTACTCTTAACCTGGCATTTCTTCAAAACAATCTTGATCTGATCAAGATATGTTCGCTGAGGTCGACCTTTACCGACTTGTCCATTCACACTTGCCTTATAAATTTGTTTCGTCAATCTTCCTTCATCTATCCCTTCTACGTGTCCAAACAATCTAAGCATTTCTTCACCTATCTTTGTAACCACAACTTATTTTACACCACAGCGTTCTCTTACCTTACTATTCTTTATTTTATCCAACCGAGTCACTCCGGCTATATTTCTCAGACTACTCATCTCCGCAGCATTAGTCATATTTTCATGCTTCTTCAGCCAAACCCAACATTCACTACCATACATAAGTGTAGGAACCAACACACCTCTATGCACAGCCAGACGTGCTTTTTTTGACACTCTCTGGCTGTTTATAAAGCTTCACAGTCCCCATTCATTTGTTTTCCTGCCAACACCCTTTGCTTAATGTCACTGTCATACTTTCCATCTCTCGTAAACTTTGAACCCAAGTTCACAAATTTATTTACTTGTTCATCTCTTTCTTCCTTTATCAAAATCTGACAGTTTGTCATGCTTTCTTCTTTTTTAAAAACCATTACTTTTGTTTTGTTTACATTTATTTTCATCATAAAAATTAAACTTATAATAAATAATTGATGTACCAAATTTTTTTTGGAAATATTACAAATAATGATAAAGTACTTGTTAGCCAATAATAAACTTTTTTAAATAACATTTCAGGAAATATTTTTCAATGTAAAACTAGGCATGGATAACTATAAATATTTATTTATGACTTTAATAATTCAATTTTACAATAAATCATAAAAATGCCCGGATAAAACTAATGATACCATCTTCTCTATGGTAGGTAGTTGATTTTTTGTTTTTTTTTTGTTTTCAGCATTGATAACCAAATTTGATTTTAGTATATACCAAAAAAAGCCAGGTAATAAATACTAGCAATTGACGAGCATGAAAAGCGCTGATGAAAGTAGAAAAAGCAAAAGACGTGTGTAAGAACGGTGGCAAGTGAAAAGAAGTGGTCTGCGCTTACTCCTATACCTATTCATATAAAAAACAAATCAAAATTTTATTAGAAAAATAATTTGTTTAAAATAATTTTATTTTTACAGCTGCAAATTTTGTTTGAAACTAAAACTAAGCGCAGTAAGTATTAACATTTAACTTACAACATCAGTAATGAAAGTAAAACATATTTCTATCTCAAACATATACTATGTCGTTTTAAAAAACTGACATAAAAATTTGCTTAGAATTTGAATTCATGATAGCAATGTTCTTATTTAAAATACTTGTGTAGACAAACAAGAAGGATGATTCACATTGTACCAGTGACAAGCAAACTTTAAGCTAGTCGTATAATAAATATCAGGAACAAGGAAGTGGTGTATTATTCACAATACTCAGAGAGCCAAGTGGCAACACGATTTTATGTAATTTAAAGCTAGTTGCTTGTACACCCAACAGGAGTTAGTCACTGTAAACTGATAATATAAAGTCCTGTTTTCAGGATTCTTAAGCTATAAGGACAACAAAAAGATGTTAAATGTTTTGTGATGATACTAAGTGACATTTAAAAAAATTCGAGCGCTCATTCAGAACATAACAAAATTATTTAATAATGAATCGGTTAACTGCTGTTTATTATGCATTCGATAAATGGTATGTCAGTCCATACTTATTGAATTCGGTGATGAAGGTCAACTAGATTGATGGTTGCGGAAAATTTCACAGTCGATTGCAGATCATATCACATACAAGAACTTTGTAGTATAGATACGTGCGTTGTTTTGTCGGAAAATGGGTTGAATTAACTTTTGTAGTATGACAGTGGAATATGCTACAGGACCAACGTTTTGTGTGTAATCATTCTGATAATAAAAACTAGAGGTGACCTGCTGCCGTATGTTTTCGAGCCCCACACTATCGCCTTTAAGCAAATTCCAAATTGCTACGTTCTCCACGTAATCGGCTTATTTTTTTGCGACCATCGTGGTTCCACGGAACTCATTAGAGAACACAATACGATTTTTTAACTGAAAATAGTCGCAAAAAGGGTAGACCTATCGTGTGGGCCGCGGACGGCCCGCACTGCGACTATTAGAAGAGGGAGGGATTATAGAAAGGAGATGATTGTGGACCCACTTCTGGAAAAACTGATTTTGGAAGCCTGTTCCATTCCATAGCAGCCCTGTGAAAGAAGAACTCTTGATGGAGATTGGTCCTTGTAGTGGCAATCTTGAGAGTAAATGGGTGAGACTGATCAGCGTGCCGAGTTCTTCGGCCGAATGTGGCCAGTGGTGGTATAAGAGTTTTTATTTCTCTGGAACATCTGCCATGAAAATATCTGTAGAGTAATGTCTGGTCTGCAACACTTCTTCTAAGTTCTAGTGGGTAACGGGTATCTTTGAGAGTTGAGCTGTTTATCAACCAAGTGGCTCTTTTCTGAATGGAATCTAGAAGACAAAAAAATTACTTGGTGCTGAACCCCATATGTGCGAGAAATACTCCAGTTGAGGTCGGATTTGAGCCTTGTACGTCGTCAACAGTTGATCAGGAGTAAAAAACTTTTTAGCTTTCCACAGAAAACCTAGCCTCTGGCTTGCTGACTTTGCGATGTTAGCATTATGGTCATGCCAAGACATATTATTAGACACCGTGACTCCCAAAGTCGAGATGAAGGGACTTGATTCAAGGGTATTTCCGGACATTGTGATGAAATGATTAGAGAAATTTACTTTGTGTTTCCTGGGCGTTGAACCGAACAAGATTGTTGGTTCCTCACTCGACGATTGCTTCAAGATCTCTATTGATGGAGTTAACCTGTTCCTGCCGAGTCTATTTGTATCATTTACCGAAAGTGATCGAGAGGATGTAAAAGTTATTATCCCAATTCGATTTGCCGTCACACCGTGACGTTGACTATGGATTCCTACTTTAGTCCATCTGAACCAACATTGTTGACACACTGCATTCTACGTGGTAGAAAATTTATTACTTAGATTGAAAAACCGGCTTTCGGCATATCAACAATGTGCCTAGTCATAATGACTATATGACTAAATAAATTGGGGACAAATTGCTACGAAATATTGCTTTAGACCGAAGGAAAAGGCAAATTTAAAAAGAAATGTTTAATAAAACAAACGAATCTTTCTGGAGGTTCGGATTTTTTTTGAAAATCAGTCTGTTTCCATTTGACTTGCAGTAATTATTTATGTAAAGCAGTAGACTTCGTACCACAAAAGACCTTAATAAATATAAGAAAACTAAGTAACGAAAAAGATTAGGGCTATTTGCAAAAGTAAAATCGCTGATTTTGTATTTGATCTAAATACATTTCCACAAATAATTTATCTTGTTCTTAATAAATAAATTTAATCACATGCATACCAAATGAAAAATCAATCCCAATTTTATTGCAACAATAGGAGTTGTCTTTTTTCACAAAGAAAATAACGGTATTGCTATAACAAGCGTGGTGGAAATCGTGTCGGCATCGCTTTAAATTTCCATCAACGCTAATAAAAATTAATTAAGCCAAATAAAAAAACCGCATTTATGTTAAAAAGTCAATACGCACTCTTTTTCTACACCTAGTTTTTGACAAGACGTCAACAGCATATATCAATTAATCATTTCCCTCAATTTTCCGTACCGCGCTCTCTCTCTCTTTCTCTCTCTCTATCTCTCTCAAAATTTCAAAAGCGCATTATAACCACATCAAGAGATTTCCCCCATACATTCGGCGTAATAGACTTAGAGATTGCGAGAAAACAGAATGGTCCCAATTTTCACCACATTAGACACGACACACGCAAAATTACAAAAGGAAATTAAGGCAAATGTTGAATTTACCTTCTTCGCGATCCATTCTATATTATTAGTCAAATCGTTGCAGAAAACACTGAATTTACAGTTCTAATAAATAATAGTTTAAAAAAACTAAAAAACACGCTTTTAGAGTTAATCAAACTAAAAATTAAAAAATATTTCTTATTATAGGAATAAAATTACTGACTAGAAAATAAATGTCACTGTTCTAAAAGCGTGGGGTGCTTTTATTCCGGAACGCAGAGTTAGTTTAAAAATGTCATACAAAGCACGCCACGATTTTAGAACAGTAACATTAATTTTCTTGTCAGTAATTTTATTCCTGTGTTAAGAATTATTTTTTTTTAGTTTGATAACTATAAAAGCGTGTTTTTTAGTTTTTATAAACTATAATTTATTTTTCGCTTTTTAGTTCGATCTGTTTTACTCACTAAAAAAATTATGTATTAAATGGTAAAAGCACAAAATGAATGCATCGGCCGGGAATCGAACCCGGGTTGCCCGTGTGACAGTCGAGCATTCTACCACTGAACCACCGATGCGATGAACCGTTTTAATATTTATTCTGCGCGCCTGCGTAGTTCACGCACCAGTTCTATCTCTCTTACTCTCATGCAAAGAAGAAAATTATAAATCCTGGCAAAAATGATCGGGATAATCGGATATTTTTATCGATTTATTGCATTGTCGTCGGTCTTTGACAAGTGTGCAAAGTTTAAATTAAATCTGATCGCTTAAAATAGGGCAAAATCGGTGTCAAAGAGTCAGTTACAAACATACATACAAGATACAAGTAAAACTAATATAAGCGTGTTAAAAATGAGTAGTTTTGAAAAAAATTGCTGACAAAAGTGAAAACTTAAAACTAAAAGCGTGTTTATTTTTGGATTTTCACTTGTAATACCATTAGAGGTTAAATTATTTCCGGAAATTTTTTCGAGCTCATGAATATTTTGAAGAGTCGAAAACAAGGTATAATTTTCGAAAAATATTCATGAGCAAAAAACCCCGAAATAATTTAACCTCTTGTGGTATTCAGTAAGAAATTTTTTGCATATTTAATGGAAAAATCTAAAATATTAATGCCAACAAGCCTCTGGAGCTTAAGTCCACAATTAATATTAAAAATAATATAGATATAAGCCGCTATTTCAAAGTTATGGCTTTCCCTAAAAGAAAATCTATTGGCTATAAACCAAAAAAATCAAAAGTATTAAATAAAGAAGAAATAGATCACTTCTTATCGGAAGCTGGAGATAATATCTACCTAATGACAAAGGTAATATAATAAAATCTAATTCCTTACCTTCAATATAATTTTTTTATTTTAGGTTGCATTATAATTGGTTCGGCAGGCGCTTCTCGTCGTGAAGGGCTTTGTGATATGAATTTGGATGATATAGAAGATAAGACAACCATATAGAACGAACTTTTGTCGTAATTGGAGAAAATAATATTTCTTTATACAAAAAATATTTGTCATTACGTCAAGCAAACACACCATATCGTAGATTATTTGTTTATTATAAAAACGGAAAATGTACTATACAACCTATTCACACTTTCGGAAAAATCGCCTGCACAATTGCTGAATTTCTTATATATATATATATATATATATATATATATATATATATATATATATATATATATATATATATATATATATATATATATATATATATATATATATATATATATATATATATATATATATATATATATATATATATATCGCGTTAAAACGTGCGTCGGCGTCTTGCGATTCCTAATCTCCATTCCTCTCTATTCGTCCACATGTCCTCTCTCAGATCTCTCTCTTCCATCTCTTTTTGTATGCCTTCTCTCCAGCTCTTTCGTGGTCTTCCTCTTCTTCTTCTTCCTCTGGGGTTTCACTGTAATATTTTCTTTGGGATTCTGTCTGGTGGCATTCTTTGAACATGCCCGTACCATATCAACTGTTTAGTTCTTATTTCGTCTGTGATGTCGTGCTGTACTCCCATTATTTGTTTTATCCTCTCATTTGTAACTCTTTCTAGTCTTGATTTCCCCGCTGCTCGTCTCCAGTAATCCATTTCTGTGGCTCTAATTTTTCTTTCGATCTTTTCTTTCAAAGGCCATACTTCGCAACCGTACATTATTATGCTCTTCACTATCGTGTCGTAAATTCTTTTTTTGTTGTTGTTGCTTATTGTTCTATCCCACAGTACTCCGTTTAACATTGATATTGCTCTTCTTCCTTTCATATTTCTGTCCAATATTGCTTCTTCGAGTGTCCCATCCTTTGATATTCTCATTCCTAAGTAATTGTAAGCTGACGTGTGTTTGATTTTTTGTCCATTTGATAATTGTAAGTCCTGTTGCACTCCCCCAATACACATATATTCCGTTTTTTCTACATTAACCTCTAGTCCCCAAATTTTATATTCTTCTATAAGTTTTCGTGTCATATACTCTGTGTCGTCTATGTCTTGGCCGACTATAATTTGATCGTCTGCGAATGAGAGTGTGTATAATGTTGTGTCCTCATCTAAAGGTATGCCCATGTTTTAGCATTTCCGTTTCCAATTCGCTAGTGCCCGTTCCAAATATATTTTAAATAATGTTGGTGACAAGCAACACCCTTGTTTCAGCCCTTTTGTGATATTAAACCCTGTTGTTAGGTTTTGTCCAACTTTAATTCTTGATTTGGTTTTATTGTATAATGACTTTACTCCTTTTATCAGTTCAATATTAATGTTGGAAGTTTCCAGAGTTTCCCAAAGTTTAATTAAGGGTACGCTGTCGTATGCTTTCTTTAGGTCAACGTACAGTATATGGATCTCTTGATTGAATGCTAGTTTTTTTTCTATAATTTGTGTTAGTGAGAACAGATGGTCAATCGTTGATCTTCCCGCTCTAAATCCGGCTTGCTCTTCTGCTTCCATTTCCGTGTATTCCCTTTCGATTCTGTTTTTTAAGATCTTGCCATATATTCTACTGATTGTGTTTGTTACGGCAATTCCTCGATAATTGTCGCATTTGCTTTTGTCCCCCTTTTTGTGTATTGTTAACATATGTGATATTTTCCATTCTTCTGGGACTTCGGACTGATTAATACACCTTTGAAATAGATCTTGCAGCATTTTATATAATTTATCTGTTCCGTATTTAAATAATTCTCCTACAATATTTCCTGGACCCGGGGCTTTGTTATTTTTTAAGGATTTACATACTTCCTTTACTTCTTTTGTATTAATTCTAATAGGGGATCCTTGCGTATTAATTCTATCATTTATATATTCTGTGTTCTTAAATTCTTCTCTGTCTTCAGTTAACATTTTTTCGAAGTATTGTTGCCAATTTTGTGCTGTTATTGGTGAGATTATGTCCTTGGTATTATCTTTCCTCATGTTTTTTAGTATTCTCCAGCTTTCTGTACTTCTTCTACCTCCCAGATACGTATTTATTCTAGAACATGTTCTTTCCCATTTCTCATTCTTTTTTCTGCAAACTAATTTTCTAACTCTCGCTTGTGCTTCTTTAAATTTTATTTTGTCTTCTATAGTTTTTGAGCTTAGGTATTTTTGGTATTTCTTTCTTTTTTCGTTTATTTCTATTTCTATTTCTTGGTCCCACCAATACGGTTTTCTTTTGTCTTTTATATTTGCCTTTTGACCTAGTGCTTCTTCTGCTGCCGAATGCATACATTTTTTAATATGTTTATATTGTTCTTCTATACTGCTAAATTTTGTTGTCTCTATTTTCATGTCCAATCTGTTCTGATATAATTTTCTAATGCTTTCCTGGTCTAGATTTTCTATGTTGTATCTAATTACCGTTAGTTCTTCTTTTACGTCTTGCTCTTTAGCGATTTCTGTTTTCTGTTTTCTATTTATTGGTGCCGTTATTTTAGTTTTCAGAAAATAATGATCGCTACCGCATGATGGTCCCCTATGTACTCTAAATCTTGGAACTTTATATGTGAGTTTTGTCTGCTTATCATAAGATCTATAATGCTTTTCTGGTTTTTCGTTGGCTGCGTCCATGTGTATTTGTGTATGTCACGATGTTTAAAGAATCCATTCAAGATGGTTAAATGATTCTGTTCGCATATATCTATTAGTCTTTGACCGTTGTCATTAAGGGTATCTTCTCCATATTTTCCCACTACCTTGTCGTTTCGTTTTTTTCCGATTCTGCTGTTAAAGTCACCGCATAAAATGATTTCTCTTGTAGTGCCAGTCTTTCCTATTTCTTCATTTAGCTGCTCGAAGAATACCTCTTTGTTGTATATTAATTCATCCTCATTTACACCATATACTCCAAGTATTGTTACTCTGTATCCTTGGATTGACAAATTCATTTTTATAATTCTCTCACTTATCGGTTCCCAAGTTGTTATGTATTTCCTAAATCTTCTGTTTATAATGATTGATACTCCTTGTTTGGCTCGATTTTCTTTGGATACTCCGCTGAAGAAGTGGTCGTATTTTCCCCAACTTTCTGATCCTCTGCCCGTTTTCTTGGTATCTGTTAAGATTGCAATATCAATATTTAAATTTGTCATTTCATTCATCACTTCATTGATTTTCTTTGAGAGGCCTTGAACATTCCATGTACCACAATTCGTAGTCCTTTTCCGTAGCTTGGTTCGTCGTAAAATTTTCTGTCCAATCCGAGGCTTTTGGTTAGGTTTTTTAGCAGATAGGTTTTTTACATATGACGGGGAGCTGGCCTGTCGCTATAACCCTCCTCCTTTATCCGGGCTTGGGACCGGCAAGGATAACTGCTGAGCTACTCAATCCACCCTGCAGTCACCCCAGGCGGATACAACCTATTCACACTTTCGGAAAAATCGCCTGCACAATTGCTGAATTTCTTAAATTACCTAATCCCAAAGGATACACGGGGCCTTGTTTACGCAGGAGCTCAGCCACTTTACTCGCTGAAAGTGGTGGTAGTATTACCAACTTGAAGAGACACGGAGGATGGAAATCAACCAATGTAGCAGAGGGATACATAGAAAATTCTTTAAGAAACAATATTCATATAGCTTCACAGATTCAAAAGGGCCGTAATGAAATTAATATTCCGAAAACTAGTAAAATTACTTATGCGTCGAATTCTAATTTCAACACTGCCACTTTTGTTAATATCCCTAATAATATTAATATAAGTAATTGTCATAATTGTGTAATGAATATTCATAAGTAATGTATTTATAAGAGGTATTGTTTTATGCAATTGTCTATACAAAGTTATTATCCATCGATACTCTTTTTAACATACAAAACGGCTGCAGAAAAAATATTGTACGTAACACAATCCAAAAGTGATTTTACGGGACTCGCAGGATTCCAGGACAAGCCGTAGGTGAGTCCTGGAAACTTCCTACTCATCCCGTAAAATATCACTTTTGGAACTTGTTACATAAATAACTTTTTTAACTAATATGTACATTTAAAAGAGTTAAGGCATCTGGAACTTTATTTATTGTGTGATGGTTTACCGCGAAAAATCAACATATTATGAACACAACGAGCCGAAATGGTATATCCATTAAACCAAGTCGTTTGTTATTGTTAGTAAATCAAAGTGCCGAGAAATAAATATTTGTTCACTCTAAGCGATCCGAAACTGAATTCGTGCAAACTTACTCCTAACATGTCAAATTTTTCCCACACACCCCATGCAAAGGGAAGCTGAAAATAAATATTTGATTTTTCCTGTTGAATGTAACAAAAAAATCTATTTTCTATTCGGTTTCAAAACACCAGAGTAAACGTTAAGAGTTTTAACGGTAAAGAATTATGTACTTTCGAATATTTTTTTGTTGCGAAATAAAAACCAAAAAAATTTAGATCCGCTAAATTAATTACGATAAAATTTTAAACATAAATTTTTTTAAATTAACTAAAAATTTTTTGCAAAAAATGTTAAATCATATTAAATTTACAAATTGTTTAAATAAATTTACAAAACATAATTTTTTTTTACTGTGTCTGAGGTGCGCGTGGCTAAAGCTATGAATTGAGAAGTTAAAAAAATTTTTACGACTTTGGTAGATTTATTTAAAAAAATTTGTCTTCTTTGTTATTAAATGAGCCTTTTTTTATAATAATAAAATGTTCGTAAAATAAGACATTTTAACTTAAAATAAATACTCGAAATAATTTTTGGGTTAATATATGCTTTCATTTTAAAACAAGCCAGTCCAAATAACTTTTTCCGAACTCTTTGCAAAGTTTAGCTTTTAATTCGTCCACATTTTTCAGTAAATCTAAGCTTTAGTTCTTCAATGTCTTCGGAAACAGTTTTGTAAACTAATGTTTAAGCCCCACAGAAAAAAATCAAGTGGTGTTAGATCTAGAAAACTTGCCGACTACGCTAGTGCGTAAGTGGTGTAGCTCCGTCCTGTATATATTATGTATCTAGCATCATATTTCCCTACTCATCAACTTGACTTTTTAGTGACCAAGTAATGAGCGGATCAATATCATTTTCTAATAATTGAAGGTACAATTCTCCCGTTAGGTTTTGGTCAATAAAAAGTGGTCCAATTATCTCATTTCTTAGAAAACCAGCTCATATAATAATCTTCGCTGGAAACTGAGTAGTATCCTGTCAAAATACGTGAGGATTTTCATCATCCCAGTACCTACAATTATTTTTGTTAACATTTAAATAAAACGTTAATGCATCACTAAGAAGAGTACAAAAATACACATATCTAGGCTGCTGGGTGAATGAAAAACGGGACTTAACTGAAGAAATCAAAAGCAGAATAAAACAGAAACGAACATTTTTCAAGAACATGCAAAAAGTGCTTATCAAGAGAGCTCTAAGTATTCCCTCAAGAATACGCCTATTAAGTTGCTATGTGTCTAGCATATTGTTCTATGGGATGGAAGCATGGACCCTCACTAAAATAATGTGCAATAGGATTGAGGCTTTCGAAATGTGGACTTACCGAAGAATGCTGAGGATATCGTGGATGGACAGGGTGACGAATGAAGTGGTTTTACAGCGTATGAATAAACAAATAGAGGTACTTAATACCATAAAAAGAAGAACGCATGAGTACTTTGCCCACGTAATGAGAAATCCGAAATATGAATTGATCCACATTATTATTATTAATCCGGTTTATAGCGTCTTTCGCCTTCCGGTTCCCAGTTGCCAGCCTCTTCGGTCAGTCCAATCTCCTGGGGCTATATTTCTTTCGGACATCGCTTTCTGAATGCCCCCTATCCATGTTGGTTTTGGTCTACCTCTTTTCCTTCGTTCTTTTGGGGTCCATTTAAGCACTAGTTTGGGTAGCCTTTCATCTGTCATACGTTCAACATGGCCGTACCATATAAGTTGTCTTCTTTGGATTTCATCTATTATAGTTGTGTCGGTCTTTACAATTTGTCGAATTCGGTCATTTGTAACCCTATCGAGACGTGATATGCCAGCAGATCTTCGCCAGAAATCCATCTCCAGGGCTAGCAATCGGCATTCTAATGTTTTATTAAGTTGCCACGTTTCACAGCCATACAGAACAATACTTTGAAAGATAGTATTATATATCATATGTTTTTTTATCCCTAGATATATTTTTTGCCCACAACAGCGAGTTTAGGCATCCTATAACTTTCTTTCCTTTTAATATCCGTTGTTCTATTTCCTCCTCAGTACGACCTTTACATGTGATTTTTGTACCCAAATAGGTGTATTCCTTACATATTCCTATTTTTACATTGTCTAGATCCAGATCTGTTGATCCACATTATTATTTTAGAAAAAATGGAGGAAAAGGGTAGTCCTGGTCGCCGAAGAACATCTCAAGAATCTTCGCCAATGGTATGGTGTTAAAACCACGGCTGTGGACAAAGTGAAGATCATGTGAATGATCGCTAATGTTCTAGGAGGACACGGCACTTGAAGAAGAGCACTAAAACAAATATGTTAAACCAAATTGGGACATTGTTTCACAAAATTCAATTCTGCGGTCATTCGTCTTCATTAAGCTGATGATAAATCTGTATTTTATGTATTTTAAGACTTTGTGTAAGGCACTAACAGAAATATTTGTAAGTTTTAATACTTTTAGAATAAAATGGGTAGGATCTATAACAAAACAACCCAGTACTTTAATTTGTGTAGCTTTGTCGAGAACTCTGGGATTATTATTTTTTTTATTACATACGAATCCAGTTTCTCCAAATTTTCGTACCAACTCTAGGATGGTCTAGTGGCCTATGTTTCTATCAGGATGCCTTTCATTAAAAACTTGAGCTGCTCCTTGAGCGCACTTGTTTTGATGACCGTAAATAAATATTATTTCTATTCGTTTTTGCAAAGAATACACCATTTTAAAATAACTCATATTGATAAAACAAAATGACGAAATTTTAAAAAAAAGGTGTCATGACATCAACTTATCCAACCGACGTTTTTGTTATGGTCTTATGTTATTTCACAAAATTCGTTGTTATCAGCAAAATAAATCGATGGAATAAATAATTGTTTGTACTTATGGCTGATTTGTATTTTTCTTGGGTTTCCACTTGATGTATCACAAAGTAGGGGTTGCTATTTGACATTTTAAAGAAACGGTGGAGGATATTTTTAAATTTCTCCATTAATTTTAAATTTGACGTGTTTTTTGTTTTTTTTTTTCATTTACGCAAAATTTATAATCAAGTTATTTGGACTGGCTAGTTTTAAAATGAAAAGCACTGTATTTAAATAAAAATGTTACTTAATAATATTCAACTCATTAATTTTAAATTATATTTTAAAAAATTGTTTGTATAATTTTAAAAATCCTTATAATATAAGACTCCTTAATCCTCAAATAGTATACAAAATTTAAAACCCCAAATCTCAAATGGGCTAGAACAAGAATCGAGTAAGTTACTTAACTGACCAAAATGAAAGGGATAAACGATCCTTTGTGTTCTTAAATATAAAAAAGAAGATAACGCGATAGCTTTGTCTGTAAAGAGCACTATAGTAAATAAAAGAGATTTAACCTTAAGTAAAATTCTATTATATTTTAAAAATAATATAAAAATATTATGTAACAATATAAAAAAGTGTATCCGTGTAAGATAATAAAGGTGAAATTTTACACGGAGATCGACTTTCTGTTTAATATTGATGTACAATAAGGTGGTAAGTGCAAGCGCTTTGCTTTAGTAAGTATATGTCAACGACTCTCCATAATCGTAATTTTATCCAACATAATTTTTTTCGTTTTATTTTAAATTTTTTTTTACTTTTAAAAAATATAATTAAAAATTTTAACTCTTTCAGAATATAACAAATTAAAGTAAATGTTACCACGTCCTTTTTCGTTCTCTAAAGAGTACTCTGCCAGCGGTCTCTCTACTGGCAAATTATGCCCGTGCTCAGCCGTAGAGGGTAGAAGAAAAAAATATAAAAGTGAGCCGCGCCACCGACTTAGACGGTTCAAGCCGAAAACCCCTGGGTCTTATAGGCACTAGCAGAGCCACACGATAAACAACTAAGATTATGGTGAACCAAATAAATAATATTATAGCAAAAATATATTGAATACTTTACTCACACAATAAATCGAAGTACACAGTTCAATAATAAAATTATAACACATATAGTCAAAATTAACAGCTACGGTAAATTTTTTTGCTAAAACAAACCAAAAATTTAGAATTTACAACTTTATGAAATAACCATAACAGAAGTAAGAATAACAGAGTTTTCCAAGTTACCAAAAAAAGTAAAACATATATAAATCAACTCATTAATAACACTAAACCAAACGTTTACATAAGGCTGCTAATTTACTCATGTTTTAACCATTTACATAAAGATTTACACTGTTAGAACAATCGAGCTTATTTAAAAATATTTCTTTTTACGATGGCTGTCCTTCAAAATAGCAATATTGTAGGATATTTACAAATAAGTATGAAGAAAACGTTTTTACTTGGACACAAGGAACTATTGAGAATATTACTTTAATCAAAGTTCAGCCTTGGCATATTATCCAATCCAATAAATAGTTTTCAACAGTGTACCATATTAATAAATTAAAACAAAACTTAATCACGGTGTCAAAACAAATCACGTCGTTTAAATATTCTAAAATAAAACACTTGTAACCTTTGGGTATACGAATTCACTAATCCTGTGGCCTACTCCTGGGGCCTACTCCTGTGGCCGGATTGATTATGGAACTGCACCTGCTACTTAACAATGGCTTCCCTCCATCAGATCCCGCATGCGGTTATTTTAACTCGACACCAAAATCCAAAATATCAACAACAAAGGTAAGATAGAATGGTCAAGTTAAAAATTAAATGGTTTTTCTTCAAAATCCAATTAAGATGGCCCAAATACAGCCAGATATGAAAGAAAAAAGCGTAGAGGTTCTGCTCACGTGTTAATATCAAATCGTTCCAAAAACTCTCACCACCACCCGACTTCGACGACTGACACCAAGCGACTGACCAGACTGACTACCAGGCCGGAAATCAAGAAATGACACGGAATAAACGTCAACCCACAATCTTCTCCAGTCTGTGCTCCGCAATCGCCTCGTCCGTGCTGTTAGCCAGCCCCATCGACACAGAAATGCAAACCAAACAATCGAATCCTATCCCTACAAGGTATGCAACACTATTTACAACGAATGATATATTTAAGTTACAACAAAGTACGGTATGCAACCCTACTTACGAGTACCTAAGGAATACGAAACTATCAGAGACCCAATTAATAATGGAACTGTAGAAGGAAAAAATAGGCACGTGACAATGTGTTCTTTGTATTCCTTAAATATAAAACATCAGGAAGGGGCATTGGCTGAAACAAGTTTTGACCGGAATGGAGGGTGCATATGATCGACAACTGCTTTCATTTTTACAGAGGCGTAGGGCTTTAAATTATAATCAAAAGAACAAAAAACTCATAAATAATACAAAAAATATAAGCTACTTTTTAGTTAGCAATAAATAGAAAATTATTATCTTTTAGAAAACCTTTATGCCAAAATTTTTATTTTGTAAATCTGCAATTTCGTCTTTTTTTGCACGCTATAAAAGTAACCTATAATTTTACCCTTGGCTAAGCTAATGCATAATTTTTGATTGGTGGGTTTAACCAATAAATTTTATTAAAATACAATTCTTATTTATTTGTAAATATTTGACTAATTTAGTCACCAAAGCTGTTTATTACAGTCATGGAGAGTGAATTCAAACAGTTGGACTGAAGTCAGAGAGGTATAAACATAGATAGCAAGAACCTAAACAACTTACGTTTTGCAAATGTTATAGTGCTATTCTCGGACAATCTAGAAGAAATGCGACTAATGCTGCAAGACCTGCAAGAGGTGTGTGGAAAAGTCGGTCTTAATATCAATATGGCAAAAACCTAATTCATGACAAACCTTCTTCCCAGCTGTGGCTTGAAGATTGGCGAAGCTGAAATTCAAATGGTAGATAGATATGTGTACCTTGGCCATGAGGTCAGCATTTCAAGGGATAACCAGACATGCGAACTAAAGAGAAGGTTCACTCTCTCATGGGCAGCTTTCGGAAGACTTAAAGACGTTTTCAAGAGTGACATCCCTGTCAATCTAAAAAGAAGGGTTTTCGATCAGTGCGTGCTGCCAGTAATGACATATGGGTCAGAATGCCTAACATTAACAACAGCAACAGCTAAGAAACTTGGAGTTACACAAAATCGATTGGAATGGAAAATGATTAGGAAGGCCTATGTTCAACAGTGGACACAAAGGGCTGAATGATGATTTTTTTTTATGAAAATAGTCGCAAAAAGGGTACACCTATCGTGTGGGCCGCGGACGGCCCGCACTGCGACTATTATAAGGGGAAGGGATTAAAGAAAGGAGATGATTGTGGACACGCTTTTTAAAAAGTTGCAGGTCATAGTTCTCTGGAAAAACTGATTTTGGAAGCTTATTCCATTCCGTAGCAGCCCTGCAAAAGAAGGATTCTTGATGAAGATTGGTCCTTGTAGTGTCAATCTTGAGAGTAAATGGGTGAGACTGAGCAGCGTGCCGAGTTCTTCGGCCGAATGTGGCCAATGGTGGTACAAGAGTTTTTATTTCTCTGGAGCATCTGCCATGGAAATATTTGTAGAGCAATGACTGGTCTGCAACTCTTCTTCTATGTTCTAGAGGGTGAAGGGTATCTGTGAGAGTTGAGCTGTTTATCAAGCGAATGGCTCTTTTCTGAATGAAATCTAGAAGACGAAGAGAATGCCTTGGTGCTGAACCCCAAATGTGCGAGCAATATACCAGTAGAGGTCGGATTTGAGCCTTGTACCTCGTCAACAGTTGATCAGAAGTAAAAAACTTTCTGGCTTTCCACAGAAAACCCAGCCTCTGGCTTGCCGACTTTGCGATGTTAGCAACATGGTCATGCCGAGTCATATTATTGGACACCGTGACTCCCAAAATCGAGATGGAGGGACTTGGTTCAAGGGTATTTCCGGACATTGTGATGGGATGATTTGAGGAATTCACTTTCCTGGAAAACGTGGCACTTTGTGTTTTTTGGGCGTTGAACTAAACAAGATTGTTGGTTCCCCACTCGACGATTGCTTTAAGATCTCCATTGATGGAATCAACCTGTTCCTGCCTGAGTCTATTTGTATCATTTACCGAAAGTGATCGATAGGATGATGATGATGATAAACTAATTAAGGATTAAAAACATTTAATTGTGAAATATTACACCATACAAGGCATACAATGCCTGCTATTACTATTTTTAACCGTTATTAAAACTTTAAACTGCTAAAATTTATTAAAAATTCACTTAATTAACACATTTAAATGAGTCATACGTGGAGGGTCATGTAGTCCGTTTCCGTCGGACTAGCATTCCGTAAAGAGTAATCCTTGTCCCTGTTTGTTATATTTAAAGATGCTACCTCGCTGCATTGTGCCTGTGGATACAGATGATCGTTTTATTATCTGTCTTACTCTATGTATGGTACTGTCTCGCATCCATCTTAATTACAAGCGTTGTTCAGTATATTTGTAATCACTGCAACGGTTTGAGCTGTATCCCATAAGGCAATATTTAAAGTAACGTGCTAACATGTCTTCCCCTACCACATTTGCCACCCACAGCAAAATTTAAGCTACAAACGTAATATATCTCCACAATATGGTGGTCTATAATGAGAGCAAGATCATTTTACACCCTGATATTCAAGTATTTAGGCCCTTTTTTTTCTCTAATAAAGCCGATCTCACTGTGCCCACCATAAAATTGTCAAAAGTAACCATACCATTAAAGTCATACATCTCGATGCTTGGTATTACTATCAGCAACAACCTTTCTTGGGAAAATTAAGTGAGGTCCATTGCCAAATGTGCATCCCAAAAACTTAACTTTCTGTTTTGTGCCAAGAGCTATTTCAGTCAGCTGCTTATTATCGATAAGGCACAAATCCGACCTGTCCTGGAATAATGTTGCCATATTTGAAGTGCGGCACCTAAACATATCCTGAAACTATTGGATTGAGACCAAAAAGGCAATTCGTCTGGTCGGTGATGCCTCGCTTACAAACTCGCTCACTTCTCTGGAACACCATAGAAAAGTTAGCGATTTATCTCTATTTTATAGATATTTTCATGGGCGATGCTCTTTTGAAATATCAACAATCATTTCTCCTTTAGCTGTTTCTTCGAAATTAACCCGTCAAGTTCAGACTTCACACCCCTTCGTGGTCACTTTGGAGACCCGCAGAACATCTCTTTCCAATGGCTCGTTCATCCAACGAACAGCGAGGATTTGGGACACATTGCCTAGGCAGGTATTCCCTGAGGCATACAACCTCCAGAAATTTAAAAAAACACCAATTCCTACCTTTTTTCCCTTGGTTCTCACCATGTTTTCTGAGCATTACAGGATACCCTTTTCGTGGGAACCAGAACTTACAAAAAAACTTGGATAATATATGTTCTAAATCCTAATACAGAAATTAAATCACGTATAGAACAGGCCAGATTAGTATTCAATAAAATGAGACCAGCGCTTTGCAACCGATCACTGAACTTAAAATTACGCCCAAGATTTGTAAATTGTTACGTCTATTCCGTTTTACTGTATGAATGCAAAGTCTGGACCCTAACACACTAAGGCGACTAAAAACATTCGAGATGTGGGTGTACAGAAGGCTCTTAAAAATACCCTGGATAGACCACATTAGTAATGAAGAAGTCCTGAGAAGAATAGGTAAGGACAGAAAATTAATAGCTACCATAAAGAAGAGAAAAACCACGTACTGAGGACATGTAATAAGAAGGGATCGAATAAAGCTGTTGAAAATAACAATGGAACGCAATGTAGAAGGCAGACGAGGTATAGAAGGGCGCCAACATTCCTGGTTAAAAAATATAAGAAATTGGACCGGACTAGATTCACACTCCTTATTCCGAGCTGCCCAAAACCGTCTTTATTTCGCCGAGATTTTTGCCAACCTTTACCAAGGTGAAGATGGAAGTGCCAGGACAAAGACAAGCGAAAATTCAGCCTTTCGCTAAGGAAAGCTAAACTGCTTCTCCAGTTGGACAAGAAAGACTTGAAACTGGTGACGGGGCTTTCCACTGGACACTACCCTCTGAGGTATCAACTTAAAATAAAAGCGCAAAACAGAGAGTGATAGTTGCCGCTACTGCGAGAACTTCGCTGAAACTGCAGAACATTTGCTTTGCGAATGCCCAGCGCTTTTCTGCAAGAGGCTTAAGTTTCTGAAAGGGGCCATTCGATATTAGAAACTTAGCCTCCAGGAAACTGATAAACTTTGCTCGAAGTCTCGGAATCCCGGGCCTAGAATAGATTAAGGGTTATGCACAAAAAATCTGATAGGTCGAGGTGCTTCACGACCCCCCTACAATCTACAATCTATAGATTATCAAATTAATGTATGTTATTAGACTGTATATTATTAATATTGGAAGCGCAGTACGCGTAACCAGCTAGTCTGTGATAAAAAAAAGTAAGTTATTGTATAAAAAAAATTGTTTTTCAGTACGTTGAATTTTTTGTCCTTTAGAAAATTTCGTCGACCAATTTAATATTTTTGAACAATTGATTCTTTTATTTCATAAAAAGGGCGCTAGCAACAAAACTCACCGGCAATAAATATCAGACAAAAAAGCACTACATCCATCAAACAGTTTTTGACTTCTGCGATGATGTGTGACTTTTGTTGCCCTAAAAACAATATAATGCAGGAAGAACGATTTTACACAAGAACAGATTTGGAAAAAGGTCGCTTTAAAATGATTCGTGCGAGCAACGGACTGATTTATTGTTCAATAAGTGAAAATCACTCACATGCAGCTGGTCGGATATTCGTCTATCAAAAATCTGTGGCAAATATCAAGTTTCATGTTCCTTAACGTGATTTCCTTTTCTACTATAACAAAAAAATAAATAAATAAAGGGGAAAACAATCACGAAAATAACCACTACAAAAAAAACCATACAGAAGATTTGCAACAACTAATAAAATTAATTAAAAGAATTTTAGGTAATACAAATACATAAACTTAAATCTGGTGTTTTATTATTCTATAACATTCTCTGTTGGCTTCATACACTTTATTAGGGAATTGTTTTGAGACTTGCAATTAACGGAAAAATGATTCAAAAATATAATCACCAACTGGTAAAGAAAATCGATTTACCATAGTATGGAGCCTTGTAGATAATAAAAGGTTTAGATATTACTCTGGATCTCTTAAGTCGCGATTTATTAGAACGTCGAGTTTAAATTCCATGCATGTCCAAATTCATACAAAATATGGCCAAAATATTTTTTTAAAGTTCAACCATTTTGCGAGAACAATAAAAATTTGCAAATCACTTTTCATCATCATCACACAGCCAACTGCATCCTCTGCTGGACATATGCCTCCCGTAAACTTGTCCATTCCCGACGGTCTTGAGCTGCATCCATCCAATTTGTTTCGATCCTCTTAATGCCGTCGGACCATCTTGTTGATGGGCGTCCCCTGCTACGTTGTGCATCCATTCGTGGTCTCCACTTTAGGATTCGTTCACACACACGCTTCATCTTCAAATTTTAATGCCACCAACAACCGAACTAACGTTTTTTTTTAAACAAAAGTTTGGATATATTATGAAAAATAGATTCAATATCCCACAATTTTTTTTGTATTATTTTTGTCTATTTTAAGAGAATTTTTTTAAATGCTCCTCTTTTTATTTCATTTTTTTTTTCGTACTGTGCGAGAACTAGAGAACGTTATTCACATTACTATCCGATTATTGAATTCCGACTCTGTGGACCACAGAAGTCTTGTTTAATTAATGACGTAAATTAATGATTTGTCATGGTCTGGCCAAGCCAAACGCTTCATTCAGGCGTTTTCTTTGTTTTATTTCTTCACTCTCTAAGACCACCCCAACCAATAAATCTTAATTGAAAAACGAATCGCAAACACGTTTTTGCTAAAACAAAAAAAACTTATTGATCTTTTGAAAGTGAAATAATTATTCTTGTTAATATTATTAGACGAATATTACAATAAAATTGGAATTGTTAATATTGTGTTTTCCATTCAGCTTTTTTTGCTCGGCATATTTGCATTTATTACAATTTTTATGTATTTTTAAATACTTGTAAAAGTAGATACTGTTTTTAATTTTGTGGGTTTAATTAAAGCTAAATGGTTGTCTCTACTATTTTAACAGAAGTGTATCTGTTCATTAAAAATACATATTTACAAAAAAAGGTACCTAAAATATGGTTTTGGGTGACTCCAAATTACCGATTTCTGTATTTTTGTCTATTTGTTTGCCTGTTTGTTTATTTGGGAATCACGAAAAAATAACTATAATGTTTAAGTAAAACTTTTTTTCTTTAAAAGCTTCATTTTGACTTTAAACATACACACATACAAATAATCACGCCTTTTTTCCGTAGGGGTAGGCAGATACCACTTCCTTCCACTTGCTACTGTTCTTATACACAACTTTTGCTTCTTCTACTTTCATCAGTGCTCTCATACATGATCGTCGGTTGTTAATATCGATCTGATCGAGATATCTTTTACGAGGTCACCCGTTCATAATGGCCTTTTAGATCTGTTTTGTTAATTTTCCTTTATCTGTCCTCTCTACATGTCCAAACAATCTAAGCCTTGCTTTATTTTTCTTTGTAACCTCATCATAATTTACGCCACATCGTTATCTAATCTCACTATTCTTCACTTTATCCCTTTCTTTAGAATAAACTTGACTTAACTTTATCGAAAGAACTTATTCATTTTACAAAGAGCTTTCCAGCTGCTAGAACAGAGCAATATTTTAAGATTCGAAAAAAGATTTGATCTTTATATTTGTAATGTTTTATTAAAATTATAAATACATACATACGTACATATAGGCACGCCTTTTTACCGTAGGGGTAGACAGAGACTACTTTCTTCCACTTGCTACGGTTCTTACACACATCTTTTGCTTCCTCTACTTTCATCAGTGCTCTCATACATGATCGTCGGTTGTTAATACTTTTGAACAAGTTTTTTTTCAAATCGATCTGATCGAGATATCTTTTACGAGGTCACCCGTTCATAATCGCCTTTTAGATCTGTTTTGTTAATTTTCCTTTATCTGTCCTCTCTACATGTCCAAACAATCTAAGCCTTGCTTTATTTTTCTTTGTAACCTCATCATAATTTACGCCACATCGTTATCTAATCTCACTATTCTTCACTTTATCCCTTTCTTTAGAATAAACTTGACTTAACTTTATCGAAAGAACTTATTCATTTTACAAAGAGCTTTCCAGCTGCTAAAACAGAGCAATATTTTAAGATTCGAAAAAAGATTTGATCTTTATATTTGTAATGTTTTATTAAAATTATAAATACATACATACGTACATAAAGGCACGCCTTTTTACCGTACGGGTAGACAGAGACTACTTTCTTCCACTTGCTACGGTTCTTACACACATCTTTTGCTTCCTCTACTTTCATCAGTGCTCTCATACATGATCGTCGGTTGTTAATACTTTTGAACAAGTTTTTTTTCAAATCGATCTGATCGAGATATCTTTTACGAGGTCACCCGTTCATAATGGCCTTTTAGATCTGTTTTGTTAATTTTCCTTTATCTGTCCTCTCTACATGTCCAAACAATCTAAGCCTTTCTTTATTTTTCTTTGTAACCTCATCATAATTTACGCCACATCGTTATCTAATCTCACTATTCTTCACTTTATCCCTTTCTTTAGAATAAACTTGACTTAACTTTATCGAAAGAACTTATTCATTTTACAAAGAGCTTTCCAGCTGCTAGAACAGAGCAATATTTTAAGATTCGAAAAAAGATTTGATCTTTATATTTGTAATGTTTTATTAAAATTATAAATACATACATACGTACATATAGGCACGCCTTTTTACCGTAGGGGTAGACAGAGACTACTTTCTTCCACTTGCTACGGTTCTTACACACATCTTTTGCTTCCTCTACTTTCATCAGTGCTCTCATACATGATCGTCGGTTGTTAATACTTTTGAACAAGTTTTTTTTCAAATCGATCTGATCGAGATATCTTTTACGAGGTCACCCGTTCATAATCGCCTTTTAGATCTGTTTTGTTAATTTTCCTTTATCTGTCCTCTCTACATGTCCAAACAATCTAAGCCTTGCTTTATTTTTCTTTGTAACCTCATCATAATTTACGCCACATCGTTATCTAATCTCACTATTCTTCACTTTATCCCTTTCTTTAGAATAAACTTGACTTAACTTTATCGAAAGAACTTATTCATTTTACAAAGAGCTTTCCAGCTGCTAGAACAGAGCAATATTTTAAGATTCGAAAAAAGATTTGATCTTTATATTTGTAATGTTTTATTAAAATTATAAATACATACATACGTACATATAGGCACGCCTTTTTACCGTAGGGGTAGACAGAGACTACTTTCTTCCACTTGCTACGGTTCTTACACACATCTTTTGCTTCCTCTACTTTCATCAGTGCTCTCATACATGATCGTCGGTTGTTAATACTTTTGAACAAGTTTTTTTTCAAATCGATCTGATCGAGATATCTTTTACGAGGTCACCCGTTCATAATCGCCTTTTAGATCTGTTTTGTTAATTTTCCTTTATCTGTCCTCTCTACATGTCCAAACAATCTAAGCCTTGCTTTATTTTTCTTTGTAACCTCATCATAATTTACGCCACATCGTTATCTAATCTCACTATTCTTCACTTTATCCCTTTCTTTAGAATAAACTTGACTTAACTTTATCGAAAGAACTTATTCATTTTACAAAGAGCTTTCCAGCTGCTAGAACAGAGCAATATTTTAAGATTCGAAAAAAGATTTGATCTTTATATTTGTAATGTTTTATTAAAATTATAAATACATACATACGTACATATAGGCACGCCTTTTTACCGTAGGGGTAGACAGAGACTACTTTCTTCCACTTGCTACGGTTCTTACACACATCTTTTGCTTCCTCTACTTTCATCAGTGCTCTCATACATGATCGTCGGTTGTTAATACTTTTGAACAAGTTTTTTTTCAAATCGATCTGATCGAGATATCTTTTACGAGGTCACCCGTTCATAATCGCCTTTTAGATCTGTTTTGTTAATTTTCCTTTATCTGTCCTCTCTACATGTCCAAACAATCTAAGC
Source organism: Agelastica alni (assembly GCA_950111635.1). Lineage (NCBI taxonomy): Eukaryota > Metazoa > Arthropoda > Insecta > Coleoptera > Chrysomelidae > Agelastica > Agelastica alni. Next base: position 11,391,936 of record OX467713.1, read on the forward strand.
CTTGCTTTATTTTTCTTTGTAACCTCATCATAATTTACGCCACATCGTTATCTAATCTCACTATTCTTCACTTTATCCCTTTCTTTAGAATAAACTTGACTTAACTTTATCGAAAGAACTTATTCATTTTACAAAGAGCTTTCCAGCTGCTAAAACAGAGCAATATTTTAAGATTCGAAAAAAGATTTGATCTTTATATTTGTAATGTTTTATTAAAATTATAAATACATACATACGTACATAAAGGCACGCCTTTTTACCGTACGGGTAGACAGAGACTACTTTCTTCCACTTGCTACGGTTCTTACACACATCTTTTGCTTCCTCTACTTTCATCAGTGCTCTCATACATGATCGTCGGTTGTTAATACTTTTGAACAAGTTTTTTTTCAAATCGATCTGATCGAGATATCTTTTACGAGGTCACCCGTTCATAATGGCCTTTTAGATCTGTTTTGTTAATTTTCCTTTATCTGTCCTCTCTACATGTCCAAACAATCTAAGCCTTTCTTTATTTTTCTTTGTAACCTCATCATAATTTACGCCACATCGTTATCTAATCTCACTATTCTTCACTTTATCCCTTTCTTTAGAATAAACTTGACTTAACTTTATCGAAAGAACTTATTCATTTTACAAAGAGCTTTCCAGCTGCTAGAACAGAGCAATATTTTAAGATTCGAAAAAAGATTTGATCTTTATATTTGTAATGTTTTATTAAAATTATAAATACATACATACGTACATATAGGCACGCCTTTTTACCGTACGGGTAGACAGAGACTACTTTCTTCCACTTGCTAAGGTTCTTACACACATCTTTTGCTTCCTCTACTTTCATCAGTGCTCTCATACATGATCGTCGGTTGTTGGTACTCTTGACCTGGTTTTTTTTTTCAAAACAATGTTGATCTTATCGAGATATGTTCTCCGAGGTCGACCTCTACCTACTTGTCCATTCACACTCGCTTTATAACATGCTTTAATGCTTGCACAAAATTAGTTTCTATTCACAGAAAATCCTTTCTCCCCGGTCCTATTTTCCTTACAAAGGTTTGGTGGCACTATGCTTCTGCTATTTTTATAGAAATTTTCCACTCCTCTCTGTTCTGGGCTAGTTCTGTGGCCTTGTGCAAAAAAAAGTCCAGTCAAGCTTGTGATTCCATCTAACCCCTGCTCTAACGTCAAATTTGTTTGAGTAAATTTGATCTATTTTGACCCTTGTGCTGTGTTTATAGAGGGTCCGTATCAGTTGTATTAGGTGGCCTGGTGTGCCCATTTTCTCTCTGTCAGAGGGCATTCCACTTGATGGAGTCGAACGCTTTGGAGTAGTCGACAAATCACATTAATATTCTGACGTTATATTCGCGCGCTTTTTCGATGATCTGGCGAATATTCAGTATTTGTTCTATGGTGCCTTTTCCTGGAACAAGTCCACTCTGTTCGTCCGATATTTGGACAACAAGAAAAGGTTTTAGTTTATCGTTATTGCATTCTGTTAGATCCCCTTTTTTATTGGTGGGATGAATATTGACTCGCGCTATTCTAAAGACTATTTCCCGGTGTTCCAGACTGCTTTGCATAATCAGTGTATTACGTCTACTCCTTTTTCTCCCATGGATTTAATGATTTCTAATGTTATATTATCCGTGCCAGCAGCTCACATAGCTAGTAAGGTACTTGATTATCTTAATCAACTTATGCAGTGGCTACCAAAAAGCCCGGATCTATATCCTACTGAGCATTTATGGGATCACCACAAGAAGAAATATTTTAAATGTCAAAAAGCTGCACCTTGAAACCTGAGGAAACATAAAAATGCAGTCACTAATAGCATAATTTATGAAATATTAAATCTTATTTACTTTTAAAGTAAAAATTACGTTAATTTTTTTACTTTAAATACAACCAATGTTCATAAAAATTATTAAAATTAATTCATTACAGTAAGTTGTATGATTTAATATGCGTTAAATTTGTCTGGGAGTTTATTTAGTAAATTTTTTACATTTGTTTGGTGTAAATATCACAAGTTCTAAATCATCAGATAACCAACAACACTGTTCCACGAACAACATACTTGACTGTAAAAATCGGTTTCAATTTTATACCTTGATCGAATGAAACAAAAAAAAAACATCAAATCGATTTAGCTTTAAAGTGAGCTAATGAATTGTTAAGAGCAAAACATCGCTGTTATTTTGCAATTAATGGTATTGAAAGCATTGGGAACAATGAAAATTTAAATGCCAATCCGATCCGGTGCGTACCGATAAGAATAAGGCCGATCGAATATTCCATCAGCAGCATTCATACTTACAGTTCGAAATTAAATCCTATTAAAATATTTAAGATTTGCGGCGAAATGAAAAGAAAATGACCACTATTATTATATTATAGTGCGACGTTACTTGGCTGGAAAGAATTCCATGAAATTGCGACACAGGAAGGGCGGTCTAAAAATCTCTAAGCAGAGGAGAGCACATTTGCAAAAGGTGATAATATAAATGCTCCGATGTAACCTTCGGTTTTTGCCGTTTCCATTCATTCGTATTTCTTTCTGTCAGTCGTATTCCCAACGTACTTCTTTCCATGGCTCTTTGTATCCTCCAAAACTTAGATGTTGATTTGGCGGTTAGTGTCATTGTCTCTGTCGCGTACGTAAGCAACGTTAGAACGCACTGATCGAAGACTTCCGCTTTCATATACAAAGGAATTGTTTTGCTTTTAAGGATATCTTTGAGTTTACCAAACGCTACCCATGCCATCGCTATTTGGCGGCTTACCTCAGCTATATGGTTATCTTTACCCAACATGATCTTGTGATCCAGGTAAATGTAGTGTTCTACATTCTCTACCGGTAACTGCTCGTTTTTTTTTGAAATATTGGTCATTATTTTGGTTTTCCCCATGTTCAATCGCATTCCTATTTTGGCCGATTATTCTCTTAGGCTCTCCAGCATATTGGTCAGCTCTTCCAGGGCAAATTTAAGGTGGTTGAGTCATTCAACACCTACATTAATTCCCTTATCTGTCCAAGTGAATCGCTCAAAGATATTCTCCAGTGCGAGAGAAAAAAGCTTCGGAGAGATAGTATCACCTTGTCTAACAACACCCTGTTTGACTTTTATTTTCCCGGATGTGTCGTGATTTTAATCGTTGATGTTACTTTCAAATAGATGTTTTTTATTAATTTTGTGTATCGTTCATCGATTTTGCAATCTTTCAGTGCACCTATAACAGCCCACATTTAGATGCTGTCATTGGCCTGTTTGAAGTCTATAAACGCAAGTGCTCGGGGGATTCTGTACTCGTTGCATTTTTCAATAGTTATTTTGAGGGTTTGCAGATGATTATTTGTGCTAAGCCCAGGCCTAAATCCAGATTGTTTTATTGGCTGGTATGAGTCTAACTTTGTCTCTAATCGATTTACAATAACTCGAGTGAATAATTTGTGGATGTGTAAAAGTAAACTGATCGGTCTGTAGTTATCTAAACTGTCTATATCACTTTTTTTATGAAGTAGAATTATGACTGTATTATTTCAATCCTCCGGTAAGTTGCCAGATACTAGACACTTGTTAAAGAGATCTGCTAATGTACTCCACAAGATACTTTCCCCTGTTTTGAGCATTTCACGTATGATGCCGTCCTCACCCGGAGATTTTTAAATTTTCATTTTTGATAGGGCGTATAGGCTATATGCAAGGGGTCGGAGTTAGGAATAATATCGATGCCAGCGTTCGTAGTAAGTACTTTTGGAACTTTTGAACTCTAATTTTTCGTATAGTATAAGTAGTGTTAATTAAAAGCGGAAATATTTACAATTTTATAAAAGTTACCATTACAAAGAAGATATGGGCAAAATTAAGCGATCTGGAAATTGTTGTTGTGTTCCTGGTTGTTGTGTTGATGACGATTTAAGTAAAATAAAATTCTATAGATTCCCGACGCAGAGCTACAACCTTAAAAAGAGAGTGTTTGATACTTTCAAACCCGGTCTGCAATATCACTGATGTCATGGTTTTGGGTTATGCTACCGGTGTAAAACATTAATTATGTATGTGCAACACATGTCTATTAAAAAAATATGTATTGAAAATAAAGGCATCCATTAGTATTTTGTTGCCCGTCAGCGGCGCTAGTAGTCATTGTGCTGATTTGATTTCCTCTTGCGTTACATCTGGAATTTCCTCTGATCCTACGTTAGCGACCCTGTGCCTTTCGGGATACATTGCAGATGTTTCCGGTTCCGCTTCTCTTGATTGGTGGAGCCTTTGATAGTAGTTTTCAGCTATGTTTATGATTTCTTGTCTGTTTGTCGTAAATTGTCCATCCATATTTTTAAGTCTTAAAAGAATGCTTCAGGAAATAACGATTTTTTAATGTAAACTGAAGCCTTTTTGAAAGTCTGGATAATTCGTTGTACAAGTAAGGCAATGAAATGTTAGGAAAATAATGCAATTATTACTCTTGTGGGATGTAAAGTTTTTAAAAACAATAATTTGTTAGTAGTATCCAAGTTTCAGGACTTTTTAACCAAATGATTGTATTTATGTATTTTAAATATTTACTAAATAAAAAAAAATAATCTAGATATCATCAAATCTATAAAAATAACTAAATTATTTTTTTTAAATTTGTAACTTTAACTTTCTTCTTCTTATAGTGCATCTCCTATCGGAGGTTTGCTATCATCACAGTTATCCGGACCTTATTGACTGCAGCTCGGAAGAGATCAACATTGCTACAATTAAACCAGTCCCTTATGTTTTTAAGCCAAGACACACGGCGTCTTCCAATATTCCTCTTTCCACCAATCTTTCCCTGAACTATCAGCTGAAAACGTGCGTATTTGAATCCTCTCATTATATGAGCTAGATATTGAAGCTTTCTCTTTTTTATGGTAATAATGACTTCACATTCCTTATTCATCCGATTTAGGACTTCCATATTAGAGATCTTTTCTGTCCAGGGAGCATGCCACATTCTACGGTAGCACCACATCTCGAAGGCTTGTAGTTTGTCTGTGTGATTCTTCTCGAGAGTCCATGCCCCTACTCCATACAGAAGCGCGGAAAACACGTAACAACGCAGCATCCTAATCCTAAATGCAATCTTGATATCTCGACTGGTGAACAACTTTTTCATTTTCGTAAATGTTGACCTGGCTATCTCTATTCTCGTTCTTATTTCTCTTGTTTGGTCACCCGATTGTTCTATCCTGGCTCCCAGGTATTTGTATGACTGCACATTTTCTATTAAGATGTCTGCCACTGACACGTTTACATAGTTGTGATTTTGGGGAAACTTTGTAACTACCATTAACTTGGTTTTCTTAAGATTTATTTTTAGACCGTATTCGTTACATCGATCATTTAATTTCTCTAGAACATGTTGTATGTCTCTCTGATTGCTCGTTAACAAGACGGTGTCAACCTTAAATTAACCTTAAATTGGTCTTAATTAATTACACGGGAAAGATATTTTTTTCCTTTCTGGTCCCTAAAAGAGATGTGGTTTTATTTTAACAGTAACAGTATTTTAAAAGTAACTTTAATAAAGTTATTTATTATTTTTTATAGATATTAGATTACAGTATTGAACTTTTTATTTGTTTGTCTAACTGACCCTGACTTAAATGTGAGAGATAGCAAAATGTGTCCATTCGCTTTACATATAATTTAATTTAATTTACATTTACAATACTTCGTATAAGGGCAAAGTAAATTTATCAGCTAGATGGGTAGTAATAACATTTACTTAATTTCTCTAGAGAGTGACCAATTGTGCCTAAACCATAAAAGCGTGAAATAAAAAAGCGACACATTTATTATTCCAATGAGATCGTATGCCAAGTTGTTCTCTTACTTATTAAATAAAAAAAGACCGAATACACTGCAAATCAATGAAAAGCCGTTAATGTTTTAAGAAAAACGTTTAATACATACAGGGTGATTTTTCTCGATGGCACATTAGACGTTATGGCAAAACTAGTCAGAAAAGAAATCTGAAAATTTGTAATAAGTTGTTTTCGGCAATGGTCTATCGAATGAAAATATGCTCGTCTTTTGGCGACTTCCGGTTGCACCGGATGTTGACGTTAATTTCGTTATTTTAAATTAAACACCCCGAGTATTTTCCCTTTTTTGGATTGCTAACTTAAATATAAATAACTTTTTATAAGTGCTATACCCAAATTTATAGGTTTTCGAAATAATAATTATTTTAGTAAAAAAATTGACGTTTTACTGTTATTTAGAAACTCTATTTCGTGATAAATTATTAGTAAATTTTTACCATCTACATCTACCTATTTCTAGACAGCTCAATGTTATCCCAGAAGAATATTTTAAATTTTGTTTACGGGGTGAAATAAAATCAACGTTAATTTGGGATTATAAAAAATGCTAAAAACTATTTTTTTTTAAATGGCACACATTTTTTGTACCCTGTACAATTCCATAGTATATTTGGAAAAAATATTCTTAACATTTCCCTATACCAAGTTAAACATTTTCCGAGATTTTTACATCATAAGTCCAAGTGGCAAATTTTGTCAAGACAGCAGATCCGACAACAGTGTTATTTCCCGAACCAACGTAATTAACGCACTTTACACAATTTAAACTAAAACCAATAACAAAAACCTTGCATAAAAAATTTTCACACCATGATTGCTTATTGAGTAACGGTAAAAAAGAAGAGAAATAAGCTCTGACATGTGTCTCAAAAGGGCATGTAGACATTAGGAAGAAGAAAAATTGAGAAAAATCTTACTTGTTATGTAACTTTTACTTTGAGGGTAGTTGAACACCAACAAAAAAAACATTTAGGGACTGAGACTACATATAGATTACATTTCGCTACGCTCGAGAGAGAGCCGTGCTCACACTGCTCACTGCATCAAGACCTGATTTGAACTGTTTTGTGAGGCGGCACGTTCTTCGTTGCATAGAAGGCACTTCGTTAAGCTCCGTTCATACAAGGGGAATTCTTAACTTACTTTTAGACACTGAGTTGCTTTGTACAGGAGGAATTTTCAAATGAAATTCCGTAAATGGTCTTCCCAGTTATACCTTCGAAGAAGTCAGAATTTCAGTCATATATTTCGTCGGCGCCTATGACACATTAAACGTAATTAATAGCAAGTTTAATTATTGATAAATTCATGATCGCCTTTTCCTGTTCCAACATTTTTCTTTATTTTTGATTTTTCTCGCCGGTAAGATCCTTTTAGACTATCTATTTTTTTATAACTTCACTTACATGCCGGTTAAATGTATCCGCCATTTCTCTCGAAGCATCCTCTTTCTTAATTTTATTAAAATACATTTCGTGTCTTTTATTCCAAAGAATAGGCCGATTTTTAAACTCTTCAATTAATTGCAAGAACATCTCGTGTGAAAAATTCATTCTGTACGGGCCGTTCGGCGCAACGTGTTCAGTGCAACAGAAAACCCGTCCAGACTGAGCAAGAAATTCTTTTAATGTACGTCCACATCTAAATGCTCAATCGGTGCGTTTGCTCAGATGTGGAGGGGGTTTTAGACAGAGTGAAGTATTTATTACAGATCATAGTGAAAATTGTGATAAATTGGTGAATATGAACATTTCTTTTGTTATTTATACTCATACGTGTATTAATTCGTGGAGACAGTGGAGACCTTCGTTTTTATGGAATTTTCTGAGAAATGTTAAAGAACAAAATGTAAATCGATATTTACAATAGACACAATGAATGTGATGTTAGAAATGTGTCGTTTTAGAGAAATCTGAAAATTGTCTTACAAAGTTCGCCATCGTCGAAATCCAAAGTTTACTTTATAATTTCTCGATGTACAGTCAAGACGATCTACATGCGGTGAAAATTTATTACACCAAAATGACTCGAAGGATGTTACAAAACTAGTAGATGCTGTAGTTACGGATATTGCGTAAAGAGAAATAAGATAACGAGATTACTTACACTGTAAAATGCATTCCTGCTACAATAATAATAACACACAAGAACGGGTGATTGCAAGCATTGAAATACTCAATAAACTAATGGTAAAAAAACATTTTTAAGAACAAGCTGCTCAGCAAACTCTTTAATTTGATCACTATATTATGGGAGTGCACAAAAATAACTGGTCCGCCATCTTAGGACGTCCGTTACATTAAATTAAAAATAACGTCTCTTAGCTAACCATACATTGTCATCCAAACTAAATGTGTATGCAAAACTTTATCTTAATCGGTTGAGAATAACTGCTTTAAAATTCAGTTGCAAGATTTTACCCGAGCATACAAACATACAAACATTAACAAAGTTAAATAATGGCTTAAAAAAATAAATTCGGGATTAAAACGTGCTATTTTGTTTATGTATAAAGTCGACGTCCTCTTCAGGAAAACTGTTACTCATTTTATTAACTACCACGATTCCCAGAGATTACAGAGGCTCACAGAGGTTTCAAAAAGGTACCACATAGGTTTCACGGCTGTAACGAGAATTATCTGGGTTAGTTAGTTCTTGTTTACAGAGTAAAAATAGCTGAAATTGTAATTTATGTTATACTTGCCAAATACCTCTTACTCTACTAAATTAGGCTGGAAAAAAAATGGTTTAAAAGTAGTTTAAATTTTATACAAGCAGCTCTAGCACATTTAGAAAACCAATACCTACGTGTCAAACAAAATAAGAAACCATTTGCATCTATCTTTTCTCAAAAAAAATTAACTGCTGATGAACTCCGGTATATATTAATTTCTCAAAATAGTGGCTTTAGTTGATATTTATTAAAAGTTATTTGTACATCAGATGCTCAACATTTACATTAATTAAAAGCTTCAGCATAAACATATTGTTTTCGCGGTATTAGACTGCTGAATTGTTCCCTGTAAATGTACATTAAATTGTCAAACAATTGTCAAAAATGACTCAAAATAAAAAATAATAATTTGTATTTTTTTTGCTACACATAATAACATTTTCGTTAAAATCTCTGTAAGGGAGTGGCTCTTTTCTGTCACTCAGCTGATAAATACTTCTATGTTCTAGAACGTAAAAGACTTTTACGTTTTAGGACGTAAATGTTAAACAGTTGGTCATGTGTTGGGAATTTATTTACGAATTTATTAATTGAATACTTATCATACAAGTACATTAATTTCAATACATAATAATATTAATAATATTAATAAAATATTATCCGAGACTTACATAATTCGCAAACTCCACTGATATTTACATTTTCTTTGACATTCAACGTACTTTTTAGCAAAGAGTATACTGACCATAAATTTAAAGCCTTTACTTTTTTAATTATATGTTCGAAGTATGCCAAGAACACAGACACTTTCTAAATGCTCTTGGAACTGCACCACTCTTTGATTTGGGTGTAGGCAACTTCGTATGATTTCTGGGGGATTAATTGTGAAATCGCACTTTGTATCGCTTCCAATAGGTACTTCTTCTGATAAATAGTCATCTTCACTTTCAGAGCTCATTTCTAATAAAACACTTTAGAACAATGACATTATAGCTGTGTGATACCACCTACTAGATAGTTTATGTTAGTTAACAATGACAAATACTTAAAAATTTATTATTTTATTCTCACATTAGTTTAAATGCAGTTTTCGAAAAAATATTGTTTGCATCTCGCTGAAGCTCGGCAAAATAACTCCCATTCTTAAATGCAAAAGTATCATTTCGCATTCTAAATATAAAAATAACTATTTTCGTATTTTTTTTAACAACAATTTTTGTTTTTATGCCGACTATTACAAAAGTTAATGTTATGTTTTTTAATTTGTGAAATATTTTTTTATTTTCGGGGTCGCTGTGGTAAGGGGAAACGCATTTTTTAAAAAAAATTTGTTTGATCTCTTGCATGCGTCGTAGCCTCTTTCCTAATAGGTCAGACGTGCACACCGTCGCTAACAGTTTTATACTGATTGGTAGTTTTGCCGATGCATGTCGACGAGGTGTGTAGTTACTTGATCGTTCGTCGCAAATATTTAGTATATTTTGTGCTGGTTGACTGGTTCAGCAAAAAATAGTTAGAGAATCTTAGTTTTACGATAAATAGTTTTTTAATATGTATTGTTTAAACATGATCCACTTAAGAACTCAAACTTAATACTTACATCTTTTGTTTTATCCTAACTACTTATAAATCAAAGCAAGAAATAACACCAATTCATAGTATTATTTGCTTGTATTTTTGTTACAATATTTACTGTCATGATTACTTCATTGGTTATGTAATCAAAATGTTTAATTATCTTTGGATTAGTTACGAGCAAAGAGTGAAATTATACATGAAACAACATTTCCTACGCCAAATTGTGGGAATCTTGCTGAATATATTATAGAGAACACTGATGTGGGTATTGATATGAGATCGTATTACCGCCAATATCTACTAGACAGCAGCTTTTAACAGATTGTCTCCCAGGATTTATAGTTTGGTTACATTAACTATTAACTGATTTACGTTCAATTTGTAATTGGTGTAATTGGTCGTTTCAACACACTAGTTTCTTTAACATAAAGGAGATTTGAGATTTGAGGATACCTTTAACATAAGCCTAAATACTATTATCCCAGTTAGTAATAAATGCCTAATGACTATAGTAGCTACTGAATTTTTCAGAAGGTTGTAACTTATTATTTTTTAACAAATAAAAATATTTAAAATAAATGTTTTCAAATATTAATTTTTAACTTGTTTTGATTATTGTAAGGGAAATTTAATTAACCACATTTAAAAAAATATTACAACCAATAAAATTTTAAATATTTTAGTAAAATTTTATTAAATACTTATTATACCTTTTAAAAAAGTTTTTAAATTCAATTTATTTGTGTTAGTCGGTACTAAATTTAGAAAATAAGCTCTAGAATTCAAATCGTTGGTAAATAAATAGGTTTGGTATTTTTAAAATATTTTAGTAATTAGATATTAATACAACTGAAAAAAAGAGATCAAACAACAAAAGCAATTAGAATAGCTGGCTGCCTGAATACAATAAGGTGCATTAAGAGTATGGGAACGGACACTAAATCGAGGATCTACAAAACCTTCGTGAGGCCGCAGAAACCAGGCCAGAAACAGCGAAAACCAAAAGACTCCTAGAGACAGCTGAGATGAAGATACTCCGTAGATTCACTGTAAAGACACTGCTGGATAAAGAGAGAAACGAGCATGTCAGAACAGCCTCTCAGGTCAAGAACATCAATGACTGGGTAGCAAACAGGAAGAAGGAATGGAACGAACACATACGCAGAATGGACAACCGCAGACTTGTGAGAATTTCTCGCGACAAGTCCCTACTGGGACGAAGAGACGTTGGGCGCCCCAGGTAACAATGGAGCGATAGCCTTACGCAAGTGGACGATATTTGAACAGGCGACTCGCCTAAAATCAAGAACGAAAAAGAAGCAGAAGAAAAAAAATGTTTATAAACATTATTTCAATGAATTGACTCTAAAACAGATAGCTGTTAGGCCAAATTAAAATTTTTATCTTGTACCGCTGTCTCGTTGATAAACTAAAGGGTGATTTATTTAGGAGTATTTTTTATTTTAATACAAAAAATTAATAAAAATAATTTTGTTTTATAATCTTTATTAGCATACAATTATTTCTTAAAGATAATTTCTTTCAAATGTTGTCCGTGACTACGGTTAACAAGGTCCATTCTTAAGTTCCAATTTTCAATTACGCGTGATAGTATCTCGAGTGGTATTTGGCCAATGACTCGAGTAATATTGGCCTTCAATGCTTCAATGTTTTTGTGCAATTACTGATTAAATTTTAAAGAAAAGCGCATCCAAGGAGCATGGAATAGCAAGAACAAGCCTTTGGAGGATTCAGAAAAGTCTGCAATTGAAACCAGCCTCTCAAAGCCTATACCTAACAGATCTTTTGTGCATAACATTTAATCTATTCGAAATTTCGTACAAAGGTTATCAGTTTCCTAAGAGCTAAGTTTCTGAGGAGAATGTTTGGTCCAACTAGAAAAGAAACGACAGAAATATACCGTATTAAAACAACCAAGAACTCAAAGAACTGTATGCGGGTGGTAACATACTAAATGAGGTATAGGCCAAAAGACTACAGTGGGCGGGTCCGTAAGAAAAATGCCGGATAAAGGAATAATAAAGCTTGTGTGGGAAACGGCCCCACAAGGAAAACGTTCTGTGGGTCGACTTTGGTTTAGATGAAGAGACAGCATCGCAAAAGACCTAAGAGCCATGAACGTACAAGATGAACTGGAAATTATGCTGGACAGAGAAAGATGGAAACGCGTGGTGGAGTAGGCGAAAACGCATCAGGGATTGTAAAGTCAAATATGATGATAAACTTCCTGATATCGGATGGCTTTAAGAAGGTTCCAAATAAATATCGATATAATTGGGACCTAGTTCTTTAACAGTACTGTCAATTATGTAGAGTAACAAAAAGTGTTGTTAGAAAAGGAAGTTTGACCTTATAAACATTCTTAATTAGGCTTTATTGTGTGCTAGTGTTAAAAAAAATGCAAAGTAAAAAAGTTGGAACAAGCATTTTTTAAAGGATCATTAAACTGTATCAGTATTAGTGTGTAAATTTTCATTTTTGACAACTAGCTTATGGTCCACCCTGTATGTAAAAAAAGTTTAAAGTTCATGTCACGAATAAAAATGTTGCAATAAGATATTTAATAACTTATTTGCCTGTCAATGGGAAAGTTGAGGTGATTGCCGATCTCTGATTGCAATTGTATTTTAGCCAATATATACAAACTCAATAAGCAAATTGTATGGTTGTGTTGCAAGTAAATGAAGTTACCAAGTTATGTTACATAGACAGAATAGTTTCTATAAAACGTTGCCATGGAAATTCTTCGTAATTTACAAAGTTGTCTTAATTTAATTGAGGGGACGTAAATTAAATTACATTTCTGGACCTAATGCAAACAACAAGTTTAATAACGACATACGCAAGTTCGGTATAATTTTAGTTTGTACAATAAACAATATTTAATTATTATTAATGCATTGTGCATCGAATACATTTGTTTCTCATTATGTTTAACACTTTGATTTTAATAATATTAGATTATTGCTGCGGAGATGAGTAGGTTAGGTTAGGTTAGGTATCATGTGAGTGGGGCGTGGTCGCCCCTCCACCGCGACCCTTAGTAGGTCTATTGTGGCTCGCCCCTAGAGGCTACAGTTCACCGCACAATCCAGTCCTTCTTACGAAGTTCATGGTTGTATGGGGTGAGATTTTTTTGGTTTTTTTTAGTTTGGTGTAACCAAATATGTTGAACTTTATTTTTCTCAGGCCGGGGCATTCTAAACGGTCGAAAATTCTGAAACTTTGGAATTACATAACTACTGTTATTCGTCGACTGTAAAAAATATGGTTAAAATCTGTGAAAAGTTCGTTCACGCTGGAACTACCTTAATAAGTGAAGTTTAGTTTCGTGAACATAGAGACTTGTAAAGCGAATATGTAAGTGTTTATTGTATTACAGGAAAAATTATTTTGGAATAAATTATTTGATTTTTGTACTGAGTGTTTTAAATTATCGAACCCAAGTCAAATTATCGTTACAGTATATTTTTTAACCACTTAACAAAATTGTCGATGTAGCAATTAAAATACTGAATAATATCCAAAAGATATTTGCACAATTTTCCAATCAATTTGGTTGTTATTTGATAAAAATTTTATTAATATTTTAAAACTTTGCAACTGTTAGGTATATTTTAAAAAAATATAGTTTATAAAAATTAAAAATTACGCTTTTAGAGTTAATTTAACTAAAAATTAAAAAATAATTCCTAACATAAAAATAAAATTACTGACGATAAAATTAATGTCACTGTTCTAAAAGCGTGTAGTGCTTTGTTTGACATTTTTAAACTAACTTTGCTTTTCGAAATGAAAGCACTCCACGCTTTTAGAACAGTGAAATTAATTGTCTCGTCAGTAATTTTATTCCTTTGTTAAGAATTATTTTTTACTTTTTAGTGTGATTAACTCTAGAAGCGTGTTTTTTTAAACTATAATATATTTTCCGCTTTTTAGTTCGATTTGTTTTACTCACTTAAAAAATTATGTATTAAATGGTAAAAGCACAAAAAGAATGCATCGACCAGGAATCGAACCCGGGCTGCCTGCGTGGCAGGCGAGCATTTTACCACTGAACCACCAATGCGATGAACTGTATTAATATTTGTGCTGCGCGCATGCATACTTCACGTACTAGTTCTAACTCTTTTGCTCTCATGCAAAGGATTCCTGAAAAAATTTATGAATCCTGGTGGAAGTATTCAGAATAATTGGATATTTTGATCGACTTATTGCATTGTCGTTGGTCTTTGACAAGTGTGCAAAGTTTAAATTAAACCTGATCGGTTAAAGTAGGGCAAAATCAAGGCCAAAGATTCAGTTACAAACATACAAGCAAACAAACAAGATACCGGTGAAATTAATATGAGCGTGTTAATAAACGACGTACAAACTCAAATTTGTTTGATGTAAATAGATTCAAAACGTATGTAAAGATTAATTATTTTCTTAACATTTACATCAATTTTACTTAAATTTTTTTTATTTAATTCCTACAAATAAGAAACAACTTTAAATGGCTATTTAACCCTTAAGTATAAAACCTTTGTTTACTAAAACCAATAAAATTAACTCCCGTCACTATAAACTAATGAAATGGAGTCCCTCATTTAAGCAAAGTAGGTATTTGCATTTGAGGACATAGTCGTTCGGTATAATAAAGTTAAAAGTTAGTGGTAATTAATGCTAAAAAACTACGCTCCATTTTAAACGTATTTTAATTCATTTAAACTTGTTTTATTAATTTTAAACAGTTATAAACAAAACTTTACAAATGTTTCTTACAAGTCAAAACATTTCCTACATAGCTTTTAGTTGCAACATGACATGCAGTAAAATTTAAACTTCCAAAGAAACCTGTGTATTTTTGGGTTGAATGCAATTTAACTAGCCACTTAATATTGACTCGAGTACGAACGAAATAAAAAAAGAGAATGTCAATTGGGTATCAAAATATTTTAATTTTTAATATAGCCGGTAGAACCACCTACATACGAAGAAATTTTCGAAGCTATCAAAAAGCTCAAAAGTTACAAAGCTCCAGCAAAAGAAAGCATACCAGCAAAGCTGCTTAAATTTGGAAGAGAAGCACTGCATAGGCAACTGCATAGACTTACCCTTTTATGGAGTAATGAGAAAATACCAGATGAGTGGAAAGAAATCCTGATCATTCCTATCCATAAAAAGAAAGACAGAACAAAATGTAGTAACTAAAGAGGGATATCCTTAATCAACACGGCATATAAAAACCTTGCAAACATACTGGGGGACTAGCAGTGTGGATTCCGTAAAAATAGATAGATACTGTCGACCAGATATTTACAATAAGGCAAATGTTGGAAAAGTGCTGTAAATTTAATAGAGCGATTTATCGACTTTAGACAAGCATACGATAGTATTCTAAAAGTTAAGCTATGGGATGCAATGATAGAGCTAGGAATTCCCAAAAAGCTAATCAAGTTAACAAGTATATGTGTCAAGTAGAGTAAAAGTAAAATACTGTCAGATTCGTTCGAGGTGTCTGGAAGCTTGAAGCAAGGTGATTTTCTCTCCCTGATATTGTTTAATATTGCCAGGAAAAATCTATAGGAGCGGCGGAATTGACCACGAAGGTTGCCACGTCTTTTTCGTTCTCTATAGAGTACTCTGCCAGCGGTCTCTCTACTGGCAAATTATGCCCGAGCTCAGCCGTGGAGGGTAGAAGAAAAAAAATATATAAAAGTGAGCCGCGCCACCGACTTACCCGGTTCAAGCCGGAAACCCCTAGGTCTTATAGGCACTAGCAGAGCCACACGATAAACAACTGAGATTATGGTGAACTAAATAAATGAAATTATAGCTAAAATATATTAGATACTTTACTCCTACAATAAATCAAAGTACACACTTCAATAATAAACTTATAACAAATATAGTCAAAAACAACAGCTAACAATAAATCAAAGTACACAGTTCAATAATAAAACTATAACAAATATAGTCAAAATTAACAGCAATGGTAAATTTTCTTGATAAAACAAACCAAAGATTTAAAATTTACAACTTTATAAAATAACCAAAACAGAAGTAAGAGTAACAGACTTCACCAAGTTACCAAAAAAAAACGTATTCAAGTCAACTCCTTAATAATACTAAATCAAACGATTACATAAGGCTGCTAATTTACTCATGTTTTTACCATTTACATAAAGATTTTCACTGCCAAAACAATCAAGTTTATTTAAAAATATTTTTACAATGGTTGTCCTTTAAAATATCAAAATTGTAGGATATTTACAAATAAGTATAAAGAAAATATATTTTTACTTGGACATAAAGAATTATTAAGAAGATTATTTTAATCCAAGTTTAGTTTTGGCATATTATCTAATGCAATAAATAGTTTTTAATAATGTATTATATTAATAAATTAAAACAAAACTTAATTGTGTTGTCAAAAATAAGTCACGTCGGTAAATATTCAAAAATAATTTACTTGCAACCTTCGGGTAAACGTATATTGTAGATCAAAAATAAAAAAAAAAGAATAACTTTAATCTTGATCACCTTAATACGGAGTTCCTGCTAAAAACACCAAGCAAGTCTTTACAACACTGCAATTTATCGTCGATATGGATGATACGAATGCACTACTCCTGTGGCCGATTTGATTATGGAACGGCACCTGCTAATTAACAATGGCTTCCCTCAAATAAATCCCGCATGCGGTTATTTTAACTCGACACCAAAATCCAAAATATCAACAACGAAGGTAAGATAGAATGGTTAAGTTAAAAATTAAATGATTTTTCTTCAAAATCCAATTAAGATGGCCCAAATACAGCCAGATATGAAAGATAAACCGTAGAGGTTTTGCACACGTGCTCATATCACACCGTCCCAAAAATTCTCACCACACCACTTCCAAGACTGCCACCAAACGACTAGACTACTTCCCAAGCCGGATATCAAGAAAAATGACACGGAACCGACGTCAACCAACAATCTTCGCAAGTCCATGCTCCACACCAAGAATCGCACTCGTCCGTGTTGATAGCCAGCCCCATCCACACAGAAATGCCACAGCCATTAACAATCGAATCCTATCACTACAAGGTATGCAACACTATTTACAACGAATGATATATTTAAGTTACAACAAAATACGGTACCTGAGAAATACAGAGACACAATTATAATGGAACTGTAGGAGGGAAAAAATAGGCACGTGACAAGGTATTTGGTATTGATGGCCCACGGATTCTCTGGCTTTCGCCGACGACATTGACGTGGTTGCAGACCGTAAAAATGGTAATTTAAAAAACAATTACCTTTTTATTGACAACCAAAAACAATAACATTATTATGTGCTTACTAGAGAAAACAGAAAATTGGTCTGTGGATAATTGGAAAACCGTTTTATTCACAGATGAAACCAAGGGTTAGCCCAAAACATACAGACAATCGTCGTAAAAATATAGCAAAAGAACATGTAAAGCTCAGTTTTTTTTTGGAACCCAATTTCTTGTTTATACAAGACAACGCTCAACCTCAAGTAGCTGGAAAGGTACTCGATTATCTTAATCCAGTTGGTATACCAGTTATACAGTGGCCACTAAAAATCCTGGATCTGAATCCGATCGAGAATTTATGGGATTACCTCAAGACAAATGTTAAACGTTAAATATAAGCACCTAGAAACCCGAGGGCAAATGCTGTAATCCGAGGAGGAGGCAACACACGCTACTAGTGACGCACTCACACCATTAATTTGACTTCTAGTGTCCTATTTACACCATAATTAATTTTTTTCAAGTTAAAATTTTATTACTTATTAATAATAATGAATTAATTTAAGTCTTTTAAAGAAATATTAGCTTATTCACTTTTAAAGTATCCGAATACGTTTTAATGTAAGCAATGTCCGTAAAAAAATTATTACAATTAATTCAATAAAGCTATTTGTATGATTAAATATGTTGCTGCGTTAAGTTTTTCAGAAGTTTATAATGTTTAAAAGTTTCTTAATTTGTTTCTGTTAAATAAAAAAAGTTAAATAATATTTGTATGAATGGCTGGTGAGTATTTTTTATTAATATGGATACTTATCATCCCTATAGCATAATTATTATTATTGTTTCAAAACAACCTACTTATAGTTTTTTATATTTATTGACAATAATGACAAATACATTTTCACAAAAAAATAAAATTAAGTTGGACAGGAAGACTTTCGCGGTCGCAGTCAATAAAAAAATAACGTCTTCTTTGAAAAAATAAAACATTTTTTGCCTCTGGCGTGGTTGACAAGTTAAGTTTACTTGGTGTCTTTTTCTTACACAGAAGTCAAATACAATTTGGGCGAAACGTGAAGAATTACTTAATTACATCATCATGACACGTTTCAATTATTTTTTTATCAATTTAATAATAATTATATACACACATATAGTCACGCCATTTTTTTCTCGTAGTGGTAGACAGAGAAGTGGAATTTTGATCATTTGCTGAAATATAATTTAGCAAAATTTTTATCACCAATATTTTTACATACATACATGCATAGGTACAAATAGTCAGAATTTTTCCCGTAGATTTTTTCTTTTTACTTGCTACAGTTACCACACATATCTATGGCTTCTTCTACTTTTATCAGTACTTTTATACATAATCGTCGGTTGTTGGTCCTCTTGACATGGCCTTTTTACACAACAATGTCGATCTAATCAAGATATGTTTGACGAGGTCAACCTCTACCGAGTTGCCCATTCACATTCGTCTTATAAATCTGTTTCGTCAATCTTCCTACATCCATTCAGAATAGTCAGAACAGCATGCGACAAATCACCAATGGGTCGCAGGAGTTTAGGACGCCCCCGAAAACGATTGAGCGACAACTTAGCAGTGCAATAGGCAGAGGGACGATAAAAAGAAACAGGCGACCCGCCTATATTAAAGAAGGAAGAAGAAAAAGAAGTTCTGGCTGCTACTCATTCACTTGTTACACTCTTTCTTCTTCAATCAGCACCTCACAGTTTGCCATGCTTTTTTTCTCTTTAAAAACCAAAACTTTTGTCTTGCTTATATTATTTACTTTATCTCTTTTATCTTTAGGGCATCATGCAGAATATTAAACATTGCCTGCAACTCCTCTTTAGATGACCTGATCATCGGCGTAAAGGGGGCGTCTTACGATCAAATCATTCTTAATTCATACGTATTTTTTTGAAATCTTTTAAAAAATCTTTCTTCTTCTTCTTATGTTAGGACTACGTCCTGTGTTTGCCTCAAAGGTTGCCCAAAAACAATTGGGACGATGAAGACCAGCTATCATACCATCTTTTTGGTGGGCGTCCAGTTGGGCGTGGTGTGTTGGGCCGCTTCTCTCTCACAATTTTTGCCAGCCGGTCGTTTGGCATTCTGCTAACATGGTCTCTCCATTCTCTTCTTCGGTTTCTTGCCCATCTTACTATGTCTTGGACTTCAAATATTTCCCTTATCTCTTCACTTCTTTTATGGTCAAGTAAGGTATAGCCAGTTATCGATCTAAGAATTCGCATTTCCGTTGATCTAAGAAGTCGCTTTGTAGTCGTGTCTCTATCGCGTATGTCATAATCGGTCTTATATATTCTGACCTTACTTCTGGTACTCATGTGTTTATTTCTCCAGATTATGTCTCTCAAGAATCCTAAGATTAGAGATGCCTTTGTTGTTTGAGCTTTTACTTTCTCCTTAATATTTCTAGTGCTAGTTATATTAGCTCCTAAATATTTAAAGGACATCACTTGTTCTACACTCTGCTCATAGATTGCGAGTTTACATCTTCTCGGTTCTTTGAATATTGTTAGCGATTTGGTTTTCTTGTCGGATATTTGCATATTGAATTCTTCAGCTGTTTTTTGGAACTTGTGTAATAGTCTCTGTAGGTTGTCCTCGTCTTCCGATACGATTACAGCATCATCTGCGTAGCATATGATTTTTATTTCTTTATCTCCCAGTTACTTTGACTTCATTTATAATTTCATCCATGATGATATTAAATAGGATTGGGCTTAGGCTATCTCCTTGCCTGATTCCGGTTGTCATAGGTATTTTATTGCTTAGCTTATTTGCAGTTCTTACATATGTGTAGTTGTTCTTGTTCAATTCTTCGATGGTCTTTATTACATTCGGATGAATTCTTCTCTTTTGTAGTAGGGCCAAGACGTCTGTTAACCGTACCCTATCGAATGCCTGGGTTAGGTCAATGAAACACGTGAAGGCTACTTTATTGAACTCAATGGCTTTCTCAGTAATTTGACGTATTATAAAAACTCTGCCTGTAAAGGTCAATAGGTGGATTGAGTAGCTTATTGGCCAATACAGCCGGTCCCAAGCCCGGAAAAAAGAGGAGGGTTCCAAGTGAGGCCAGCGACCTGCTTGGGTAAAAAGACAAGTGCTTCTAGAACCAAAGGAACAGCCTCGGAACAGATTGGATTAAACAATGACAACCTCACGAGAAAAAATCTTTGATGTATAATTTAATTAGCCATGTCAAAGCCACACCCCTGTCTAACACCTTTTTTAATGAACCAACTTTTTTTATTTCTACACAAGCACTGAAATCCTTGTAAAGTGATTTCAGTGCTCGTATCAAACAACAACTTTCCCCATACATAGACAACGTCGACCACAATTTATTCCTCACCACTCTGTCATAGGCCTTTTCCAAATCTACAAAAGCGTAGTAGACCTTTTGACTTTCAGCCAAGAATTTTTCGATTATACCTCGTAATGAAAAGACCCGATCCATACTGATCTCCTTTCTCTTCTAAATCCTGCTTAAACATCTCATATCATCTCCTCAGTTTCATTCGTCGATCTTTTGCATACAGTTTGCTGACGATACTGAGGAAACTAATGCGTCGGTAGTTCTTACAGTCCTCCTGCAAACCTTTTCCTTGTAAAACGTTAAATAATAAATACTTGGGTGTTGTGAACTGCTGATTTTCTGTAGTAATCATTAACGTTGATGTTAATTTTAAGATTGTACTAATTATATTTCTCTCCTGTCTATATAGTACGTAGAAATTTGCATTTTACTTCAATACCACGATGGTTTATTAAATTTTGCCATTCTGCCTTGCGTTTTAATGGTCTAGTTTCTTAAAACGAATTTTCCGCATTGTAAAATTAATGTTTGTCATTATTGTCTAAAATTCAGCTATTGGTATTCCTGCTATAGACGCTATTCTTAATAGCTTCTAGCGAGTTTACAGCTCTAATTCCGCACCTAGAACTATCTGCATAGGTGTTGGTTCGCATTTAAATTAATTTATGTATAATATATTATTTCATTTCGTCTGGCACATCCTCAGTTTTAATATACATTTAGTTAAATTACAGATAGTGCTGCAGTAATTGTTTCCACAGCTAACGTAGTTGTTAAAGCTTTGTGTTTATTATACTTCTAAATGAATTTAAGAGATTCTATCAGATGTAACAATTATTTATATAAAATACAACTATATTTGCATTATTATTTTTTACAAACAGATATTTGTGAATAAAGCATTTCCATTGAAAAATTCACTTTTATAAATTAAACATCTATTCGTTGTTATTTTGTGAACCCATTTAGGTTATAATATGCTAAAAAAGTTACTGTTTTACTTTAAGTTAGTTAATCTTTTGTAATGTTAAAATTTGTGTTTGGTTATTACTTATTTTTGACTAGTGTAGCCTAATTAAATAAGTATTTATTAACGACCTATAACTGAAGTTATTACTGGCATGCATATGAATATATATTATTAAGTTTTAAAATAATTAAGTTGTTTACAGTATACCTACTTACTTTATAAGTTTTTTTTTTATTAACTATTTATTAAACTTAAATTTTACTTTAAATTACTTATAAAATATTTCGACAAACTTCCAAAACTTAAATTAATTAATTTGAAACCGCTGTTAAATCTTAACCTTAAGTAAAAACCCAGTTGGTGTTGTTAAATTTATATTAACAATTATTTAAAAAAGTAATTAAATTAGGTACTTTTATTGTAAATAAAGCAGTATCGAATTAATTATTTTGGAAGATATGTGGAGACAGCCCTTCATAGTCTAGTACAAAAGGTAGAGAAATCTCTCCATCTGTAGCCACTCAATAGCAGCCTTTCTCGACATTTAGAGTAATAACACGAGCATTAGTGAATCTGCAGCTGGACAGTCCGACTGTCAAATTCATAAGCCACATGTTATTCCATTAAAACGATTCTACATCTACTACCAGTAGATCTGTTTGGGAGAGAATGCGCAGCTAGCGCGGCTCTCAGACTCAATGCTGTGTCCCCATGGACCGAAACGCACTAAGGCCACTCCAGAATTCTAAAAGAATACGACCTGTGCACAAAAAATACTAAACCTACCTCTATGTTCAAAGGCGACTTATCTCTGGAAATCCCATCCAGAATAGATAGGGCCGGAAACCTAGTTAAACCTCAAGGCGCAGTTCTGACGGTTTTAAACTAAAGGTAAGAGTAGGTTACGGTGTCTTCTCACTTAGCCTGTCGTTTCATTTTCCCAATTACTGGAGTGTGTATCAAGCCGAAATGGCAGCCATTACTGAAGCAGCTGTCTGGACAATCCGTAATGAACAAAAGTGTAGCGAGATATCTATTCTTTGCGACAGCCAGGCTGCTATCAAATCACTGAACTCATTTTACTTGACCTCTAGGGCAGCGGTGCAATGCCAAGATACCCTGAATGAGCTAGCAGATATGTTTAGAGTTCACATTGTCTAGGTACCTGGACACAGGGACATACCAGGCAACTGTAAGGCGAACAAAGCTACTCATAATATTTTCGATGGGTGACAATTTTAAAACTGATTGCAAATTTATAGGCGGGTAGCTTAAAATAATCGGTCCTTAGTACAATTTAAAAAACCTATCATAGGTTATACACGAGGGTGGTCTAAAAAGTTTCCGATCCTTACGTAAAGATGACAGCACTTGTCAATAAAAGCTAGGAATGTGGTTGCGCATCTTTTGGCAGTTATCAACCAAATATGTTAGCCATTTTGGACGCGCAGTTGATGTTTGACAATCGTTTTGGTTAGTCATACATACATACATAAAGTCACGCATTTTTCCCATAGGGGTAGGCAGAGACCACTTCCTTCCACTTGCTACGGTTCTTACACACATCTTTTGCTTCCTCTACTTTTATCAGTGCTCTCATACATGCTCTTCGGTTGTTGGTACTCTTGACCTGGCCTTTCTTCAAAACAATGTTGATCTGATCGAGATTTGTTCTCCGAGGTTGACCTCTACCGATTGGTCCATTCACACTCGCCTTATAAATTTGTTTCGTCAATCTTCCTTCATCAAACCTTTCTACGTGTTTAAACCATCTAAGCATTCCTTTATCTATCTTTGTGACCACATCTTCTTTTACACCACAGCGTTTTCTTATCTCACTATTCTTAACTTTATCCAACCGAGTCACTCCGGCTATACTTCTCAGACTACTCATATCCGCAGCATTAATCCTATTTTCATGCTTCTTCTGCCAAACCCAACATTCACTACCTTACATAAGTGTAGAAACCAACACACCTCTATGCACCGCCAGACGTGCCTTTTCTGACACTTTCTGGCTATTCATAAAGCTATGCAGTGCCCCATTCATTTGTTTTCCTGCCAACACCCTTCGTTTAATGTCATTGTCATACTTTCCATCTCTAGTAAATTTTGAGCCCAAGTACACAAATTCATTAACTTGTTCAACTCTTTTTCCTTCAATCGAAACTCCACAATTTCTTCTCTTTCAAAAACCATTAATTTCGTTTTGCTTACATTTATTTTCATCCCTTTGATTTTCAGGGAATCATGCATAACATTAACCATCGCCTGCAACTCCTCTTCAGATAACGCTAATATGACTTGATCATCGGCGTAAAGAAGGCATTTGACAATCAAATCATTCTTTCACTCTTTCAGATCTTTTAAACAATTGTCTATGTATAAGTTAAACAGCCATGGCGAAGCCACACATTCCTGCCTCACACCTTTTTCAATGTTAAACCAGTCCGTGCAAGCTCCGTTTATCCTGACACAAGCAGTGGAATCCTCGTAAAGTGATTTCAGTGCGCGTATTAAACTACCACTTACCCCATACATAGACAATGTAGACCACAGGTTAGTGGTTAGTCATCATTTAAAATTACACCAAAACGTGTAATTGTAATTAATTATGTATTGTGAAGTAATTTTAAAATCACTGCCAGCCTTCTATAAATAAAGATATCTAATTAAAATAAGATCTCCACATATAAACTGCATGCATCCCCACCTAATTGGCATAGTATGATAAACCGCTATTATAGTTTTACAAAAATTTAAACAGCCACATAATAGTAATAGGTGGGTTTACACAATGGCTGCACTTTGTTATAAAAATATATGGTTTTAATACTATATTTTGATTATTGCCATCGTTGTGTTAAATGGTAATCGGTAAAAAACCAAATGTTAGCGCTGAAATAACCGTCAACGGGAACACCCCAGAAAGAGTAAGCAAAATAACAGATTTAGGCTGCGTATTCAATGATAGTTGGGATCATTCGGTTAAAATAAAGGCTAGAATAGAAAAGTCGAGAACAATATTTAATAACATGTGTAATGTGTTGTGTAATCTCATGCTCAACATAAAAACCAGGCTCCGTGTTCTGAGATGCTATATGTTTAGCACATTGTTTTATGGTGTGGAAACGTGGACGCTAACGAAACAACAAAAAGGAAAGTGGAGGCCTTTGAAATGTGGTGCTACAGCAGGATGCTGAGACTTTCTTGGACAAGCCATACTACTAACATCTGCCACGTCTTTTTTTGGTTCTCTAAAGAGTACTCTGCTAGTGGTCTCTCTACTGGCAAATTATGCCCGAGCTCAGCCGTAGAGGGTAGAAGAAAAAAATCTAAAAGTAAGCCGCGCCACCGACGGTACAAGCCGGAAACCCCTAGGTCTTGTAGGCACCAGCAGAGCCACGCGAAAAACAACAAACAATTATGGTGAACTAGATAAATAAAACTATATTTACAATTACTGCAATATATTAATTAAGTAAAAATGATGTTCTGATTTTTTACAATAAATTCTGTATTTTCGTAAAGTGGTTTAAACGAATTTAATAGACTTTCTTAAAATAATATTTAAATTAATTATAACAATCTTCCAGACAGTAATAAAAACCTAATGAGGTACAAAAGAGAATTAAAATAACAAAAAAAAAACAACAACAAGAAAATGTTCACAATATTTAAAATTTCGAAAATAATTGGTTTTATATAAAATTCCTGATAGCAAAAGATTAACACAACAAAAAAAAGGAAATACTAAATAAATGGACTTGCTACAAAAATAATATTTTAAAACCCTTACAATATCCACATAAATTATATTCAGTGATATATAAATTCAGATTCAGCTTGGAGCCGGTACAAATTTAACGAAAAATAATTTGGTTACTTTTAAACTATTGAAAACTTTATTGGGACGTCACTGGGAGCAGGTACAAATTAAATAAGAATAACTTGTTACTTTTAAATTATTGAAAACACTTAGATCAAGCACATAATAACTGATAAGTTGATACAATTAAATTCCATACCATGTAACCAATTGAAAACCTCACTGAGACGTCACGGTAACATCGATGATCCAAGAACCGAAACACCAAATAGTATTATCAATAATTTCTGCTAAAATTACCAGGCAAGTCTTTATAACGCTGAAATTTATCGTCGATGTGGATGGAACGGCACGTGGTACTTCACGATGGCTTCACTTCATCAAATCCCACAAGTGGTGATCTTAACTCGACCCCAATATCCAAAAATATTCACCACATAGGCACGACAGAATGGTCAAGTTAAGAATTAAATGATTTGTCTTCCTAATCCAATAAAGATGGCCCCAAATTCAGCCAGATATGGAAGAAGAAACCGTAGAAGTTCCGCTCCCGTGTTAATATTAAACCGTTCCAAAAACTCTCAACCGACTTCCACCACTGCCACCAAACGAAAGATCAACCTTCCTCGCTCCCAGACCGGACATCAAGAAAATGACCCGGGACACGCGTCAGCCAACCTTTCCATGTATAAGTCCCTAGTTCATAAACGCGCTCGTTCGCATCAGTTGCCAGCCCATGCAAACCAACAATAATATATCTAACAACACACTACAATCGAGGCCAATAATCAATGCGAAGTCCAATAAGAGAGACAAAAAAGTCACAGCTATTAATAATCGAATTCTATCACTACTATAGGCAACACTATATACAACGAACCCAAATGCAGACTATTATAATAATGAAACGGCAGATGGGAGAAGAAAAAAATAATAGGCACGTGACACATCAAAGTCCCAAACCGTATGGAGAAACAAACAAAAATAATAAAAGCTGTCAAACAAAAAAAAGCAAGTTACTTTGGACACATAATGAGACAAATACAGAACGCTACGACTAAGAAAAAAAAAGGGGACCAGGCAGAAAAAGGAATTCATGACTGAAAAGCGACAATGTATGAATATGACTTCAATTGAATTGATCCGAAGCTGCATTGGATAAAGTTAGATGGGCTAACGTCCTAAAAAGATAAGGCACACCGAGAAGATTGTCATCTGAGCGAGATAAAATATATACCAAATCTTAGGTCTTAACCTAAGCTTGTAAAAGCACAATTTTTTTCAAAACGGTCCAGTAGCAAACAAACAAACACACAAACAAACAAGTAAACAAACATAAAAACAGGCATAAAAAAATTTAAAATCTGTGATTTAAAGTGAGGGACACCTAAACACCATATCCTATCATTAATTTTTGTAAATATCTTTAATGCAAAGTAAGGATTGCTTTGCTCCAACCTTTTTAAATACTTTTTTAAGTTTCAGAGAAAAAGTTTCGCAAAATATGAAAAGTAATCTTTTGTGCTTAACCAAAAAGCAATGAAGTAGTGGTCGCAAAAAGGTTATTTTATTACTTTCAATAAATACGTTCTATGCACCTCTTACAAAACCGCACAACGTTTTGTTACAATTGATTTATTCATCCAAAAACTTTAACACAGATCAAACTGTCGTTCAATTCCGGCACACTAAGAGGGTCACTGCGATTTTAGATTTAAACGGATATGTAGCGGTTTCCTGGAGAGCGAACCTTCAGTTTGCGTTTTAGTGATTTATTCTGCCGGGCTACATATTCGTAGAACACGCGACATCGTCGAGCTCGATATAATGGATGGAAAATTACTGAGACTGTGTTTCCACCTACGAGAAAAACTTCAATTTCAGTGTAATATTAAAAATTAAAAATTTTAGATTTCATTGTGGACAACGGACGAATTTAAGGATATACATATACAAGGTGTATAAGAAATAAGTTCACTCCTTAAAAACACACATAAAGTACCATGTTAACTTATATTTTGTCACGTTAACGAAAAAATGAATGTTTTCAGTAAGAAAAAACTTGAAAGATTAATTTTTTAAAAACAACGTTTTTTGAGTTGTGACTCTTTTTTAGAGGGGGTGTGATGTGTTAAAATAAAATGTAATTTAAATCACAAGCACTAAGGATATTTACTTTGATGCAAATCACCCTCAAAATAACTTTCTACCCCTTTTTAACACCGTTAGGCGATGAGTATCAATAAAATACGAAACACGTCTTCCATCAATTCTGTAAAAGAATGTTGATGCAAAATTTGAAGTAGATTGGACCAAGAAATCACGTTGGCCCATACGAACTTTGTCCCTGTTTTTCACCCCCTTAGGGGCAGAATTTTGGAAAATCCCTTCTTATCGGATGCCTACGTCATACAAAGAACACACCCTCCAAGTTTCAGGTCTCTACGATCAGCAGTTTAGACTGTGCGTTGATCCGTCAGTCAGTCATTCAGGACAAAGCATTTTATATGTATAGATTACTTCCGAAACCTAAACTCAACGTGCTATTTTAAAATTATCTGAAAATTGCACTTGCAGTTATTTTTTAAAAATCGCCAAATATATGAGAAATCCGATTGATCGAACTGTATGTCGAATCGTGTGATATATTTTTCTTGTGGTATAAACTATGGAATAATTTATCAAAGAAAGATATAAAGCCGGAACTATACTATCTATCATTTATATATGGTGGAATGTGCCTTTTTATATCGTTTAAACTTTCCAGTATATTATAAATTTGATCGAACTTCTTTTATAATTGAGTACACTACCGAAGAATCGTCTGAAAAATTGAAGTAGCTTTTTTCTTATTTTTCCGATTTAAAAATATAACGATTCAGCTTATGTGATAAATGTTGGTATGGGTATAATGATGTTTGAAACTTGTAAAACAGAAAAGGTGACTGCAGGCAAAATGATTGAAAAAATATTAATAACAAGTATGTAAATTTGTTCAAAAATAATTATTGCACACATGGGTAAATTATGACGAGACTTTTAAAATAGATTTTAAAGTGTTATTTATATCATTAATAAAAGCAATAAAATATTACAACAGTCTAAATTTCTTAAATACAGGGTGTTAAAAATTATCAAATATAATATTACTATTATGTTAAATACAGGATGTAGCGCGAAAAGTTTTGATTAAAAGTAATATCGGATACAGTTTTTTTTTTATGAAAATAGTCGCAAAAAGGGTAGACCTATGGTGTGGGCCGCGGAAGGCCCGCACTGCGACTATTAGAAGGGGAAGGGATTATAGAAAGGAGATGATTGTGGACACGCTTTTTAAAAAGTTGCAGGTCATAGTTCTCTGGAAAAACTGATTTTGAAAGCTTATTCCATTCCGTAGCAGCCCTGTAAAAGAAGGATTTTTGATGAAGATTGGTCCTTGTAGTGTCAATCTTGAGAGTAAATGGGTGAGACTGATCAGCTTGCCGAGTTCTTCGGCCGAATGTGGTCAATGGTGGTACAAGAGTTTTTATTTCTCTGGAGCATCTGCCATGGAAATATCTGTAGAGCAATGACTGGTCTGCAACTCTTCTTCTATGTTCTAGAGGGTGAAGGGTATCTCTGAGAGTTGAGCTGTTTATCAAGCGAATGGCTCTTTTCTGAGTGGAATCTAGAAGACGAAGAGAATGCCTTGGTGCTGAACCCCAAATGTGCGAGCAATACTCCAGTAGAGGTCGGATTTGAGCCTTGTACGTCGTCAACAGTTGATCAGGAGTAAAAAACTTTCTGGCTTTCCACAGAAAACCTAGCTTCTGGCTTGCCGACTTTGCGATGTTAGCAACATGGTCATGCCAAGACATATTATTGGACACCGTGTCTCCCAAAATCGAGATGGAGGGACTTGGTTCAAGGGTATTTCCGGACATTGTGATGGGATGATTTGAGGAATTCACTTTCTTGGAAAACGTGGCACTTTGTGTTTTTTGGGCGTTGAACTGAACAAGATTGTTGGTTCCCCACTCGACGATTGCTTTAAGATCTCTATTGATGGAATCAACCTGTTCCTGTCTGAGTCTATTAATATCATTTACCGAAAGTGATCGATAGGATGTGAAAGTTATATTACAGTTATATTACAAATTTGAAATTACGAAGCTGTAGGCTTTTGATGACGCTAAGTTCAAATATAATGTTATCCTAAATAAGGCAATTCCGGTTATACCGAAAATAGATGTCAACTTTGTTATTTTTAATGGAATTTAATATATTTTCTTTTATTTTCGAATTCTACATGAAATTTAAGATAAAATTTGTGCACAATTTTCTATACAAAATATAAAGTATTTTCGAGATATTTCGATTTTTTTCAAAATTTTAAAAATCTTAGTCCACATTTAATAACGTTATCTCCATTCGTAGCTGGTGACGTATTTTATACAGGGTGTTTTAAACTTAGCCGCCAACATGCACAATTTAAATCATTTATAAGTTGCTTACTTTAAATAGAATACCCTGTGTTTTATTACATTTTCTGTATTTTTTAAGCCAATTCGTTTGGTATTGGTATTTCCTATACCTAAAACTTAAAACATAACACTATTTAATTCTTTTACCATTAATAAAGGGTAGGCCTAGCCTGTCAAAGATTTGATAGTTAGAACGTTAATTGTTTATGTTGTTTTAACAGTTTTCTCTACCAGTTTGTATTTCATAGTAAAAAATGGCAAATGTAGGATTTACTAATGATAATTTTTTAAAGTGACTTTAAAGTTGAATAATGTAAAGAGTAGTGAGATAAGAGAACGTTGTGGTATAAAAAAGGATGTGGTTGCAAAGATAGATCAAGAAATGCTTAGATGGACACGTAAAAAGGATGGATGAAGAAAGATTGATGAAACAAATTTATAAGGCGAGTGTGAATGAACGGAAGTCGGTAGAGGTCGACCTCGGCGAACAAATCTCGATCAGATCAACATTGTTTTGAAGAAAGGCCAGGTCAAGAGTACCAACAATCGACGAGCATGTATTAGAGCACTGATGAAAGTAAAGGAAGCAAAAGATGTGTGTAAGAACCGTAGCAAGTGAAAGGAAGTTGTCTCTGCCTACCACTACTGGAAAAAGGCGTGACTATATGTATGTATGTATGATTTTTTAAATGTTGATTCATAAATGTTCAAAAGTAGATGGTGCTAATTTTAAACACTTATTATAAAACTTTATTAAATTAATATTACATTTAGTTATTTTTGTTTGTAAGTTATCTAATTAAATTAATACAAAATACCTAGTTAATATTTTTATTAATATCCACAATTAATAATTCTTTCATGCTATTGGTTACTTTTCAGAATTAATAACTTATGAGAAAATAATAAAATATCACCTTAAATAATGGAAATCATGGCCTACCCTTTACTAATGTGGAAATAATTAGGTGTAGGTTTAACTAAGATAATAAAATATCTTAAAAATGGTTGGTTTTAGGTATAGGGAATACCAATACCAAACGAATTGGCTTAAAAAAATACAGAAAATGTAATAAAATACATGGTGTTCTATTTAGAGTAAGTAACTTATAAATGATTTAAATTGTGCGTGTTGGCGGCCAAGTTTTAAAACACCCTGTATGAAATATCAATGAGTTGGACATATGGAGTTAACCTCTAGGGGTGAGCCACAATAGATCTACTAAAGGTCGCAGTGAAGGGGCGACCACGCCCCACTTACATGATACCTAGCCTATGGAGTAAACGGGCAAGCGCTTGGTGTTTGTTGGTTACAATTTTACGTCACTAACTTCGTTAATAATGGAGATATGGTTATTTAATGTGGACTAGGATTTTTTCAAAATTTTAAAAAAAGTGCCACATTCAGGACAAAATTATATTTAAACTCAGCGTCATCCAAAACCTACAGCCTTGTAATTTTAGATTTTTATCATAACTGTATCTGCCATTACTTTTAATCAAAATTTTTTGCGCCACACCTTGTATAATCTTCACTTAGAATTAAGAATGTTCTTTATAGGGAATTTAATAAGCAAATAATTTAATGTAGCAATTCATTTCTTGATAAAATAAGGTTTTCAAAAAAATTTACTTAAAAATAGAAAACATAGACACAATCCAAATCAGCACTGTTAAATTATTACTGTTACACTATTTAAAAGTGGCTGACTTGCATACTGATTTTAAGTCTATTTCCGAAATCAAATACTGCTTCTTATCCTGCATGCGGTAAATGCAGTTTCTCTAATTATACACATTAACTTTAATTTTCGGAAATGGAGACATATAGATAATTCCGAAAAGATACTAATGAAATTAATTAGTGACAATAATCACCTAATGGATAAAAGATAAGTACGAAATAATAATTTACTTTAGTCGAGGTATATAAATAATTGATAAAGTATTAAAACCAATCTTGAGTTTAATGTTATGCCGATTAAGGGAAAAAGAGTGAAACAAGTGAATGAGTTTGTACACCAAAAAGTTTACGAGAGAAGGAAAGTATGACTGTGACATTGGTTAAAGAGTGTTGGCAGGGAAACAAATGAATGGGGGCACTGTATAACATTTATGAGCAGTTAGAACGTTTTAAAAACGGCACGTCTGGCTGTGCATAGAGAAGCGCTGGTCCCTACACTTATGTATAGGAGTGAATGTTGGGTTTGGCAAAAGATTCATAAAAGTAAGATCAATGTTGCGGAGGTGAGTATAGTCTGAGAGGTATAGCCGGAGTAACTCTAATGGATACAGTAAGCAATCTCTGTGATCTGAAAGAGGATGTGGTAACAAAAATAGATAAAGGAATGCTTAGATGGTTTGGTCACATAGAGAGGATGACAAAAAAAAGATTGACAGCATAGATTTTTAAGGCGAGTGTGAATACAACCAACGAGCATGTATGAAAGCGCTGATGAGAGTAGAGGAAGCGAAAGACGTGTGTAAGAATCGTAGCAAGTAAAAAGAAGTGTTCTCTGTCTACCTCTACAGAAAAAAGGCTCGACTTTTTGTATGTATGACAGTTTTTGCATGTCGTGAAAAGTTTCATTTCTAACGCCGTTAGTTTTTGTCTAATGCATAATTATTTTTCTGTTTTGTCTCAATGCAATGATACAAACTTAATTTTTATATTCATTCAAAGTCTTTAAGTTTATGAGGACAAAGTCAATAGCTAGTATGTTTTATAACTATAATTTCAACATTTTTGTTTTTTAAATTTAAAAGTTAATTTGCCTGTTGAAAAAATTAAATCTACGATTTTTTTCTATAGCTACATCACCGGGTTATGTATGCTGTATAACAAATAATTGCAGATAGGGTTATGCCACTGATAAAATTTTCGTTTAGCAAGGTGTTAATATTCTCGGTGCAAGCACAACTTCCTGCCGTAAATGAAACTCTGAATGCATACGTAGATATATGGATATCCATGATCCAGGTTTAAAAAATAGAATAACGAATTTAAACTGAACGCTAAAAAGAATGTATCTATTTTTGTAAACATCCACATACGTAGGGTGTTTCAAACTAACTATATTTTTGACAGAAAAATAAGAATAAAAATATATAAAATTAATTTTTAAGATACCAGCTAAATACGCTGCATTTTAACCTATACTATATGTATACAGTGTGGAACAGCCAAATGGAATAAATTCGATAACGAATAAATGAGAGCGTGTTGGGAAAAACGCTTGGACACGTCGATTTGTATTTTTAGATGCGCATGTTTTCAAAAAAAAATAATTATATAGGGTGTGTCATGTGACAGTGGCCGATACCAACTTTTTTATTTTAAATATAACTCCCTGTATATTATTAATTATTTTGATTCTTCAGAAAATTCTAGACATAATTCATGTACAATGTCCCATACCTATCTTCAACTGTTTCGGAAAAATTAAGTGTTTTCAGATGTATTACAAAAATTAACATTAAAAAAAGGAAATTATTTTATTTTACAAATTCGCTATATTACACTCAATACTTATTTCCCATTTAGCTCTTAATATTAAGAAAATAAGCAAAAACCATTAATGCGTTTCTTCTTACTAATATGAAATAAAAAAAATACAAAAACAGTTTTGTTTATTTTCGTATAAAACTCATAGCCTTAGCAACTTGTCTGTCTGCATGATGAGAAAGGAACATACGCAATATCCTGAAAAAGTTAATGTTTGGGCAGGAATTGTTGGAAATCATATCGTAGGTCCCTTTTTCATTGTTGGCAACTTGAATGGAGATAAATGTCCGGCAGTACCTGAACCAAAATTTTCTAAATCGGTGGATAGGGAGGCGCGGATCGATAGAATGGCCAGCACGATCTCCTGATCTGACGCCATTAGACTTCTTTTTGTGGGGATATGTCAAAAGTATTGAATACAAAACTAAACCACTCAACTTACATACTTAAAAAGACGAATCACGCTTGCGATTAGATCAGTCATGCCTGAGATGTTGAATAACGTTAGAAGACATTTCTATACCAGATTAGCATGTTGCCAAGAAGTTCGCGGAGAACATTTTGAACATCTCTTACATTAAAATTAATGTTTTTTTACACTATTTGTGAAATAAAATAATTTTCTTTTTTTAATGTTAATTTTTGTAATACATCTAAAAACACTTAATATTTCCGAAACAGTTGAGGATAGGTATGGGACATTGTACATGAATTATGTCTAGAATTTTTTGAAAAATCCAAAAAATAAATAATATACAGGGGGTTGTATTTAAAATAAGAAAGTTGGTATCGGTCACAAATACATAATAACGCTAAAAATGAATTTATTCCATACATATGGACCGCAGTGTATAATCAACCCACATATACCAATAGTATAGGTTAAAATGCTGCGAATTTAGCTGGTTTTTTTTTAAAATCGGTTTTAAGTATTTTTGTTCTAATAAAAATGTGCTGTAAATTCATCAAATATGTTGACCATTAGAATTCAGTTAGTGACAGGCAATTTAAATGTAATTACACCCCTACAGTTTATGATAATAAAATTGAAATGAAACTGTTACATTTACCGTGTAAATGATGATAATTTAAAATTCAATTTAAATTTTCAACACGTACGATTCCAAATACAATAACATCTACAATTGGATCTATTTATTATAACAGAATAAATTATTTGTCTCATTTATCTTTGTATTTTTTTGTGCACATGAATTTTATTTAAACACTTGGGATAAAACAAACCTTATTTACAATGGTTAAAAATTGTTTTGTGATGAAAATTTCACAAAGAAGATGGTTAATTATATATGAGATAACACTGCCCAAAATTTTTTTTTGATTTGGTGTCGTTAAAATAACACTTATTCTAAGGGTTTTTTAAAACGCTTCTATTAGTTTCATCTGTATCTTGTTTGCTTGTATGTATGTTTGTACAATGCAACAGAAGTAGCTTGGCGGGCGAGAGATCACAAAATCTGCGCACAACGAAAACATTTGAATAACTATCCGATCGGCAACGACGAAATTTTCAGTGATCGTGAGTCTCAAGTACAATCGGAGGAAGAAGTATATTCAGCCGAATATTTGTTATTTTAGAGGCTAGTTGCCTGCCAAGCTACTTTTGTTGCACTGTCACTGACTGTGCGTGTTCCTTTAACGAAACAAAAATACGCGAAACCTTTCTAGTTTCCTAAAATATTAGAGACCGACGACAATGCAATATTTTGATCAAAATATCCGATTATCCTGATTATTTTCGTCGGGATTCATAAATTTCTTCAGGGATCCTTTGCATGAGAGTAAAAGAGATAGAACTAGTGCGTGAGCTACGCGTGCGCGCAGAACAAATATTAACACTCGGTTAGATAAAGTAAAGAATAGTGAGTTAAGAGAACGCTGTGGTCTTAAAGAAGAAGATGTGGTTATAAA
Source organism: Agelastica alni (assembly GCA_950111635.1). Taxonomy (NCBI): domain Eukaryota; kingdom Metazoa; phylum Arthropoda; class Insecta; order Coleoptera; family Chrysomelidae; genus Agelastica; species Agelastica alni. Next base: position 11,427,383 of record OX467713.1, read on the forward strand.
GATAGATAAATGAATGCTTAGATGGTTTGAACACGAAAAAACGATGGATAAAGGAAGATTGACGAAACAAATTTATAATGGGAGTGTGAATGGACAAGTCGGTAGAACTGTAAAGTTTAAATGCCATACATTTTTTATTAAAGATCGATGAGCTACAAGGGTTTGATTAGAATTTGGAAAAGTTTTCTCAAATGTTCTTAATGATTGTAATTATTTTGAACAGTTCTGAAACGTAGATTATTTTAATATCACCAACTGTCTTTTTTACCATGAAATTTTAGAATTTGCAGTACCAACGAAAAATCGAGGGCTGACATGTTTTCTTGCCAATGAAAACTGAAAACAGCTCAATAAGACACTTGTGGGCGTGTGTCTTTTACTCAACCTGCTGGTGACTGATCTATCGTTACCTTGTAAATTAATATTTTTTAGCAGATTTATAGTTGGCCCACTTCAGACAAATTATCTTAATTTAATTCTGCCCCGAGTTATTACATCAACACGAACAATATACCTTAAAACTGAGTAGCATTGGTATTGAGACGAAATGCTTTCAATGTAAGCGAAAACCAGTTATTTAATCCGTAAATTTCTATATGAATGGAACTTTAGAATATTCGAGTATGTTTTAGTTATTTTCGAGTTTTCCGCCTATTCATATGCACTTAAGAACGTTTCGCCATATGAATATGGAATTATGGGGGAAAATATCTTTGACATTCGTGAAATATTGTCAGAATGAAATATGCCTTTGGAGCGTATCTTTTGGGCCTGGTTATGCGAAACTCGAATCAACATAATGTCATTTTTCATTATTCTCAGCATGTACGATTATAAAAGTTACTTTCATTCAAGAAAAAAGTGTTTATCTCATTTTTGTTTGCATTCCACAACAAAAATTTCATTCACATGATTTATCTTGCGGCGCCAACTTCTTCGTTTAGCCTTTATAGAGTTAATATTTCTCCAGTATACATCGAAACTGATACTTAAAAATTAACGTCAATTTTAACCTCCATAAGGTAGTTTTATACAAAAAATGTTTTATGCAGTAAATATATAAATTAGCTGATTTTTTAAAAATCAGTTATACATTTTTCACATCTATCCACGTTGTCGAAAAATGTTTATAGATTACTATAATAATATTATAGTTTTCTATAAATTTTTTAGATAACAATACCTCTTCGCAGAAGCTATTCACTGGGTGGTGCTTATTAAAAAGTATAGATGTCGTGACTGGCGCTTTTCCAGTATCACTTCATGTATACTTGGTAGGAGTCGAAGCTGTACACCCCGAAACCGGTCCATAGGTGGTCACTTCGGATGGATAAATCTTATAGTTCCTACTCTTACTTAACAAGCATCTGCATATTGTTACCCGAAATGGGATATTATACACGATTATGTATCAGATGTAATTCAATGCCTGTCGCGGCATATAGCCAGAGGAGTAGATGATTTTTGATACATAATCGACCCACATGAACCTATAGTATAGGTGACATACAGCGAAATTAGCTTATTTTTTTAATAATCAGTTATACATTTTTCACACACACACACACACACACACACACACACACACACACACACACACACACACACACACACACACACACACACACACACACACACACACACACACACACACACACACACACACACACACACACACACACACACACACACACACACACACACACACACACACACACACACACACACACACACACACACACACACACACACACACACACACACACACACACACACACACACACACACACACACACACACACACACACACACACACACACACACACACACACACACACACACACACACACACACACACACACACACACACACACACACACACACACACACACACACACACACACACACACACACACACACACACACACACACACACACACACACACACACACACACACACACACACACACACACACACACACACACACACACACACACACACACACACACACACACACACACACACACACACACACACACACACACACACACACACACACACACACACACACACACACACACACACACACACACACACACACACACACACACACACACACACACACACACACACACACACACACACACACACACACACACACACACACACACACACACACACACACACACACACACACACACACACACACACACACACACACACACACACACACACACACACACACACACACACACACACACACACACACACACACACACACACACACACACACACACACACACACACACACACACACACACACACACACACACACACACACACACACACACACACACACACACACACACACACACACACACACACACACACACACACACACACACACACACACACACACACACACACACACACACACACACACACACACACACACACACACACACACACACACACACACACACACACACACACAGACAGCTTCTCGCTAGTAAAGAATTGTAGTTGATCGGCTCTGTACGCTTGACTGACTAGAAGAAAACTGTCGCCGCCTACAGTGCAACAGAAGTAGCTTGGCGGGCGTTATATCACAAAATCTGCGCACAACGAAAACATTCGAATAACGATCCGATCGGCGACGACGAAATTTTCAGTAATCGTGAGTCCCAAGTACAATCGGAGGAAAAAGTTTACGAATGTGAAGTATATTCATCCGCATATTTGTTATTTTAGAGGCTAGTCGCCCACCAAGCTACTTCTTTTGCACTGTACATAAATAATTAATGTTTTAAAGTTTACTAGAAGGAATGACAAAATGAAACCGATTTATCTTATCTCAAAAATAGTGACTTCGTCACAGTTTAAAAGTAGATTTTAGAAACTACAGTCGATATTATAAAAATGTATGGCGATGTTTACAACACGTTGAATCATTTAATATTTATTACAGAAACATTTTTATTTATTTACACAGAATATTCGACGATGTACATTCAATATATGGTAGTAGCTTATATCCTCCGCCGCATAATCCGATATTAGCAGAGTGTTCAGCTTAGCGGATTACCGTGGCGACCAGTACAGCAACCAGCCGGCTGTAAATGGCGAATGCGCCCACATTAAATTTGTGATAGATAGCCAAAGACATTTCTACGTTTTCATGCGAATTGGGGCTTAGTTATCTCCTAACCTAACTAACGTCATTCCGGATGTTTTGTCGACGGATGCGGAACCATAGACGTGGTCGAACAACAGAATAAAATGTAAATGTGACCGTTCAGAGACTTACGTTTTTAATTCTTAGAAACGTTGAAAATAAAATTACCTAATGGCATTTTCTCAGTCGAACTGTAATTGCATTTAAATATACTTTAAATTAGCTTACAACACTTGAAAATGATGCATGAGAACAAATTCCTCAAGATTTCATACAAAAATTTAATTAGAAGCATGACTAGACGCATAAATGCTGTGATCTAAAATAGAGGAGGCCACACACGCTACTAGTGTCGCACTTACACCATTAATTTTGCTACTAGTTTCCTATTTACACCAAATTTTATTGTTTTCAACATTATAATTTTGTTTTGAAGTGTTAAGAATAATTTTAATTTCAATTATAAGAGGAAATATTAAAGCTAATCATTTTTTAAAGTCTCCCAATACGTTTTTTCAAACGTTTAATGTAACCAATGTCCAAGAGAAATTATTAGAATAAATTTATTATAGCAATTTGAATGATTTAATATGTTGTTGTGTTAATTTTTTTTAAAAGAACTGGAGGACGTGGTACACCTTCTTTACAACAGGCAAATCCCATATAACATCATAAAAACCATCGAAAATATTTACCAGAGAAACAAAATACAAGCCAAAATTAATGGCACAATTACCGAAAAAATTCCTGTTAATAGTGGTATTCGACAAGGTGATTCCCTTAGCCCCTTATTGTTCAACATCGTTATGGACGAAATAATAAAAACCACTCGTAACCTGAAAGGGTATAAAATGGGAAACATAGACGTCAAAATCCTCTGCTATGCCCGATGATGCTGTTCTGATTGCAGAAAACGAAGATGACCTACAGATATTACTATTCAAATTCAGCACAACGGTAAAAAGTCTAAACATGAAAATATTTGCAGTAAAAACAAAATGCATGACCACCTCAAAAACACCTATCAGATGCAAACTGGTTGTGGATGATAAGATTATACAACAGGGGATGAAATTTAAATACCTAGGCATAGAAATATCAGGATACGGTGACATCAAGGCGGAAGTAAGAAACCAAGCGGCAAAAGCAGCACGAACCTCAGCTTACCTGAACGATATAATCCTCCGAAACAAATATATCGGAATCGAGACCAAATCCCGAATCTACAAGGCGGTCATCCGACCTATATTAACATACACAGCGGAAACTAGACCAGATACATCGAACACAAAGGGAATATTAGAAACCACCGAAATGAAAAGAGTGCGCAGGATCGCTGGGAGAGAAGCGAGGACATTAGAAGAACATGTAAAATAGACAATGTAAATGCATGGATACTGGGAAGAAAAAGAGAGTGGAACGAACACATAGACCGGATGAATGACGACAGAATGCTCAAAATAACTAGAGACAAGTCGCCCTTAGGGCGCCGAAGCGTCGGAAGACCCCGCAAGAGATGGAGCGACAACCTTTCTAATAATTGAACGGCAGAGGATACAAAGAAAAACAAGCAAATTGCTTACATTTAAGAAAGAAGAAGAAGAAGAGTTTATTTTAATATTTCTAGTACCAACACTAGTTAAATTTGTTTGATAGAAAGGTTTTTATTTTAACAACTACTTGTTATATACCGGAATATTTTTACAAAATTTTATAATTGCATCGACACTAATAGTGTTATTAAAATACTTAAACTAATACTTTTTACGTTTTCCTAATTATATATAAGCGACAAGCAATGGTAGAAACACATGGAATAATCAATGGAGATGTTTGAGTCTCCCGCTTAAATGTTGTTCACATTGCAATAGTAGGTCATTCATAATGGTACCACTTTCAACAGCTGTCAGCACAAAGGAACCCACGCTACAATGCAAACAAGAATAATGCGATAAATTTAAACACGTTCATTGTATTCCCATGGCAATTTATGTTCATCACGTCCAATAAAATATTTGATCCCTAAAAAAAAACATTACCGGACCCCACTGAAAATGGACATACGACCGCAAACCATTCCCGTTAACAATGGTTCTAAATGGTGCAGTTAGGAAGGTGAAAAAATTGTTACTGGTTTTGTGGAATGTATGTTTTCATTTCCCGGATGGAAAATGATGAACATGACTGTTTTTGAGACAAAACAGCGAACAAAAAAAAAAGAAGACCGATTTTATTTTTATTAATTACCTTTTAAAAGCGCAAAATAAGTTTCATTTTTAAAACAAAAAATTGTATGAACCTGGCGAACGAGCTAATAATTTATTTTTACGCCCAGTTGTTTTTAGCTGACAGGAGAAATTGAGTTACTCTTCAGTAAAAAAAATAGTTAAAAAGTATCGTTATTAGATAAATGTTAATTTTAATTAACTGCTTATTATTTTTTCACAAGGTTATTGACCAATACCGCTTTAAAACTTAAGGATTTTCTTAAAGTCTATGAAAATATGTGTGTGTGTGTGTGTATCCTTATGGCAAAAGTAACAAAACTATTAAGTAAAAACCGAAAACATTGACTCAAATATTTATAAAACTGTAATAGTCCAGTCAAGGTTCACACTGGTCATTTTTAAAACAAAAAATTGTATGAACCTGGCGAACGAGCTAATAATTTATTTTTACGCCCAGTTGTTTTTAGCTGACAGGAGAAATTGAGTTACTCTTCAGTAAAAAAAATAGTTAACAAGTATCGTTATTAGATAAATGTTAATTTTAATTAACTGCTTATTATTTTTTCGCAAGGTTATTGACCAATACCGCTTTAAAACTTAAGGATTTTCTTAAAGTCTATGAAAATATGTGTGTGTGTGTGTGTATCCTTATGGCAAAAGTAACAAAACTATTAAGTAAAAACCGAAAACATTGACTCAAATATTTATAAAACTGTAATAGTCCAGTCAAGGTTCACAATGGTCATTTTTAAAACAAAAAATTGTATGAACCTGGCGAACGAGCTAATAATTTATTTTTACGCCCAGTTGTTTTTAGCTGACAGGAGAAATTGAGTTACTCTTCAGTAAAAAAAATAGTTAACAAGTATCGTTATTAGATAAATGTTAATTTTAATTAACTGCTTATTATTTTTTCGCAAGGTTATTGACCAATACCGCTTTAAAACTTAAGGATTTTCTTAAAGTCTATGAAAATATGTGTGTGTGTGTGTGTATCCTTATGGCAAAAGTAACAAAACTATTAAGTAAAAACCGAAAACATTGACTCAAATATTTATAAAACTGTAATAGTCCAGTCAAGGTTCACACTGGTCGGGTTGAAAATTGGTTTAGTAGAAATTATTATTTAATAAGTAGATATATTTTATGTAGGTAAATAAGAAAACACAACAGAAAACCTACTTCTTTAGAAATCAAAACAGGAATATGAAAAATATTATTAACTTTAGTTCTTTAAAGTATTTTTTATTTAAATTTTTTGTTCGTGGAGAAAATATCGTCTGTTACACGTTTATAATGAAAAAATTCGATAGTTGTGGTTCCTCGCACTCGCTATCGCTCGTGCTCGAAATATTCCACTCGTATCGAATTTTTCATTATGACCTAGTGACAGAATCTACTATTCTATTTCATGAAAGTCATTTCTATGAAAACAAAATTAAGAAATTTATTTTTAAAAAACATGTAAAACAATATTGCATTTTTTTAAAGTCATTTTTTGACCCTTAAAATTAAAAAAATCAATATACTTTTTTAATAATATGACAGAAAAAAATAAGCCCTAAATCGTTACTGTAGCATCATTCCCCGAGCAGAACAAGCTAAATTAAGAGAGCATCTTTTTGGAGAAAACTTCATATATCTTAAAAAATAATCAATTTTTTAAAAAAACACTTTTTTGGCTTCCCATGGGCTACACTTAATAGTAAGTAACAAGTTTGAATACGTTACAGTTAATGAGTTATAGATAACCCGATTTTTCACGGTTTTTCCAATATAACTCGAAAAGTATCAATGATACCATAAATGATAATTTATTTAATAGATAGTCTTTTTAATACCTACAATTTTCTGATTTAACTTTTTTCGATCGGAGCTGTAGTTTTTTGGTTATTAACAAAAAACCGCTTTTCACAATTTTGCCAATTTTTTAGGTTATGTTTGGTAATCAGGATCGAGTCGCATGAAAAAGAAATTCACCCTGAATTTTAATTTCCTATACGCTCAAATTTTCTTCTTTGGATATTAATTTTTGCACCTATAACATTGGACCGCTTCCTCGTTTCTTGGACTATATATATCTGCGTTCGAAAACCCATTAAATATGACCGACATAAATTGGTGACCAACATAGTTCGGTTGGTTCATGCTGTATTTTTATTAAGTCAGCGTATAACTTTATAAATCGGATATTAGATGTACATGTTCGTAAGGCGGAAAATGCTCAGAATTTTTATTGCTTAGATCTGAAGCAGTCCTGCGGAAATTGTTTAATATATATATATATATATATGTGTGTGCAAAAATTATAGAAAACTAATATTATTGCAGTAAACTATAAAAGTATTTTAAAGTCCGACAGCGAAAATTATTTTTTAAAAAATTACAAGATTTTAACGATTTTAAATATAAATCATTAGAAACACTTCGACAAATTTTAATAAAATGTGGTTTTAATTATAAGAAGTTAGATAGTCGAATGTGTATTATGGAATCGCCTCGTATTGTGGTACTTCGTCAAAATTATTTAAGACAGATCTTAAGTTATAGAGAAAGTAATAGAAATATAGTTTATTTATATCGCTCGTGTTTTGTTACTCATGATGTTCAATAAATAATTAAATAATTTTTGAAAATATATCTGATTCAAATTAAAATTAATACGCCACTGGTCGGTTTTTTTTTGAAGATTTTATGAGATGTTTTTTATATATTTTTTAATTGACTTAAAAAGAACTCATAAAGTATCTTATTTTTTTTTTAATTGACGTTTTTATTTATTTCCGAAATCCTTACATAAAAAACTTTAATCAAAAACAAAGTATAAATAAGAAGGACACAAACAATTTATACAAAGCAATTTTTTAAAGCTCATTTTGGCTATGCTAAAATAAAATTCCTTTATAATTTGCTAGAAGAGTAGATTAGAAAATAGTATAACAATAGCGATCTTATTTATCCCCATTTTCGTCAACATTTTTGTTTAAGAAGTTTATTACATGAATAAAATCTATAATTTAAATTTTAAAAGATAAGAAATCAGTTTTAATTTTTGCTTTAATTCAAAGTTGCTTGCAAAACAATTTCATACAAAAAACACTGTTATAAAATGCCCAATAAGTAGGTTTTGTAGTACTATTAGGACATTCACCTTTGACCTGATGTTTGTGTGAAATAAGTTCAACCTACTATTTGTATAAACATTTATATTATCGCTGAATATATATAATGTTACGGATTGTGGTCAACGAATATGCCTCTGTACCCATTATTTGCCTTGAAGTGAAGGCGAGTATAAAAAGATGGGTTTTTTGATAGTAACATAAAATATATAATATATAATATATATTATATAATATATAATATATAATATATAATATATAATATATAATATATAATATATAATATATAATATATAATATATAATATATAATATATAGTGTGTCTACTTAAGTTGGAACCATATGGAAAACTTTTTTATTATTAGTTTTATGAGAAAAATGTATTCTTGATAAAAAATTCTGCATGGTTCAAAATTTAAAATGCTACCATTAGATATTAATTTTTTTTTTAGCAAAAAATGTCAAAAAATGGAAATTTTACTCGAGAGTAGTGTACCTTTATTTTTTACAATACAAAAGAATGTTATAGAGTAAAAAATACTTATTATTAGAATCTATTATTTTATTTTTTTAACTACATA